>CM076574.1:339869466-340370095 GCA_034641835.2 Pinus albicaulis | reverse complement strand
AGTTGTTGCACTTCTTTCCCTCAACATTCCTTCCCCTCTCATCATGACTTGGTGTCATCTACAAAACATAATACTATAAGTAATGATCGTCATAGGGAGTTCTTGAGAGTGATCATCCATTCCTCCATTATGTACTGGGAGGGAAATCTCGACACTTCTGGATCAACTCATTTTCTTTCTCCTAGGGTTTCTTTTTACCTCGAAGGGAGATCATGTTCTCCTGCCTCCCACCCCCTTCATCCTCCATGTGACTATGACCACATTCGATTTGAGATTTGCTACACGAGTAATCATAAAGATAGGCATGAGTATATTGATATTGATATGTTGGTTGCAATGGCTTTATGATTACACATAGTGGTAGCATATTTATATGCATGTTAGAGTAGAATGCATCACATGCTGAATTTTTCATTACAGCTAATTGCATATGATATTTCTCATAATATATTAGATGCATTTAGATTAAAATTTGCATATTTTATTACTTGTTCATTTTATGAGCTAACACTAAGCATGGGTGATCATAAGACACCGTGAAAAACATGCTGCCCCATGGCTTTGATCTTTGACATGTGCAGATAACAGGTCTACGATGACCAAGAGATTGCTGGAGTTCTCGTGACCTACCGTTCGAGTAGCCTTGTCCACTTCTTCGAAAGATCACGTCCCAGTTGGAGGCAGATGTTACCCACCATTTCATGGGTGATATCCCTAGGAGAAATTTTTCTCCTTGATGGACCTCAGCCGATAGCCAACAACCCCTTGCAGCCTCCTTCTAGCTCGTTGTGCCATTTCTATGCCACCTGAGCCAGCCATATGGTCCCTCACCCATCTGTATTGATCATATGTTTGGAGGTGGGCTTCTCGAATCTAAAAGTATGTCTTTCCATTTGGTAATTGAGTATTGGGTTTTCTTATCATGGATACTTCTAGGCATGGATTGATGGGGGGATTTGGCGAAAAGAGTGGGCTTAGTTTGTGCTCTTGTCCCCTTGATCTCTTTTGGGTGTTACCCTTATATCTTAGTCCCATGGGATCTACTTTATTGACCATTTGGTTCTAAGGTGGTACTACTTGGGAAACCTCGACTTTGGGTGTGTGGTCCCACTCCTTTATCCACATATATTACTCCCCTTCCACTCATCATACCCCCATTCACCATTTCTCCCACCTGAGTCCACATAGCCCCTATGGGTCCACATAGGGTCAACCTCCCTATCCCCTTGTCCCCACCTTGGGTCAGGCCTATAATGATGCCTCGGAGGTTGAAGCAACTAAAAGAAAAAGAAAAAGCATAAATGGCCACACTTAATAGGAAATTGTACCACAAATTGCAAAAGATGGATGGGACAAAAATAATTAGCACATGGGAAAAAGCCAACACATGAGCTCTACCCCATCCATGGTCATCACCTAGGTTCCATAGGCCCTAGATGAGTCTCCTTATCATTCAAGAACCTATGATTGTCCCAACCCTTGGAGGGCAATGAATCACCCTACCTTAAAGGGGGTAATCATTGCTTTATCTTACATATCATGCTCTTGTCCTTTGAGCCCTGAGCAATTAATTAAAGAAAATTCATAAAAGGCAAAAGGCATATAAAGAAGGGTGGAAAAATCAAGGTCGGGGCACCTCATGTACCACGATTGCTCCCTCCTACACATTATATACCCAGGTATGGGCTTCCCCTATATAGCTGCCCCTATGCCCCGATGTGTGGACTAGGATTGCCCCTCTTATTCTCTACTCCATGTCACCTATTTATCACTTGCCACCAGTTAGATCCCTATATTACTAGTGTAGTCCCTTATTGTTGTTAGTGTAGCTACCTCACTATTATTGTTGTACCCCTGTAACCCCCATATTGTTATTATTGTGCCTTACATTATTATTGTTAGGTCGGCTAGGATTATATTGTGACTCCATGGACTCCTATATATAGAAAGGAGGTTTTGTCATTTGTATCATCCAAGGATTGTTCATTTTTGTAATGTAAAGGAGGTTGCCCCCTCGAAGTGATTGATTTCTAAGGCGTTAATCTCTCTTTTCTTCTATTTTTGGAGCTGGTTTCATAACATTTGGTATTAGAGCTCTGGATTCTATGGTTTCGCTGCTCCAAATGGGTCATCGTGGAATTTTTGCTATAAATTTTTTTATA
Source organism: Pinus albicaulis (assembly GCA_034641835.2). Taxonomy (NCBI): domain Eukaryota; kingdom Viridiplantae; phylum Streptophyta; class Pinopsida; order Pinales; family Pinaceae; genus Pinus; species Pinus albicaulis. The sequence goes on along the minus strand of CM076574.1, from coordinate 340,367,933 downwards.
CCAAGGTTCAAAATCTGAAATTTTTACCACGAGAAGCTGAAATCCTGAGGAACTTTGTGTAAAAATTTCAGATCTTGGTTTGCAATATTTTCGGAGATATGATCTGTGGAAGTTAGGGTTTTTTCAGGCTCCCGAATTTCATCTCAAAGAGGTGACCGTGGGAAAATCGTCATAACTCTCTCTCTGAGCATCAGATGGAATTCTGTAAACAGTGGCCAAAAGTACACAGACTGTAGTTTCCTGTGCAAGGTTACATGGGAGCGGGAGTGAAAACGGGGAGTGAGAGCAGGAGCGGGAGCAGGGGCGACATTTTTAGAAGCTCTCGGTTCGGGAGTGAATCGAGGAGCGAATTTTTATATAATATATATATATTTTTATAATTAGATGCATAAATGTCAACAAAAATATGTAGAATAATGAATTAGATATAAACAAGCATAAAAAGATAGATTGAACCATATAACATCAATCTTCTAGAAGTTATAATCTTCATCAACCCTGTCCACAAGTTAGTAACATACAACCTATTGAGTCTCATGATTCATCAATATTAAAGTTTCGAGCTTTCAAAATTCAATATATAACTTTTATCATCATTGATCACCAAAGTTGTACTTGTAAGCTAAGTGTAACCATTACAACAAAGAATATATAACATGAAATGAAATAACTTCCATGAAGCATGGTATTCATAATTCATTACCAATGAGTTATAATTGCCAAATTCATACTTCAAACTTAAATTGTCATATATTGTTTTTAAAAAGAATCATAATAAATATGAAAGAGTCAACAGTTATAAAAGCTACTAGAAACTAGAAGAGACAAGTAAATCTGTTATCTATAGCTAATGCTTGGGCCTCTTACTGCCACGAGAAATTTCTAATTTTTGAGTCTTGTTGGAAAATCATGATCTTTGTTATTAATACCACCCTCTAAGCATTAATATCCAGAGGTATCTTTGTCATTACCTCTTGATCTGTATAGGGATCTTTGTCATTAATATCAAACCTCTAAGCATTAATATCCAGAGGTATCTTTGTCATTACCTCTTGATCTGTATAGGGATCTTTGTCATTAATATCAACCTCTAAGCGTTCACTTCGGGAGCGCGCTCTGGGAGCAAGTTCGAGGGAGCGCGCTCTAGGAGCGGATTTGAGGGGGGGAGAGCCGCTCCCTCGCAACCTGGTTCCTGTGTATCAATTTCAGAGCCGAAGGAGGAAACAGTGACACGAGGCACGCCCGTACAAGTTCACTCTACTGAACCAGTCCATAATTAGGTCATGTGGGAGATTGGGCATAACTTTGCCTTGAAGAATCCAAATCAGGTTGGACCTGTGGCATTTGAAAGAAGATTCAGAGGGCTACTACAGGATTGAATTTAAAATATTGAAGATCCGAAATCATAGAGATAATTCAGTTTCAATATCGAGCTCCTCAAAATCAAGAAAATGGTGTGTATTTTTTTCTCGAATTGCATAAGTCTTGTTTGAAAAATTTGTTTGAATTGATTCCAAGGACATATTGAAGAATAGATATCAGTTTTGGGTTCTAAAATTCTCGCTAAAAAGAATTTAATACCCATTAAGCCCTCAAAATACTCTACTATGACTCATGAAGAGGAAGAAGTGCAAGATGATATTATCAAAACTACAAGAGAAGTTGCACCAAATTTCGCTCTCGCAAAGAGCAACAAAAAATGAAATAGAAGTTTTGAAGAAACATGTGGAAGCTAAGATTGATGGTTTGAAGAAGGGTGTGTAAGCTAGTATGGATGGTTTAAAGAAGGGCATGGAAGCTAGTATGGATGGTTTGAAGAAAGGCGTGGAAGCTAAGATGTATGGTTTGAAGAATGGCATGGAAGCTAAGATGGATGGCATGAAAGCTAAGATGGATGACATGGAAGCTAACATGGAAGACATGAAGAATGATTTAAAAGAAGACATGGAAGGTTTGAAGGAAGGTTTGACAAAGTTGATACAAGAAATGATTCCTAATGGCGAAAAGGTAGTACAGGAAACTCATGATGAGAACAAAATAAATGTTAATCGTGATTTCATACACTCTAATGTTGGATGGAAGAGCCACCATATTCCAAAGATGGATATGAGGAAGTTTGATGACAAGGATCTCGTAACATGGATACTACAGATGGAGCAATTTTTTGATCTCAATAATGCGCAAAACACACAAAAGGTACGCATTGCAACTTTACATTTAGAAGAAAATGAATTTGTATGGTATCGATGGCTTTGCTCCCGTAAAAAAAGTGTCACTTGGTCAATTTTTACGGAGGAAATGATAGCACATTATGAGGATACAAAGAACAACACCTTCTTTATCCAATTAATAAATCTCAAACAAAAGGGTTTAGTGGTGGAGCACATTGAGGACTTCCAAAAATTGAATATAAGGGTAATTAATATTCCAGAAGAACACATGATTGGTGTCTTCATAGGGACTTTAAAGGATAACATCCAACATGAGGTTCGCCTTTGGGAACCTGATTCATTGGAGAAGGCATTCAGGTTAGCAAGAAAAATTGAATGTAAAATTATGGCGACAAAGAAGCCTACCACTCACATCTATAAAGATGGAAGTGTTGCTACTCCTAGACTTCCACAACCTACAAGGTTGACACCACAACAATTGGAAGAAAAAAGAGCAAAAGGGCTTTGCTACAGTTGTGATAGAAAATACACTAAAGGTCATAATTTTGCTAAGAAGAAATTATTTTACATAGATTGTGAAGAGGAGGAAGAAAATGAACAAGAAACTTCAAAAGAAGAGGGTATACACTAGGAACCAACCCTAGAAAAAGAAGAAATGAGTCCAACCATATTGTGTAATGCATTGGCAGGAATTACCACTCCTCAAACTCTCAAGATAGAAGGACATATCAAGAAGAAAAAGGTAATAGTGCTGATTGATTCAGGTAGTACCTATAATTTTATTCATTGTAAGGTAGCCAAGGAATTGAATTGCTTCCTATACCCAGCACCAGAATGTAAAGTGATGGTTGCAAATGGAGGAACTATAAATTGCTCTGGAAAATGTCATAATATCAAGCTAACTATGTGGGAATATGTATTGAATAGTCCAATGCTTTCCATTCCAATGGGAGGTGCTAATGTTGTACTAGGAGTACAATGGTTACAATCGTTGGGGACGATAGCTTTTAATTTTCAAGAATTTTTCTTGAAATTTTTTTCGGAAGGAAAGGAAGTTGAATTACGGGGTATCGCAGGGAAGTTGGGAAAGATAATAATCTTTAATGTCATGACAAAGCTTCTGAAGAAAGAACAACGAGGCATAATTGCACAATTATGCTCACTTGAAGTTCCAACATCAAAATATTCTATTTCTCCAGATCTCCAAAAAGTCTTGGACAATCATTCCAAGGTGTTTTAAACTCCCTAAGGACTCCCACCTATTCGTGATCATGATCATGCTATTCATTTGATTCTAGGAAGTGTTCCTCTAAACATCAGGCCTTACAGATATCCTTATGTCCAAAAGAGCGAAATTGAACATATAATTGCAGAAATGTTAGAGGCTGGTATAATTCAACCTTGTCAAAGTTTTTTCTCTGCTCCAGTAGTATTGGTGCACAAGAAGGATGGATCATGGCGCATGTGTCCGGATTATAGAGAGCTCAATAAGCTCACTATTAAAGATAAATTTCACATTCCTGTGATTGATGAATTATTGGATGAATTACATGGAGCAATTTATTTTATCAAGTTGGATCTTTGTTCAGGATATCATCAAATTAGAATGAAGACTAAAGATATTCCGAAAACAACATTTCAAACTCATAAGGGTCATTATGAATTTTTGGTCATGCCTTTTGGCACCAATGCACCTTCTACATTTCAAGGGTTGATGAATTCCATTTTCAAACCCTTCCTTAGAAAATTTATGTTAGTATTTTTTGATGATATACTAATCTACAACAAGTCTTGGAAGGATCATGTTCAACATGTTGACAGAGTGCTCAAACTATTGGAGGAGAAACAATGATATGCAAAAACCTCCAAATGTTTCTTTGGAGTACAAGAGTTGGAATAACTGGGTCATATTGTATCTCACGAGGGTGTTAAGGTAGACCCTAACAAAATTAAAGCTATTAAGGAATGGAAAGTCCCCACAACCATAAAGCAGTTGCGAGGATTTCTCGGTTTAATAGGGTATTATCGCAGGATTGTTAAGAATTATGGGAGAATAGCAACACCTCTAACAACATTATTGAAGAAAGATGCATTTTCATGGACTCTTGAAGCAACTAAGGCCTTTCAACATCTTAAAGAGGCAATGTGCTTAGTAGCGGTCTTAGCTATGCTAGACTTCACAAAAACCTTTATTGTGGAATGTGATGATTCAGGAAATGGAATTGGTGTTGTTTTAATGCAAGAAGGAAGACCCATTGCTTTTGAAAGTCATCCAATCAAAGGAAAGTATTTATAGAAAGCTATTTATGAGAAGGAAATGTTGGCAATACTACAAGCACTAAAGAAATGGCGACCTTACCTAATGGGAAGACAGTTCAAGGTAAAAACTGATCATGATAGTCTTAAATACTTTTTAGAACAAAGACTATCTTCAAAAGAGCAGCAAAAATGGGTCACAAAGATGTTGGGTTATGACTTTGAAATCATCTACAAAAAAGGGAGGCTAAATGTTGTTGCAGATGCACTCTCAAGAAAGGATGAAGAAGTGGAAGCATTGCTTTGTGCCATTTCTATTATCCCACTAGATTGGATAACCGAAGCAAAGGATGAATGGCAGAAGGACGGAGAAGTGTGGACACTCATTCAAAAGTTGCAGAAGATCCTAGCACATCTGATACATTTAGTTGGAAAAATGATTCCTTATGGTACAGAGATTGCTTATATCTTTGTAATAATTTCCAATTAAAGCAAAAGATTCTTTTGGAATTGCACACTTCTCCCTTAGGAGGACACTCAGGATTTTTAAAAACTTACCACAGGGCGAAGAAAGATTTTTTTGGGGATGTCCTTAAATCTGATATTCAAAAGTTTGTGGCGGAATGTTTGGTTTTCCAGCAAAATAAAGTTGAGACAATTAAGACCCCGGGTCTTCTATAACCTTTATCCATTCCAAGTCAACGTTGGGAGGAGATTTCAATGGATTTTATCATAGGTTTACCTGAGTTCGAAGGAAAGAGTGTCATCATGGTGGTAGTTGATAGACTTACCATGTATGCACACTTTTGTGCATTATCTCATCCATTTAAAGCAAAACCTTTATTGTGGAATGTGATGCCTCAGGAAATGGAATTGGTGCAGTTTTAATGCAGGAAGGAAGACCCATTGCTTTTGAAAGTCGTCCAATCAAAGGAAAGTATTTACAGAAACCTATTTATGAGAAGGAAATGTTAACAATACTGCATGCACTAAAGAAATGGAGAACTTACCTAATGGGAAGACACTTCAAGGTAAAAACTGATCATGATAGTCTTAAACACTTTTTGGAACAAAGACTATCTTCAGAAGAGCAGCAAAAATGGGTCACAAAGATGTTGGGTTGTGACTTTGAAATAATCTACAAAAAATGAAAGCTTAATGTTGTTGCAGATGCACTCTCAAGAAAGAATGAAGAGGTGGAAGCATTTCTTTGTGCCATTTCTATTATCCAACCAGATTGGATAACCGAAGCAAGAGATGAATGGAAGAAGGAAAAATATGTATGGACACTCATTCAAAAGTTGCAGCAAGATCCTAGTACATCTGATACATTTAGTTGGAAAAATGATTCCTTATGGTACAAAGATCGCTTATATCTTTGTAAGAATTCCCAAATAAAACAAAAGATTGTTCTGGAATTGCACACTTCTCCTTTAGGAGGACACTCAGGATTTTTTAAAAACTTACCACAGGGTGAAGAAAGAATTTTTTTGGGATGGCCTTAAATCTGATATTCGAAAGTTTGTGGCAGAATGTTTGGTTTGCCAGCAGAATAAAGTGGAAACAATTAAGACCCCAGGACTTCTACAACCTTTATCCATTCCAAGTCAACGTTGGGAGGAGATTTCAATGGATTTTATCACGGGTTTACCTAAGTCCGAAGGAAAGAGTGTCATCATGGTGGTAGTTGATAGACTTACCAAGTATGCACACTTTTGTGCATTATCTCATCCATTTAAAGCAAGTACAGTTGCTACTACATTTATGGACAGAATTCAAAAGCTACATGGAAGCCCAAGGGTTATTGTGAGCGACAGTCCCATTTTTACCGGAAATTTTTGGACGGAGTTATTTTCTTGTTTGGGTACTCAATTAGCTCATAGCTCATCTTATCATCCTCAATCTGATGGTCAAACTGAGATAGTAAATAAATGTTTGGAAGGATATCTTCGTTGTTTTGTATCTGATAAACAACCACAATGGGTCAAGTGGTTACCTCTCGCTGAATGGTGGTATAACACTTCCTTCCATACTGCAGCAAAAATGACCCCATTTATGGCACTTTATGGATATCATCCACCATCCATCACATCATCTTTAAGAGAAAATTCGAAGGTTCAAGCATTGGAAGATCACATCGAGCATCAGCAAGAAGTTCTCCAACTCTTAAAGGATAACCTGAATTTGGCACAAAATCAAATGAAACAACAGGCAGATCAACATCGCAGCGAGCGAAGTTTTGATGTAGGAGATTGGGTATTTTTATGGCTACAACCATACAAACAAATGTCCCTCAAGCAAGCTAAGAAGGATAATAAATTATCGCCAAAGTACTATGGTCCTTACAAGGTGTTGCAAAATATTGGTACTATGGCATACAAATTGGAGCTTCCTGCTTCTTCGCGAGTGCATCGAGTTTTCCATGTTTCATGCTTAAAGAAGGTTATAGGTGAAAATCTTCCAGTTCAAACAATACTGCCAGAACTTGATGAGGAAGGAAAAATCATATTGGAACCTGAAGCGGTCATGGAAACAAGAACTCGACAACTACGGAATCGATCAATTTCAGAGTATCTCATCAAGTGGAAGAACTTACCCACTGAAGATTCTACATGGGAGGATGAGAATTTTATACAGAAGCACCCGGAGCTACTCAAGTGTTGAGGACAACACTTTTTTTGAAGGAGAGGGGCATGTTAGGTCCCTATATCACTAGTATAGCCCCTTATTATTGGTAGTGTAAACCCCTTATTGTTATTAGTGTACCCTTGTAACCCCCATTTTGTTATTATTGTGCCCTTAAATTATTATTGTTAGGTCGGCTAGGATTACATTGTGGCCCATTAGGATTACATTATGGCCCCATGGACTCCTATATATAGAAAGGAGGTTTTGTAAATTGTATCATCCAAGAATTGTTCATTCATGTAATGTATTGGAGGTTTCCCCCTCGAAGTGGCTTATTTCTAAGACGTTGATATCTCATTTCTTCTATTTTTGGAGTTGGTTACACAACATTGAGGTTTACCAACTGAAGCAAGCTAAACATCAATGAAACCAAGAATGTAGTTGGAAACCCTAGAAGAGGGAATCCACCTTTTTTTAAGAAACTGAGTTGAATGAAAGGTGAGGGATGATCACTTATTGACTTGGAAGCCTCTGAAACTTGAGAAATGATGAACTGACCCTTATTATTTTTTCTTGGGGCTTGAAAGGCAAAAACGTAGAAAACTACCAATCTTTGGATGGTTGTGGAGAGTTGTGAGCATGAGAGAGGAGCTCTTTTGAACATGTAGCATACTTCTTGAAAAAGGACAAGTTTCCTTTGTTTTATTACCTATCTTTTCTAACTCCAAATGAATATTATTTGTGGGGTGAAAATGAATATTTTTCGCCTTATTTCATGTCATAATTGAACATTATGGAGGCGAAACAAAAAAAGACTAGACCATGACCTAGATGGATGGATGTTGACTGACCTATGACCCTAGATAATAATGGATGACATGACCTCTGAAATAATAATGACCATGAATGGAGTGAAGGGAGTAGAATTCTGGACCTAGATAACATTCAATGATAAAACTTTTATTTGAAAATTAATTTGAAAACATGAAATTTTTACCTAGGACCTCTACCAAGTAAACTTGAAAGGGTGTGTTTGATGACTGAACATTTGGACAAAAAAATTGGCTCCAGTTGGGGATGACAGCTCCTTTAGGAGGTGTCAAGAACACTATAGATTAGGTAGCCTCATTCATTGGGCAATGGAGTCAAAAATAAAACACTAGACACTCAAATGACTAACTGAAACAAAAACTAACTTTGACTCAAAAAATTGACTACTAATTGAAGTTACTTATGGCAGAATACCATCAGGATCTTAGGGCCTTCACCTCGGGCTTTAAATTCTGATGATAACCTCCCACCTACTGAATATATATATACAATCATGCGATATGATCCCTCCAGTGTAACCAATCCAGCAAATGACTACTTACTTGCATCTTTCTCACACTTTCCTCGAGCAAGAAAAAGGAACAAAATATAGGAAACTCAAAGTGTCCACTTAACATGTGCTCATGATCCATAAGTACAAGAAGATTCATCTTCCCAGATCACTGCAAAAAACTGACTAAAGGATCATGAAGAACATGCAACATAAGCCTTTCTGGATGATTTAAAACAGGGAAACAAACCTCCTTCCAAACTGTTGGTTTGTTTATGTAATGAAAATGGTCACCTTCATCAATAAATGGTGTAGCGTCGAGCTTCATTACTGGCTGTAAAAAAACTTCCTTAGGATCCTAAAAAATTAGATCTTGCTAATTTGCAGGAATCAAGAAACATCCTTCTATTGCAATTGGTTTCTCTTCATGATGAATTTTAGAAAGAGTGTGTTTTTGGTCTTAAAAAAATTATGAATATATAGATGAACAAGTTTCCTCTTGAAACAAAAATTCAAGAAATTAAATTTTTGAAGTATAATCTGAATGACAATCCTCATCAATGTCTTGGTCTCCTGAACACTGCTAAATACCTTCATATAATTCAAGGAAATGATCTTGATCTTCATCAATTGATTTTTGATTAATATTATCTTTGGTGAAAGAAGACATTTTTTGCTGGAAATTATCGTGAATACAATCTACTTTTTGAAGATGCTTTAGAACAAACTCCTCTCTTTCATTTTTCTCTTATTGATCCTTGACAATTTGATAATTTTCATTTGCAGCTGCAGAAATTGTTTTCTGTTAGGAATCCACCTGAATTTTATGGCAAAAAACCTCTTCTATTTCCTCCTAATGAGAAAATAAATCAAATCGGGCTTCTTCAATCTCATCAAAACTAGGTCTAGCATATCGCACTCTCAACAGAAGCATCGTGCCACTTTTCAGAGGGATTTTGGAGGTTTTCCCAGAGGATTTTTTGGATTCAAGTGGTATGGTTGGAAAGCTTATGATGTTTGCTAAAAAATGGAGTCATCAAGCACTACAATACCTGGCTCCAAACCCTTGAAAAATTAACTTGAAGACAACTCATCCAAAAGTGCAGAAAATGACCTAGAGCAACTGTATTTTGGGAATTTATCTCAAATCATAACAGTTGTGCATAAAATGACGAAGGGTTTTGTTCTTTGGTATATGATTGACTAAAACCTCTTTCACGTTTGTAAACTTCATCTCCATTACTTCATAAACTGATTTTGAAGAAAAATTGTCCCTGTGTGCAATATAAACCCTAGCAAATGACCTTTTGATGAATTGTGAAGCATTGATATGCTGCAAGTTGGATGTCTCAAGCTTGGAATGATGACCTCCCTTATGGACCCTCTTCCCACCCTCCATGATTTTTTTCAACAATGAAAACCCTAGCTTGATGTAGTGGATAGGGAAGGTGGAAAATTAGGAAAACAAGGGATAGTGGTAGAGTGGCTTTAGGGATAGAAATGGGATGGAAGGAAGCCAGGGAAAAATCCAAAAAAAAATTTGGGAGGTAGGGTGATGAGTTGGATACAATTTTAAAGTGTAATTTTTGTAAATGGGCATGAGGAAGGTGACCAAAAGTTAAAAACACAAAGTTTTCCTAGTTTCCTTGCAAAAACCTGGTGAAAACTAGGGTTTGAGTGAAAATGATAGTTATGAGAGGTATGAGCGATAGGTAATGATTTGATAAGGCATATGGATGATGTAAGGATGATGTGTGAGGGTTTTATACGATGAAATTATGGTTTTACCAACTGAAGCAAGCTAGACATCAATGAAACCAAAAATGTAGTTGAAAACCCTAGAAGAGGGAATCCACTTTTTGTTGAAGAAATTGAGTTGAATTAAAGGTGAGTGATGATCACTTATTGACTTGGAAGACTCTGAAACTTGAGAAATGATGAATTGAACCTTCTGATGGTTTCTTGGGGCTTGAAATGAAAAAATGTATCAAACTTCCAATCTTTGGATGGCTATGGAGAGTTGTGAGCATGAGAGAGGAGCTCTTTTGACCTTGTAGCATACTTCTTGAAAAAGGACCAGTTTCCTTTGTTTTATTACCTATATTTTCTAAATCCCAATGAAGATGATTTGTGTGGTGAAAATGACTCTTTTTCACCATCTTTCACGACATGATTGAATGTTATGGTGGCAAAACAAAACAAGACTAGACCATGACCTAGATGAATGGATGTTGACTAGCCTATGACCCTAGATGATAATGGATGATATGACCTTTGAAATAATGATGACTATGAAGGGAGTGAAGAGAGTAGCATTCCAGACCTAAAAAACATTCAGTGAACAAAAATTTATTTGAAAATTGATTTGAAAACATGAAATTTTGACCTAGGACTGCTACAAAGTAAACCTAAAAGAGTATGTTTGATAACTAAACATTTAGACACTAACAGACTCCATTTCCCAATGATTTAATATTACTTTCCCAACCCCACAACAATTCAAAAAACCAAAAACTTGAACTTGATAGCTAGACTAATATATTAATTTTAACAAAGCAAGCAAAACCAAATTATAAAGAGAGATCCCTCTCTGAAGTTGGAAGGGCTAGATTCCTAGTTTACAAAGTGGTCTAAGGTGACCTCTGTGATTTAATCTGCAACCTCAAAATTATGGAGTGATAAAATCCTAGTGACCATATTGGGGAATAACAAATATTGATTTCAAAAATTCATTTCTCTTGTTCAGAACTTTATTTTAGAAAAAAATAAAGAGTTAAAATTGTAGAAATATATGTTCAGAGGCTGTAAACTCTGTACGTAGTTAAATTGTGTGTGTAATACTATTTAGATATGGCTCCTAAAATAATTCACACTAGATCACATCCATATTGAGAACCTCCAAATATTTTAGATAATCCTTAGAAATTACTTAGGAAAATAAGTTTGGTTGAAATTCAGGGAAGTAGTAGTCCACCACCAATGTCAAACTCTCTACCAGAGAGTTTTGTCACTATACAGGATATTTTGTTTGATATACCATTTGAACATAGCCTATTTAGAACCAAGTCACAAATTTTTGTGGATGAGACATTGTTTGATCAATCTGTATTTCAACCTTATTCATCTAAAGGTAAATCTATAGAACCGAACTTTGATCAAAAAACACTCCAAAACTTGGACAAGTTACAAGATTTAGTATCAAACCTTAAACTAGTTATCCACTAGGCTTATATCCCATAATCTATTGAAATTTTTGCCCTAACAATTTCAGCATCTTCTACTACTTATCAATCTATTCATCCTATATCAACTAGTCCCACTTCTTCAATAATCTCTACTACTTCTCCAACAGTATTACATCAAAAAATACAACCTGTTATGGGAACTCTTACACTTACACCCATCATAAGTTAATCTATTGTTCATCCCCATATATCAATCATGGAAGCTAGGTATTCTCCCCTGGTTTTGGCTACTCCTTTACATAATATGACATAAGACTATCAGACTAGGATTCCTCAGTTTGATGGTACTAGACCCATCACTACACAACAACATGTTGACAAAATGAATGATTATTTTGATCTTCGGGAGGTAGATGACGAAGATGTAAAAAAGAGAATTTTTCCTCAAATATTAAATGGGGAAGTTAGAAAATGTTTTAAATCATTACCAACAGCTACCATAAATGATCTTACTACCTTCCATAAATCTTTTCTCAATGGATGGGAAATCAATAAAAATCCTCTTCAGATTTTAGCAGAATATGAAAATGTTAGGAGAGCTCCTTAGGAAAGTGTGCAAGATTATTGCATTAGATTTAATAACATTTATAATTCTATCCCAGCAAAAATTAAGCCTCCCCAAGGATTATCCTTGATTAAGTTTCTAGATTTTTTTGATGCTGACATGTCTTATCAACTTAGGGAAAGGAACCCTACTACCTTGAAAGAAATGCAAAGAAATGTTGTAAGTATGGAATCAAATATGTTAGCTAAAAGAGTTAGACTACAGGGGAAAAGAGAGTAACCATAAAAGAAGAACCATCTACTTCTTCTGATAATACCAAAATAGATACCCTAGTCAAAACCATGGAAACAATAATCATAATTTATAGGGCTCCCCCTAGAGAAAATCAACTTGGTCCTAAAATTAGAAATCCTAACTTTAGGAGAAACCCACCCCAGATCAAACAAAGAGAAAAAAAGGGTCCAGGTCAATAGATCGGACCACCATTTCAAAAAAATTATGCAGATGAAGAGGGAGAACTAATTGAAGACCTTGATGAAAATCAGATAAATTTAATGGGAGTAAATGATAGCAAATCTATTTTCTTAACCCAAGAAGAACAAGATCTCTTCTTGCTTTCACAAATTGAAGTAAATTCTGAGGAATCAAAAGATTACAAACAATGTTTTGAAAATTAAATAATGGAATTCCATAAACAGTACAACTTTAGGATTAGGAAAACAACCGATAATCCTACTAAAAAGACTGTTGATACTCCAATTAAAAAAACAGTTGATACCCTTACTAAGAAATATCCTAACACTTCTCCCAAAAAGAGTATAGATGTTCCTACCAGGAAAGTATTTGATACTTCTTCTAAAACATCCCAAACTAATATTCCCTCTACTATCCAACAGAAGGATAATTCCCAAAAGGATGTTGTTAAGAAACAAGAGGTTACCAATATATATAAATCTCAAACATCATTCAATATTCAAAATGAATTGACCAAACTCAAAATACACATTCCCCTGACAGAACTCATGAACAAGAATGCTTACAAATCTCAAGTGATGAAATCTTTGAATATAGGGGAAAGAGCAGACACGATAAATTTAACTGATGATCAACCAAAATTACTCTTCAGGCCTAAATTTGATGGAAAATCTCAGGAGGGGAGTCTACCTCCATTTTATGTTAGTTTAAACATTCATAATAAAATTCTATACAATGAAATTCTTGACTCTGGTGCTTTACACAACCTTATTCCCAAGGTTGTTATGGAAAAGTTAGGACTTGATATCAATAGACCATATAAAGACTTGTATTCTTTTAATTCAAGTAAAGTAAAATGCCTAGGTCTGATTAAGTATTTATGTGTCACTTTAGCCCAGATACCATGTAAGAGTGTGGCAATGGATATTTTTTTTGCTGACATACCTCCTAAATATGGCATGTTGTTGTCTCGCTCATGGGGAGATAAACTACGAGGTACCCTTAATATGGATATGACCTATGCTACCATTCCAGTATTTGGTCAGCAAAGGAGATTATATAGGGAAACATTGATAATTTCATGGTCAGAAGTTAGGAGAGACCCAAAAACTATCCTCTATACTCATTCCATTCAGATCTTGACTCTTTTATCTTGTACAATGATGGAGGAATGGAAGAAAAAATTCCCAATTTAAAAATAGATTCATGTGAAATCGAAAAGATCAAAATAGACATTGTCAAACATGATGAAGAAAATGAATCTTTATGGAACATGGATTTTGATGGAGCTTTAAGTAAGGAAGGATCTGGAGAAGGTGTGTGGATTTCAAATTCACGAACTAATAAATCTGAAATTCATTCATATAAGTTGAATTTTCAATGTACCAACAACATTGATGAATATGAAGCCTTTAATCTTAGGATTGCAGCTTTTCAAAAGGTTGGGTGCAAAAAGGATTTCAGTACATGGATATTTTGAACTCATAATAAAAATATCAAAGGGGAATATTCAGCTAAACATCCAAGGTTAAGGGCTTATAGGAATGTCGTTCTAGATTTCCTTGAACATTTTGGTGAATAAGAGTTATATGTAATTCCACGAGGTCAAAATATCCTAGCTAATGTTTTGGTTGTTTCAGCTAGTACTTGTAAAATTCCATACCATCTGTCACAAGTACATAGTTGAAGTAAAAAATAGACCAGTTGTCCCAGATAACATTAGGTATTGGCAAGTATTTGGAAACGATGAACGAATTGAAAATCGTTTGCAATAAAAAGGTGAATTCGAGTGTGCCAATGTAGACATAGATAATGATGTAAATAAAAAGGTAGAAAATCTTGTAAATAATGATGAATTGAATGAATTGGATAAATATCAAGAAGTAGTTAAAGGGTAATGTTTTTCCTAGAGGGTTAGTTCAGTTAGAAGAGTTATTTGATTTTAAATATGTGGCTAAGAAACCTAAAATTGAACCCACTAGAGCCAAGGTGGAAGATTGTAACATAGGAACTAAAGAAGAGCCTAAGATAGTTAAACTGTCTAAATATCTACCTCTTGCTAAAAATCAGAAGTACATAGAGATTTTTAAATAATTCATAGATGTATTTTCTTGGAGTTGTGAGGATCTAAAGTCTTATGACACTAGCATTATACAGCATAAAATTCCTATAAAATAAGACCATAAACCTTTCAAACAGAAATTAAGGAAAATTAATCTCATGCTCTCTTCCCTAGTTGAAAAACAAGTGACAAGTTATATGATGCCAAAACCATTGTACCATTGAGGTACTCTTACTAGTTATCAAACTTAGTCCCTACTAGGAAAAATACTAGGGAAATCAGAATGTGTGTTGATTTGAGAAATTTGAACAAGTCTTCCCTAAAGGACAGCTATCCTTTTCCTAAGATGGACCATATCTTGCAGAAAGTAGCTAGATCTAGAAGAATTTCCTTGTTAGATGGATTTTCAGGTTAGAGTGCATCCAGATGACCAAGAGAAAACAACATTCACTACCCCTTGGGGCACTTTCATGTATGTAAAAATGCCTTTAGGTCTAATGAATGTTGAAGCTACATTCCAAAGAGCAATGGATATTGTCTTTACTGATGAAATAGGTATATTTATAGTCATTTATCTTGATGATATCAATGTCTTTTAAAATACAGATGAAGATCATTTGCTTCACTTAAGGAGAGTTTTTGAAAAATGCAAAAAATATGGTATATATCTTAACCCTAAGAAAACATCGTTCGGTTTAGAAGAAGGCAAAATTCTAGGAAAATTTATCTCAAAACATGGCATAAGAATTGACCCTAGCAGATTGGAAGCAATATGGAAAATATATTCCCCTAGGAATAAAAAATAAGTCCAATCATTCATTTGAAAATTAATTTCCTTTGGAGATTTATCCCAAATTTGGCTGAAATTCTAAAAGAAATCATTGATATATTAAAGAAAGACACTGAAATTAAATGGAATAGTGATGCAAGGGATTATTTTATTAAAGTTAAGAAGGAATTAACATCTGCACCAATTCTAATAATCCCTGATTTTACTAAACATTTCATGATATTTTATTTTGCATCTGATCATACCATAGCAGTTGTTTTATTGCAGAAGAATGCTAAAGGTCATGAACATACAATTACCTTTTCAGTAGAGAATTAAGAGATGAATCAATGAAATACAATATTATGGAAAAAAAGGCATTTGAATTGGTTAGAGCATTAAAATATTTCAGGTTTTATATTTTACACTCTCATATAATTGCTTTTGTTCCAAGTGTAGTGGTTAAAGACATTCTAACTCAAACATATCCAGATGTCAGAAGGCGAAAGTGGATTGTTGTCATTCTGGAATATGACATTGAAATCAGACCAACCAAGCCCATTAAATGAAAATGGTTGGCAAAACTCATTGCATAATATAATTGTAATGTGTTAGCCATCAATTTCATTGCATAATTAGATGAACAGGAAAAGTGGACGACTCCACCGATCTCATAAGCCTTTAGCACATCATCATGGTATATAGACATAATTTAGTCTTACAGAACTTATATGCTCCTCCTATTTCAACTAAAAACCAAGGCAATATTCCTTAAAATTAAATCCATGAGGTTTTGTATTCTTGATAACAATTTATATTGGAAAGATGCTGGAGAAATATTACTAAATTGTTTGGTGAAAGATGAAGCAAACAGGGTTCTGGAAGAATTCCATCAAGGAGACTATGGTGGCCATTTATACTAGAAATCTACAACAACAAAAAATCCTTAGAGTTGGTTTTTATTGGCCAACTTCATTCTCTGATGTGCATAAAAAGGTCACCTCTTGTCATCAATGCCAAATATTTCAAGGTAAAATAAAAATATTACCTCTACCCTTAAATCATATTTCAGTAGAATTCCCTTTTCAACAATGGGGTTTAGACTTCATTGGTGAAATTTACCCTAGCTCCTCAGGATAGCACAAATTCATTTTGACAACAACAATCTACTTTACTAAATGGATAGAATCCATACCCACTAGACAAGCCACTGATTTTGTTATCATTCAATTTTTGGAAGGAAATATACTGTCTAGGTTTGGTTTCCCCCATAAAATTATAACCGACAATGTTACTGCTTTCAAATCCAAGAAAATGATAGATTTTTGTGACAAATATCAGATTAAGTTGGTGTTACACGTCATTTTGTCACCATGGCATTTGACGGTCAATATGGATCCATCACCATCCATACTCATGCTTCCTTAGAATTCAAAGATTTATATTCCATAACCAAGTCTTCGAAACTTGGAAAATAGTTATTAAATACTCTTAAAGATGGCTTTTGCACTTTTTGCAGTCACTTCCTATGCATGCATGGATATTACTAAGCTTCCATGTGGATTTATGCACTTTTTTTCCCGTTAAAACCTGCGCACCCCGTTTAAATTAAATTAAAGGTGAAAAGTAACTTATAGAAGCATAGTTGGGCACATATTATTCCAACTAAAAGCCCATGAGTCACACTAGTTCGAGCTAAATCCCTCCAATCATGAAACTTTTCCCCTTGGATAAATGAACCCGAATCCTCTCATTTGTGGATCACACCCCTCTATTGGTGGATCTCAAACCTCTTCAGTATGTCCTATAAATTGAGTTGAAACTGCAGGGTTAGGGGGTTCACTTATGATAATCTTATGTTGGTCATTATACAGTGGAAATATTGTTAAACCAAGGAGGAAGATTCGGAAGGCATACGGGAGGAATATGTACGACATAAAGGCTCAGTTGTGATATTTCTCTTTATATCCCTGAAAAATACATTTTGATACTTTTTCTCATTGTGTTGTTTTCATATTCATTAAAACAATTACAATTATTAATCTCCTCAATCATTAAGTTAAGCTAGTATTTGGATTATTACATACTGCGGGTGCTTTTGATTCTTTAAATGTTTGTGATTGCAGGTCTCTTCTTAGCATTGAAGGACTTCTTCGAGAAAAAAGTCAAGGTCTTCAACAAACATCTCATTGAAAGGTAAGAGCATTATCCTCTCTTTTCTAGTTTTGATAATTTGAACGCTAATAGCTTAGGGAAAGAGATATTCTTATGTCTGTTTGTTTCTAGTTATCCATTGGGATACTAGGGAGATCGATCTTGTCCACAAGAGGGATTTATCCAGGTAACAAATTGGCGACTCCACTGGGGAATGACTTGGTTTTTCTTGGTTCTTTTTGGTTTAGCTCTCTGATTTTTCGAGTTTGACTATGTTAGCCCCCCTATGAAATTCTTGACAAGAAAGCTGGGGGCTAGATTGTTCTGGAGCCTCCAAGGAATGCCTTTCCCCTGAAAATTCATCCTCCTTGGAGTCTCTTTGTGTTGTGCCCAATTCTAATCCTTGCTGCTGACCCATTGCTCGGAGAGGCCTATTATTCCCTCTTTTACCCCCATATCCTTGCAAAATTCCCCATCTCAGCCCTTGTGCTCCCCTTGCCAAAGTTTCCCTTTATTCCCCCCATTATCCCCTTAAATTCCCCCTTAATCCTATCTAAACCCCACTTTCACCTTTTATTTCCCCAAATTTCCACTTCACCCACCTATCGTTACCTCCTTCGGGCCTGAAAATGCATTAAAATTGAAAAAAAATGATGAATTTCACTATATCAGGCCTTAGCCCCTTCTATGTTAGCGCCGCACCCTTTCTTCCATGTGATCCCGCGCCGAAACCGTCCGCGAAGTCCAAAAGGCGTTTACCACAAAGTCTCGTTGGGCACAGTCCTAGCCGTTGATCTCACCAAACGAATGGCGATCGCCACCCCCGCAGAAAATACCGTTGAACCAATTCATTACCGGTGATCTCATCTGAACCTTCTATCGCCCGACAGATCAACGGCGCGGAGCTTTCCTTTCCATGTGGTCCCCGCCAGCGCGTTCACTCGAAAACCGCCAGTATATTCCGCACCGCTTATGCGTAGTGGGCGGTATTCGTCCAAAACCCAGTG
Organism: Pinus albicaulis; assembly: GCA_034641835.2. Taxonomy (NCBI): domain Eukaryota; kingdom Viridiplantae; phylum Streptophyta; class Pinopsida; order Pinales; family Pinaceae; genus Pinus; species Pinus albicaulis. The sequence goes on along the minus strand of CM076574.1, from coordinate 340,349,341 downwards.
AGTCCATACAACGCGCGCCACCTGTCCCTTATACGATTCTAAAACCACTTTTCTCCCGCACGTTAACCTTCGTTACAGGGCGTCCAGCGGAATTGTTGTCAATCGTTAGATCTCCGATCGTCCGTCCGACGGTCATCATCTGTCAAATTTGCGCGCTGTTTAAACCCCGCTCATCATACCCGTTGGCCCGCCTTCTGTCGCCACCCGTCGTTGATCTCCGCCACGATCGACGGTCCTGATTCGTCTGCCCACCACTGAATATTCCACGGTCTCCCTCCTCGCCATGTCACCTCCACGTGAACGCCCCGTACATTCCCCGTTTCCGTCACCATACCATTGGTTTTGTCGTGTTTTTTAAGGTTTCTATTCGTTATTATGTGTTGCTACTCTGTGTTTCACCATTTCCCCACCAGAGAAATTTTTATCATTTCCACTGCAAATTCTTCCCTCCATTTCGTCGTCAGCATAACCATGCTCGTCGCCCTCGCCGCCTTCATCATCCATTTCCATGGTTTCTCTCACAGGTTTGTTGTTTTGTAGGGTTTCTAAAGGTAGAAGACCGCCATGATTCTACATGGCAAGCTATGCGAACAGAATTAAATTCGAGAACTGGTACTGCCGTGGGATAGTCAAAGAAAGCGGCTGGTAGGATTCGCATTAAGGAAAGGGCAGATTTCAAACACTGGAAACCTTGCAACGCCATTAAAACCCGAGCTACCCCGTCGAAGCAAAATGGAGCGGCAAAGTGTTCAGTTATGTAGAGCAGATTAAGGCAAGCTAATGAAGATCTAAGCCTTTAATCAGGCTAGAAGGCAAAGCGTAGTTTGAAGACCCCGAGGATCGATCCAAAGATCCCGAGCACATAAAACAAAATTATCGGGTTTTATTCACAGCGTAATGATTTTCTCCATCAAGTACAAAGACTCTATATTAGCCTTTTTATTATAATAATGTCCTCAAAGAATTTCCTACTCTAACTACAATTCAAAAATAGTTTAACATTTACAGTTATGACTCTCACAGTTGTTCATCATTTGTTGAGTCTCATAAGTATAAATAGCAAGTATGGCCGCCAGAATGCAACAAAGTCATGTCTGGAGTAAAGGAAAATCTGAAGAAGATCATCCCTGCATATAGAGGTGACAGACATTAAATACTCAGTATTCAAACAGAATGGGCCTCGGCCCTATTTCTCTACTCTGTGTTTAATGATACATTTAATTTTCACCTACTCCTTCAGTCGATCTTAGGCTCACCCTTTGCTATAAAGCACAGAAGGAAACATTGTAATGGTTGTTGATGAGATATCAGTGAAACGCAAGTATTGTTCCTCTTGAGACAAGTTCTCTGTGTAATATTGTAAGATAGACTGAGACTAGATGTATTCAGACTGAATGTTCAAGCTATGGGCTATGATCTACCTGATTGGTGTTGTTTTTAATATGACAAGCATGTTTCTTTGGATCCTGATCTAAAGCAGCTGGTGATGTTTTCCTTTCTCTGGATTTGTGATTGACTTGATTTCATTCTCTCATTATTTTCTTCGTGTCACTTCAAGTTTGAGCAAGATTTATTTCGATAGGTACCCTTGCTGCTCGCTCTCCTAAATGGTTGCATGCTTTCTCGCTATATTTCTCACCGCGGATTTCAATTGATTTAACCAAAGAGGCGTACATGCCATTTCGCTTCTCGATTAAAGAATTAATGAAATCCTCATTAGATGTTCTTGTTAGATTTAGGCTAGATGAGTTGTGTTCACTGGAGGTATAGGACCGCTCTCTACCCAACAGGACCTTCCATCTCATTAAGCCCTTCTAAGATCCCTAGTCTTACCTCCGGTTTTGTCCAAGCAGGTCTAGAGTTAGACGACCTCTGACCTGATATATAGACAGAATTGGTTGTTTCCCTTTCACGTACTTTCAGTCCTTAATGTTCCATTCCATCAACCATCTTTAAGATCCAAATGCTCTAGATGACTAGCAGATGTGAAAGTCACATCGGGAATTGGCAAATCCTTTCTTGACTCCATAGCCCAATGGCTTTGATGTTCCCTGAGTTATCTATCTTTGTCTAGTTTCCTCTTTGCTCACCCTTGTTTTATATTGGAACCTTCTTTCCTGATTCCCAACAACCAAACATAAACCAACAAACAAACCTTGTGCATATAACTAGCCTAAAATCATAACATCCGAGCTTCAAAGACATAAACCTTTGACTATTATAAAGAGATCCCTCTCTGGACCTAGGAGGGCTAGATCCTTAGGTTTGAAAGTGGTTCTATGTTGTCTCATCTTTTGGTCTTGCCAACCTGGCAAAAGCATGGGAACCCCAACATAATGCCGACTCCGCTGGGGAGCGAGTGCATTTCACCTTAAACATTCTTAGAGACTCAGAAACTTAGAACTCCAATTAGGTTGACAGTGAGTCACTCCTTTCTTGAATCGACCTCCATTTACTGAATAACCACCATACTCTTAGACGGAGCTTGGACAGGGCCAGGTAGCCTCCAGATCTCATCCTCTTTAGGAGGTGACATATCTGGTAAATGCCCTCCCAGTCGATCTCTGGTGAGATTTTGTTGTGTTCTGAGGTTATTCTCGAGAGGTGATAGTGCCCGAGCACTGTGGTGGATGGTGTAATCCTTTCGACATACCCTAAATCATCCACCTGGCGACTCCATAGTGCCTAAAAGATTAAAGACTCCACTGGTGATCAGTAGGCCTGCTGATTGTCTTGGTTTCACATTAGACTCCACTGGGAAACTAACCTTTGAAACAACATTAACCACGAAAAAAGTAACAAGAAGGGTTAAGCTGCTTAGGTAGAAGTATAACATTCTGGCTTTTAGAACCATTCACACGAGAGCTTATCCCAACCCTGCCCCACCTGAAATAGTTGACAATCCGGAGAGTATCCTCAAAGGAGCTCCTACACCTAACAGACAAACTATTTCCAGACACATTCTTAGAGCTAATTATGCACCAGAAAACATAACAGCTCTAGCACCTCTTCTCCCTGACCTAGACCTACTTAACAATTTACCAAGAACCAGGTCATTCAATCACCTAGACCAGCAAGACCTTGAGCCTCATAGCACACCATTTAACAGTGGTCAAAACACTAGGAACAGAGAAACCCCTCCATCCACACCACCTGATTTTCATTTCCTTCAAAACTTGGGGCTCTCTCACCCTAGATCTGCTCAACAGACTTCTCCTGGTCCAAATATCCCTGTCATCCAAATACCAGCTGCTCAAGCTAACCCTTTACCCCATCAGAACATTATCATGGCAGCTTGGTACGCACCTTTGGTTTTGCCTCAGCCTATGTTACCCTTACCCAATGATTATCAGTCAAAAATCCCACACTTTACTGCAAAAGAGTCCGTAACAGCTCAGCAACATGTAGATAAAATGGAGGATTCCTTTGATTACATGGAGATTGACGATGAGTCGATCAAAATGAGAATCTTTGCCCAAAGCCTAGGAGGTGATGTAAAGAAATGGTTTAAGGGCCTACCTCCTGGAAGTATCCCAGATCTCCCTGCATTATATGAGACCTTCATAAACAAATGGGAGGCCAGGGAAAACCCTCGCCAACTCCTAGCCGAATACATGAGCCTGAAAAGAAATGTAGGAGAGAGTGTCCATGATTACACAACAAGATTGAACAACATTTACAATGCTCTCCCTCCACATATGAAACCTCCACAAGGTATGGCCTTAGCAAAATACCCTGATGGGTTTGATGCTGACATGGCCTATGAGCTTAGGGATAAAGAATACACCACATTGGAAGATATGCAGAAAGGGGTTGTAAACATAGAAGCCAATTTGATTGAGAAAAGAGCAAGACTGAGGTCTGAGAGGAGGGTAACCTATAGGGAGGACAATGTAGCTTCCACATCCGATCCAAACTATGAAAAATTGTCTAAAAACATGGAGAGACTACAACAGATGATGGAAAAGATGGTTGTCACAGTTAGCAATCAGAACAGAAACCAGAACCAAAATCAAAACCAAAACTTTAGAAGAAACAATGCCACTCCCAACAGACAAAAAGAAGCAGATCAGCAAGTTATTCCCCCATTCCAAAACTTTCTAGATGAAGATGAGGGAATCATAGAAGAGTCTGAAGGGAATACAATAAACATGTTTGAAACAGAAGACCCAATCCTGAATTGTGATTCGGAGGAAAGCCATCCCTCACCTTCATATGGGGATGAGGAGTGGTTTGAATCTGAGAATTACAGGTTAGGATTTGAAAACGCAATGTTGCAGGTTAGAGAGCAATATGAACTTAGGAGCAAGAAAATCCAAGATACTTCCAAAGCCAAAACTCCTGAGGTAACCATCAAGAAAAGACCTGATAAATCATCTAAAGCATCTACTGTAGATAACAAAACAGCAGCTGAAAGTTCTGGTAAACACAAAGAAAAAGACAACCAACACACCGAAAAACCAAGCCTCCCAGCTAGTAGCACTAGCACTGCAGCCAGCGCTCCTGATAAAACGATTCCCAACCCTGTACATAGTGAGAAATCACAATTCGATTCAGCTACTAAAGCAGTAGCAAATAAAACGGAATTGATCATTTCAAAGGTCCAATCCACTTTCACTCTAGAGAGTGAACTTGCAAAAATCAAAATCTCTGTACCATTATCTGAACTGGCCGCTCAAGATGTATATAAAGGCCAAATTTTGAAAGCATTGAATCTGGGAGAAATGAATGATTCTGTAAATCTGAATGATGATCAACCAGCCCTACTCTTTGGTCCAAAAATTGAAGGAAAGTTTCAGGAAGGGGTAGTTCCACCTTTCTATGTCAGTCTCAACATTCATGACAAGATCCTTCATAATGCCATGCATGACTTTGGTGCATCACACAATCTAATGCCTAAGGTAGTGATGGAAAGGCTAGGCCTAGAAATTACCAGACCCTACAAAGACTTATACTCATTTGACTCTAGTAGAGTAAAATGCCTAGGACTGATCAAAGATTTATGTGTGAGTTTGACCCAGATTCCTACCAAATGTATGGTCATGGATGTGGTGGTGGCAGATGTGCCACCTAAGTATGGCATGTTACTATCTAGATCATGGGGAGCCAAACTGCAAGGAACAATGCAGATGGATGGCTCTTATGCCACTATCCCTATATTTGGCCAACTTAGAAGACTGTATAGAGAGTCTCAGATGAAATTCCTAGTCAGTAGTCCCGAAAATCCTGAAAATTCACCATTGTACTCTGTGCACACTGACCTAGATTCTTTCATCCTTTATAACGACCAATCCTTGGGGGAGTCAGAATCTGGAAACATGGGTACAAACGTAGAGGCTGAAAGCATAGACCTGAACATAATGGCTACCCTGGAAGAAATTGAAGAAGAAAACAATAGTGAAACCTATAGAATATGTGGTGGGAGGCTAACTCAGAATGATCCAGGAACACAATGCAGCCAACCCATTAGTCATACCCTTCAAACTGATGTACCACATGAAGGACAAGACAACCCACTACCTAGTACAGACCCTCTAGCGTGACATAATGGCAAACCCCTGTGGGAAATGAATTTTGATGGGTCCTGTACTAGGAAAAATGCTGGAGAAGGAGTGTGGCTACGTAACACAGAAAATGACCACGCAGAGAGCCATGTTGTGAATCTGCGTTTCAAATGCATGAATAATATTGCAGAGTATGAGGCTCTCATCCTGGGTCTGAATTTATTGAAGAAATTAGGAGCCCGTAGGATAGCTGTGAGAGGAGACTCTGAGTTAGTTATCAAACAGGTGAATGGTGAGTATTCAGAAAAACACCCTAGGCTTAGGGCCTACAGGAATGACACTCTATATTTACTGAAAACGTTTGTTGAATATGAATTAGCGTTCGTTCCTAGGGGTCAAAATGCAATTGCAAATGGATTAGCTTGTCTAGCTAGCTCATATCCTAAGACCCCAGTTGACCAACAGATTATCATTCATACCAAATTCAGGCCTACAGTGCCAGACAATAAAAAATATTGGCAGGTCTTTGAAGGAAACAAACAGATCGAAGATTTCCTGGTGGGCAGGAATGAGTTTGAATTTTCTGATTTAGACTCGATTTTTGATGACAACTGCCCAAGCGAGGATCCCCCAGATGAACAAGAAACACCCTGTAACATAGAAATAAATTCCTTTTCTGAGCAAACTGGAAATCCAACCGAAAATTGTGAAAACGCAGATACCGAAGAGGTAGAGGTGTTGCAGGCCAAAGATAAGAACATACCCAGAGGCCTGGCACCCTTAGAGGACCTTTTTGACTTTGATGACGTAGCAAAAAGGCCCACAATAGAACATGTTGATTCTGATGTGGAAGAATGCAACATAGGCACTGAAGATAAACCCAAAAGGATCAAACTAGCTAAGTCTATACCTGTTAACATGAGGAAAAAATACATTGGCCTGTTCAAGGAATTCATAGACGTGTTTGCATGGAGCTACGAAGACTTAAAAGCCTATGACACCAACATCATACAACACAAGATACCACTAAAGGAAAATCAGAAGCCTTTCAGGCAAAAACTCCGTAGGATTAATCCAAAACAATTACCTGCAGTAGAAAAGGAAATTAAAAATATGTATGATGCAGGCATTATAGTCCCTGTAAGGTTTTATGACTGGGTGTCAAACTTAGTGGCTGTAAGGAAGAAAACAGGGGAGTTCAGACTATGCATAGACTTCAGAAACCTCAACAAAGCCTCCTTGAAAGACAACTACCCTTTGCCTAGAATGGAACATATCCTACATAAGGTAGTAGGCTCTAAAAGAAACTCCCTGCTTGATGGCTTTTCAGGATACAACCAAGTTCTGGTACTCCCAGAAGATCAACTCAAAACATCCTTTACCACTCCATGGGGCACCTTCATGTACTTGAAAATGCCTTTTGGATTGATGAATGCTAGAGCTACCTTCCAGAGAGCAATGGATATTGCTTTCTCAGATGAGATAGGACACTTCATAGTTATCTACTTGGATGACTTGACTGTCTTTTCTAAAACTGAAGAAGAACACTTAAAACATCTGAGGAAAGTTTTCGAAATATGTAGAAGGTATGGTCTGTCCCTGAACCCTAAGAAAACTATTTTTGGGTTGCAAGAAGGTAAAATTCTTAGTCACATCATATCTGAGAAAGGGATTAGGATAGACCCACAGAGGGTTGAGGGAATACTTCAAATCAAACACCCGAGAAACATCAGGGAGTTACAGTCCTTCATTGGAAAGATCAACTTCCTTAGGAGGTTCATTCCCAACCTTGCTGAGCACCTTCGAAAAATGACTGAAATGCTAAAGAAAGGTGCAGGTATTAAGTGGACTGTTGAAGCCAAGAAATATTTAGAGTCAGTAAAACTTGCACTCACTCACGCCCCTGTCCTTATCAGCCCTGACTTCTCAAAAGATTTTCTGATCTTTTCATTTGCTTCCCAACACACAATAGCTGCAGTTTTGCTGCAGAAAAATTCAGAAGGTAATGAACAGCCTATAGCTTTCTTCAGTAAAGCCTTAAGAGATGCACCCTTAAAGTACAACATCATGGAAAAGCAGGCCTACGCCCTGATTAAGGCCTTAAAAGACTTTAGGGTGTACATTTTGCATTCTCACACCATTGCTTTCGTGCCAAATATAGTGGTCAAAGATATCTTGTCCCAGGACCCTGATGGGAAAAGGGGCAAATGGATTGCTACCATCTTGGAGTATGACCTTGAAATGAAGCCCACTAAACTGATCAAAGGTCAAGGCCTAGCCCAATTAATGGCTAAATCAAACTTGCAGGCTCTTGACATTAACATGATGAATGCCTTAGATGAGCAGGAAGGATTGCCTCATCCAACTATTGAGGAGCAGCTCCAGAACTCTCCTTGGTATGCCGATATCCTTTATGTGCTCTCCCATCTCAATGCCCCTCCAGAACTGTCCAAAAACAAGGCCAGATTTATAAAACTCAAAGCTAGAAATTACTGCATCATGAATGAGAACCTATACTGGAAAAATCCTAATGGCCTATTGCTGAAGTGTTTGTCTGAGACTGAAGCTGAAAGAATCAAACAAGAATTCCATGCCGGGGAGTGTGGAGGCCACCTGAGTTGGAAAACCACTGCAAATAAGATACTGAGGGCTGGTTATTATTGGCCTACACTCTTTAGTGATGTCCATAAAATGATTCTTACCTGCCACAAATGCCAAATCTTTGAGGGAAAAAGAAAGCTCCTTCCCCTCCCTCTGCAACCTATCACCATAGAAGGCCCCTTCATACAATGGAGCCTAGACTTTATAGTAGAAATTCATCTTGCTTCCTCTGGACAACACAAATGGATCCTAACTGCTACAGATTACTTCACTAAATGGATAGAAGCTATACCCACTAGGAATGCCACTGATTCTGTCATCATTAGGTTCCTAGAGGACTTCATCTTATCTCGTTTTGGTTGTCCGAGGAAAATAATCACTGACAATGCTGCTGCTTTCGGATCCAAAAGAATGGTTGATTTCTGTCACAGGTACGGAATAGCACTTGGACATTCAACATCCTATTACCCCCAGGGTAATGGCCTAGCTGAATCATCAAATAAAAGCCTGGTTACAATCATTAAGAAGCTGCTGGAAGGGAACAAAAGGTCATGGCATAAAAATTTGATACATGCCTTGTGGGTAGACAGGCTCACTACAAAGAAATCTATTGGCATGTCACCCTTCCAGCTGGTTTATGGGACTGAAGCAGTTTTTCCTACTAGCCTTGGAGTTCCAGTAATCAAGCTTGTTCAGGAAATCCAATCGAAGGAAAACAATGTGGTGAGAAGAATTATTGAAACTATCCATTTGCAGCAAACTAGAGAGCAGGTTTATAGCAGAGCTGTCAGAGTTCAAGAAATCATAAAGAGACAGTTCGACAAAAGGACCAAAGCTTCAGATTTCAAGATCGGAGATAAAGTTCTGAAATGGGATTCAAGAAGGGAAGACAAAGGTAAACATGGAAATTTTGACAGCTTGTGGCAAGGTCTGTATATCATTCAAGCAACCGTGGGTCCTAATGCATTTTTCTTACAAGAACTTGATGGTACAGAGCTATTTGGGGGTCCTATCAATGGCAGGATGCTCAAACACTACTTCTGCTAATTTTCATTTCCAGTTCCATTTCCATTGTACATACCATTGCAGTTTTACTTTCAAAGAAAACAGAGAAAATGTTTCAAAAATGGAAGAGAAAGAAGAGGTTCAGACATACTCAAAACTTGAACCTTCGAAAGGCAAAAGAAAAGAAGAATCAGCTCTAACATGCTTAAAACCGGAGCTGAAACGAAGAAAAGAAGTGACTCTAATGTGCTCGAAACCTGAGTCACAGAAAAGAAGGATACTTCAAAACTGCAGATCTCATGCTTTCGCAGTTTTGTTTTCAATATTTCACTCCAGCAAGTCAGACAGTCCAATCCTGACTTGGCGGTTTCTCAATTTCCTGTTTAGAATATAGGAGAAGAAGCCTGTTGGACAGTTTAATCCCAACAAGTAGTAGATTAGGTAGAGAAGCATATGGGGCCAACTGTTTAATCTGGCCTCATGGAGCAATAAGGGTAGATTTAGAATAGGTTTGTTTTTGTTTTGAAAAATAAAATGTAAAGGGTCTGCTAGCTCAAATGCACCAAAAGGGAAATTGTCAAGACTGTAGTTTGGGTAGGTAGATTGGTTGGGAAATGTTTCTGCTGATTTTTCTATCATATTGTGGCAGCTAAGATTGAAGGAAAAGGGGATGTGCTAAGCAGCAGGCATCTAGCCTACTCCAAGGATCATCTCTGGTTTCTTGACTCCTTCAAGAAGAAGCCACCCCCATGTGAAGCCACTGTTAGCCCCCCTATGAAATTCTTGACAAGAAAGCTGGGGGCTAGATTGTTCTGGAGCCTCCAAGGAATGCCTTTCCCCTGAAAATTCATCCTCCTTGGAGTCTCTTTGTGTTGTGCCCAATTCTAATCCTTGCTGCTGACCCATTGCTCGGAGAGGCCTATTATTCCCTCTTTTACCCCCATATCCTTGCAAAATTCCCCATCTCAGCCCTTGTGCTCCCCTTGCCAAAGTTTCCCTTTATTCCCCCCATTATCCCCTTAAATTCCCCCTAAATCCTATCTAAACCCCACTGTCACCTTTTATTTCCCCAAATTTCCACTTCACCCACCTATCGCTACCTCCTTCGGGCCTGAAAATGCATTAAAATTGAAACAAAATGATGAATTTCACTATATCAGGCCTTAGCCCCTTCTGCGTTAGCCCCGCACCCTTTCTTCCATGTGATCACGTGCCGGAACCGTCCGCGAAGTCCAAAAGGCGTTTACCACAAAGTCTCGTTGGGCGTAGTCCTAGCCGTTGATCTCACCAAACGAACGGCGATCGCCACCCCCGCAGAAAATACCGTTGAACCCATTCATTACTGGTGATCTCATCTGAACCGTCCATCACCCAAAAGATCAATAGCGCGGAGCTTTCCTTTCCATGTGGTCCCCGCCAGCGCGTTCGCTCGAAAACCGCCAGTATATTCCGCACCGCTTATGCGCAGTGGGCGGTATTCGTCCAAAACCTAGCGATTCCATACAACACGCACCACCTGTCCCTTGTACGATTCTAAAACAACTTTTCTCCCGCGTGTTAACCTTCAGTACAGGGTGTCCAGTGGAATCGCTGTCAGTCGTTAGATCTCCGATTGTCCGTCCGACGGTCATCATCTGCCAAAGTTGTGCGTTGTTTAAACCCCGTTCATCATACCCGTTGGCACGCCTTCTATCGCCACCCGTCGTTGATCTTCGCCACAATCGATGGTCCTGATTCGTCTGCCCACCACTGAATATTCCACGGTCTCCCGCCTCGCCACGTCACCTCCATGTGCACGCCCCATACATTCCCCGTTTCCGTCACCATACCATTGGTTTTTTCGTGTTTTTTAAGGTTTCTATTCATTATTATGTGTTTCTGCTCTGTGTTTCACCATTTCCCCACCAGAACAATTTTTATCATTTCCACTGCAAATTCTTCCCTCCATTTCATCGTCAGCATAACCATGCTCGTCGCCCTCGCCGCCTTCATCATCCTTGTCCATGGTTTTTCTCACAGGTTTGTTGTTTTGTAGGGTTTCTAAAGGTAGAAGACCGCCATGATTCTACATGGCAAGTTGCGCGGACATAATTAAATCTGAGAGCTGGTACTGCCATGGGATAGTCAAAGAAAGCAGCTGGCAGGATTCGCATTAAGGAAAGGGCAGATTTCAAACACTGGAAACCTTGCAATGCCATTAAAACCCGAGCTACCCTGTCAGAAGCAAAAAGGAGCGGAAAAGTGTTCCAGTGCAGAGCAAAAAGAGATTAAGGCAAGCTAATGAAGATCTTAAGCCTTTAATCAGAGGTTTAGAAGGCAAAGCAGCAGTTTGAAGACCCCGAGGATCGATCCAAAGATCCTGAGCACAGCAACAGGTACCATCAGGGTTTATTCATTAGCAGAATGATTTTCTCCATCAAGTACAGGGCACTCATACAGCTTTTATTATGCACAATGTCCCTGAAAGAATTTCTGCCCTAACTACAATTCAAAAACAGTCGAACATTTATGAAGCAGACTCCCAGCAGTTGTTCACCATTTGTTTATTCCCCACAAGTACAACAAAGTATGGCCACCAGAATGCAAAAAAGTCATGTCTGGAGTAAAGGAAAATCTGAAGAAGATCATCCCTACATATAGAGGTGACAGACATTAAATACTCAGTATTCAAACAGAATGGGCCTCGACCCTATTTCTCTACCCTGTGTTTAATGATACATTTAATTTTCACCTGCCCCCTCAGTTGATCTCCTATGTCTCTTCTGCTATAAAGCACAGAAGGAAACTATTGTAATGGTTGTTGATGAGATATCAGTGAAACGCAAGCATTGTTCCTCTTGAGACAAGTTCTCTGTGTAAATTTGTAATATAGGCTGAGATTTGATGTATTCAGACTGAATGTTCAAGCTATGGGCTATGATGTACCTGATTGGTGTTGTTTTTAATATGACAAGCATATTTATTTGGATCCTGATCTAAAGCAGTTGGTGATGTTTTCCTTTCTCTGTATTTGTGATTGACTTTCTTTCATTTCATTATGTTTCTTCAGGCTCGCATCAGAAGTTTGGCATAAGATTTACCCTTGATAGGTACCTTATGTTGCTGCTCTCCCAGCCCTTAATTTTTTCTGCTTATATGTGTATCTGAATGTTGATTTCAATTGATTTAACCAGTGTAGTGGATGCCATTTCCTGCTCTCTGATGTATGAATTAATGAAATTTGTGTTTAGATGTTCTTGTTAGGATTTAGTTAGATGAGTTGGGAACACTGAGAGGTCTAGGACCCTGTCTCTGCCTCACTAGGACCTTTCCATCTCATTAAGCCCTTCTAAGATCCCTAGTCTTACCTCCGGTTTTGTCCAAGCAGGTCTGGAGTTAGATGACCTCTGACCTGATCTATAGACAGAATTGGTTACTTCCCCTTCATTTACTTTCAGTCCTTAATGTTCCATTCCATCAACCATCTTTAAGATCCAAATGCTCTAGATGACTAGCCCAACTGAAAGCTTGCACATTGAACACAAGTAAATCCTTTCTTGACTCCATTGCCCAATGGCTTTGATGTTCCCTGAGTTATCTATCTTTGTCTAGTTTCCTCTTTGCTCACCCTTGTTTTATATTGGACCCTTCATTCCTGATTCCCAACAACCAAACATAAACCAACCAACAAACAGACCCTATGCATATAACTAGCCTAAGATCATAACATCCGAGCTTCAAAGACATAAACCTTTGACTACCATAGAGAGATCCCTCTCTGGACCTAGGAGGGCTAGATCCTAAGGTTCCAAAGTGGTTCTATGTTGTCTCATATTTTGGTCTCTGTCAACCTGGCCAAAACAAGGGAACACCAACAGACTATGTCTGAGTGTTGTTGGGTTTATGCATTTTTATATCCTCTGAATTAGAACGTTGTGTATTTATTTCTTTGAAATTTCTCTCCCCCACACAGTTTTTTTTCATAAAAAGAACATAGGTATGTGCAAGTTCTCAGTTTAATATAGTGTGCACGTGCACTGATTTTCACTGACTACCTGTGCAGCCCTTGAGAATTTTTGAAATTAAATTTCTCTCTCAGATTCTGATGATAAATTTATAGAGGTTCAACCTGACCTAAACCAACCCTCAGAGTCTATTTGTAAACTCATCTTAATTACCTTAGTGTATTTTTGAAAAATCATCCTTTTTGCATATTCGGGTAGGGTTTTCCCTGGTTGGCTAAATTTCTCTATTTGGAAAGATAGATTCACTACCTAGATCATTATTTTTCTTTCATTTCCCTCTGGAGCTATCAGGTGTCTTGTTAGTCCTGCTTGTTTGAGTGATTATTTTTGCTCATTTACAAGGGAATACTTCCAGATAAATGAAGTATGATTTGTCTCAGAAAAGTAGCCTTTTATGAAATTGCTTCTTCTTGTTAAAGTGAAAAAATGATTTATTTTGCTTTCAGCTGGAAGAAATCATGAAAGAGCACTTATAGGTATCATTAGTTAGATTACTAGTTAAGAGTATTCAATTTTGACAAGTTTTTATAATTTTTAGGGTTTTTATAGTTTTTTTTGTTATTTTGAAGAATTGAAAGATTGTTTTCTCACGAAATTGTATATTTGGCTTTGAACCAACAAAGATTTTCGTTACAAAGTGATATTGGTTATGCTTCAAAATTATATTTATTTATTAACTCAAGGGAATTTTCACTTCTTTGAGTTCAAAAAATCCTTCTACTTTCCCTTAACTAGGAATTCATTGAAATGAATAATTGCATATTCATTGTTGATGCATTTAGAGTAATTTTTTGAATCGGTCACAACATCATTGAGTTTCATTTCCATGCCCTTATGCATAAAAATATCCAAATTAATACAACGCTTAGTAAAATTCATCTAGATATTTTTACATTTTTTAGGGTTCTTTCCACCAATCTAGTTCAGGGATGGTGCTTTGGAATAGGGAGTAATTAACTTTCCAAAGCAGCTAAAATAAACAAATAGAATATTGCGGTAGGGAAAAACCCAATTGTTGCAGTTTTGATCTAGGAAGCTATTCTTAAAAGAGTCAAGCACGAGGTCATGTTCGACCCAGTGGAGTAATCATACCTACTTCATTGGTAAATATAGAATATGTGCATGTATTATAAATGGTAAACCTTAGATTAACCATTGTTGAGGAGCCTGGGATCACTTGTTAGTAAACCTCGTATTTACCTTGTCAAGGAACTTTCAAGGGGATTGAGCTTTGATACTCTTCCCTTACGTGTATATTGGACCATAGATTGTTCCCCCAAGTTGAATTGTCTTAGTTGGTAACCTTAGTGGCTATAATATTAGGATTTTTCCCAAGGTGACGGTGGATGGAAGGTCACATTTTACCTGGAACAGACGTTGACTAGACTCGCTTGTACTTTCCGAAGGGTAGCCTTCACTTCGAGATGGCATAGTGGAGTTATTTGCACCAGACTATTTCATTAAGCAATTTGTCAAGGTAACTGTTCTAACCACTAGTGTTCCACATTAATCTCTACGAGGTTGGATTTCATCACCAACTAGTGATTTTATTGTGGAAACATATTGTTTGTGTGTGAATTTCTTCTTATAATTTGTAGCACATGTTAATTTGGTTGATTAATTTTAGAGGCCTTAGGTGTGATTTTTTGAAATTTTTTGATTTCGTGCGTTAAAGAAATTAAGTGTGGCTAAATTATCGGAACATTCACGTAGAATGCAGGGGAAACCCCCTGAATATACACCCAGTCAATTGGAAAAAATCAAAACTGAAAGGGTTCAATCATTAGGAGCCAGGTCTTCTTAACAAGAAGAACCATCTATCATAATACATATTGGTTTCGAAGTTAATAGACCTCAAATATCTGAAATAGAACAAGATCAACTAGAAATTTCTGAAGTAGACACAGTCAAATCCATCACTCGTGAGATTTCATATACACATCTTACTGAACCAGAAATATCTGAACTTGAGTCTGATTCCACTTCATCTGTGTCACCTTCGAATGTTATAGCCCCTACTCTTGGTCATCCTCTTTCACATTGAGTAAATATTATCATCACTGATAATATCCCTACTGGCCTTATTTGCATTGAAGAAATCACTGACGAAGAGGAAGAGGTTGAAATTACCTCTCTTCAAGTATCTTTAGATTTAAGGTATAGTGAACCAATCTACCCTTTATATTTTCCCTTCACTAATTTTCGACCGGATCCTTGGTATCTTCAATTTACCAATTTCTTACATTATTCTTGTTACAAAAATCCGCGACATTGAATTCCATTTTACTCTTTACCTAGGTATAGTAACATGGCTTCTAAAAGCATGTCTACTAAGTCATCCATGTTTTCATCTTCTCCAGAAATATTTTTGTATGGTGGTCCTTATGTTCCTGCTGGGTACCAGTCGCTTTCTGGAACTTTTTCAAGAGAATCTCCTTCCTCTAAAACTTCTAATATGTCAGCTGGCTTATTCGAGTCTACACCAAACCTTTGACTACGGAGAATATTTATATGTTTTTAGAGAATATCCCTCAAGGTATCTCACAAGGTGGCTACATTCCGCCTGGTGGGAAAAATTATCTTCAAGGGAAACAACCTTTTTCGAGAGGAAAACCTTTTGCTGGAACCTATCTGACAGTTGTAGGGTAGCTTATTCTCAGTAATTATCAAACCTATGGTCCAATGTCTCAAATTGGTTATGGTCAACCCTATGCATCACAACCCTCAATGGGAACTCCTTATCCAAGGATGAACACTATATGGAACCCCTCGTTTACTCAACAGCCTTTGCAACCTACCCCAAAAATGCCTTATAATCAACCTTCTTAGCCACTTGGACCATTTGGTTACAACCAAGTCCAACAACATGTTCAAGGTGCACTTCACATTACCCCAAGGGAATTTGTTCCAAGTATTCAGCAAGTTGTTCCGAGTACTCCTAGTACTCCTATCCAATCTGTTGTGCAGACATTTGTTCAAAAACTAGGTATACCCATCCCAGGAGTTCCCCAAGTTTCTGTTGCTATGACACTTCAAATGTCAAAGCCAACTATTACATAGGCTATCCCTCATACTATTACCCATCAAACCGGACCTACAGTCCAGTCGATTCCTCAAGCATCTTTGGGACAATTTGGTATAACAGCTATGAAAACAAGTCAACCTTTTGTAGGTCAACCTATTCAAGGGAAACTCTTTGTAGGTCAACCTTTTAAGGGGAAACCCTTTACCGGTCAACCTCTTCAAGGAAAACCTCTAGAAGGTCAACCTCTTCAAATTCAATTTGTTCAAGGCCAGCTATTTAATGACCAATTCCAATATGGAAAATTGGGACAAAGTACACCTTTCCAAAGTTAACCATACCCTAGTCATACGTTTTAGATACCAGCTCAACCCCAATTCGATATGGCTACCCTTGGATATCATGGAGGTGTGCCAATTCCAACTACTCAAGATATCCCAATTTTTCCTGGATATCCTCCTCTAGGTACTGGAATTGTCCCTCAGGGTTATTAATTTTCTCATCAAGACCCTAATAGGTGGTTACATTTTATAGAAACTTTATATTTACCAGACTTGTCTCAGCTAATGAATGACCCGATTTACTATCTTCCATTTTTTCCAGCCATGCCTACTATGTTGCACAGTGACATTTCTAAGTTTGAAGGAAATCTAGGAGAGGACCCCTCAAATCATGTTATGACTTATCATATGTGGTGTGTCCAAATCTTTAATCGATGATTCCATTAGTTTAAGACTTTTCCAAAGAACTTTGATCAGCTTAGTCGTGAAGTGGCACATTGAGTTACCACGAGGCTCTTTCAATAATTTCAATTCCTTAGCAACGGCTTTCCTTACTCCTTTTCAATTACCAGTATGTTATGATAATGGCACAGAAATTTTGACTTCACTCAAACAAATTTCCTCTACGTACATTTCATATCACATCCACGAATGCTGATGTAGATGTCGTTTAGTCAAATTTTTCATCCGAGATCAAATTTTGGCTGGATGGTTTATCAAATCATTACTCCCTAAGATTTCTAAAGATATAGCTAAAGGAGGCATTGTAACAGAAGAGAAGGTTATCGCCCAAGCCTAATATCTAGACCTTGTTTATACACTACCTACTACTTTGTATGAAAATATTTCATATTTACCTCGCTCGGGTCAACTTACTATGACTCCTTATGTTTCTCATGCTGCATATGGTGTAATTGGTACAGTTAATACATCAAAGAGTAAAAATAAACAATCCAAGTCTACTACTCCAATCATAACTTTTGCTAATTCACATAAAGGAGACTCTTCTCTAGAAAATTCTGTGGAAATTCATGTCGTAGACTCGTCTACTGCCAAAACTAAATCATCTGAGAGTAAATATAAAGGGTAGGTTAAAAAAAACAAAACAATTCTCCAAAAGAGAAGGCAGATAAAACCGAACCATCTGATGAAAAAAGGAAACCTCGTTATCCCTATCTTATCTGTGACGAGGATCACTACACAAAAGCGTGCTCACATCGGGCCGAGGTATCTAAATTTTTCAAAGGTTCGCCCACACCCATTGTACACCCATTGTACACCCATTGTTCTTAAATATCATTTTCCATCGCAAGACAAAAAAATGATTTCCCATAATGGATCTTCTTCCAATTCATCGGCAGATATCCTAATAATGTCCTCCCAGGTCATGATTGCAACGCGATCTCAAGATTATGGATCTAAGAGTCCTGTAACTGGAGACGAAACAGGATCATCCAGTCAACCTTCGGTATCAACCCCTCCTATTTCTGAACCATTACACATCGAGAAACCTAGTCCTGATTTAGTAATTAAACCACCTGCCAAAGGTGTACTTCTAAAATCGGCTTTCAACCCACATACGAGAGATGCTCAGAGCTACAACATTGTTGAAGATCTAGCTATGTCACCTTCAGTAATGTCGGCCCTTGAAGTGTTGTAGTCTTTTCCAGCTCAAAGGAAGTTACTATTGTCATATACTAGAGTGATTGACCCTTAAGACTCTAATCGTATCGTCTTTGATCTCGATAACTTTGTGCCTAGACTCCCCCACCAAATGGCTTTTCAAATACATATTTTATTCAAATATAGGTGAATTTTTCGCACAATAATTAACGAGTGAGATTCTACATGCATTATGTCTTTGGCTTGCTGGAAAACTCTTGGTTCTCCACCAATCATGTTGGGAAAAATACTGAGAGGGGGGGTGAATCAGTATTTAGGGCAAACTGAAACTTTTTACTTTTTCATGCTCTAAAAATCCATACGCTACTTTGTTGAAGCCAACTAGCGTATACACGCGGATATCCTTCATAAAACTCGCGTATACACAGAGATCTAATTATGCCATTAGTTCTTCACTTATATCAATCCATCATTCATTCATTAGATGTTCTATAAACAGTAAACATGTGCAGTAAGAACAGAATAAACCATCACACAAAGCATCACACATGAACACCAGGATTTTTAGGTGGAAACCCAAGTCTGGAGAAAACCACCGCTGCAGTTGCTCAGCCTTCAATATTTTATTATAGAGAAAACATCTTACAACATATGTGTCAAAAGTGTACTCTACCAAAGACGTTGTGCCCCCAATTGGCGCTCGTTTACTCAAATTTCGCTTGGGAGTACTCTCCAACCCCCGACTCGCTTTACCAAACCTCTCCTTTGAAGGGAGCTACGACCGTTTCATTTACCAGCCTCACCTCGAAGGGAGCTACAACCCCCGATCAAGGCTACAACCTCAAAGACCACCTCGGGACCACGTTTCATCAATTTTCATAGTGGACCCATTACCCCATGCTTCAAATAGAAACCCTAGTTTGCATACGCGCTCACCTCACCGATGTCGCGTATATACGCGCTTCACTTCACCGATGTCGCGTATATACGCGTCTTCCGTTACACAAACCCGCGTATACTTCAAGACAAATTACAAAAACCACTTCATTGCGCATACGCGTTTTATCTTCAACGAAGCCGCGTATATACGCGCTTCCTCTGCGGCGAAGTAGCGTATAGATCTTCAATCATTATAGAGCAGCATACTTCTTCAGATCAGATATTCAGTTCAGATTTACCCTTTTACTTCAGACAGATGTTTGCCTCATTTCAGATCTAAGCCTTCCATAAGCAGATCTAGTAGATACAAGTACATTTCAGATCTAGATCCCCTTCTTCATCATTGGTGCATCATACATTCAGATTTATCTTCAAGTGAAACCCTTTCCATTCAGATCTACTTCAGAGAAGTATTCATTCAAGCTCAGACATCTTGCACCCACACTCATGATTTTCACAATGAATTTCTTCTCCTTATATAGGTTTATCCTTTTTCAATAGCACGGGCCCCTTTTTCAATACCATGAGCCAAAACAATACCATGGGCCCCTTTTTCAATATTACTTCCGATGATATTCCTGGACGGGGTCACATAGACGAATCATTACTCAATACAATGGGTCAATACCATGGTGGTTACCCCTGGTTTTTCACTTTATGAGCACTTTTTCCCATACGTGACTTGGAACGTTGTTTCCCGCGTGCATACGCGACTTCCCTTAGACAAATCCGCGTATGCCTAGAGACATACTCTTTTTATCATAGATCTATCACATGCTGAATTCCTTTCTTCATTTTCTTCTGTACTCACTGTAGATACATCAGATTTAGTTCATCAAGACATGTTCTATCAAGCACAACTTCATCAAGTAAGTTGCCATTATCTTCATCAAGAGGGTTGCCTTTCAAGGACAACATTCATCATCATATTGCTAACAAACATCATTTACCAAGTCCATCACGTCAAGAATAACTTCATCAGGTGGATTGCCATCAAGGACAACACATGTCAACAGTCACATGTCTTCATCTTCATTCAATGGGTTGCCATCAAGGACAACACTCTGCATCATATTTCCAACAATCTCCCCCTTTGGACTTGATGGCAACCACGATGGTGTTTGGTTACCACAACAGATAGGTACATTAAGAATACAATGACACCATGTCACTCTCTCCACTTTTGACATCATTCAAAACACCATGTCACTCTCCCCCTTTGACATCAAGGGCAAAGGGCGGATCAAAACCAACACACTCTCCCCCTTTTCTCCGCATGTGGAAGAAGCGTTCTGCAGATCTGATATATATACTGAAGTGACCAGGCTCCCCCTGAGTTCATGTTGAATCTTAAAACATATTTTCCAATGAAGTACATGACTCTATGAACTTCCTATCACCAAAGAATCATACTTACATCAAATATCCAACCAAGTGGATTTACATATAAGACTCAAGTACCCAACCAAGTGGGTTTACAAATTTGACTCAGCTACCCAACCAAGTGGGTTTACAAAATTTGACTCAGCTACCCAACTAAGTGGGTTTACAACTTTGAAAATTCCTTACATGACTGAATATTACAAATTTTACATCATGGGTCTCAACATGACCTTTTCATCAAAAATACAAATATGACTTTTCATAACCAATACCAAAGAGACCTCAAGAGAGATCATATATCAGAACCACCATAATGCCAACAATGCATTATACTCAGCAAGACTAATGCTCCCCCTGAATCTGTGCATCCAAGCATCCTTTCCATATGACTAAGGCTCCTTCTTAGTTTGTGCATCCTGAACACTTTCACCAACAAATCATCAAGGCATCTTTATCAAAACATCAGAGATTGAAACAATATTATAAGAACTGGAACACCACCAGAGATACCAAACAGTATCAAAGATACCAAACAGCACTACAGCTGTGCTGAAGAGAGTTGACTCCAAACAGAAAATTGTCAGCAATCAGACATACGCAATTTTATGTGCATGAACTCGCGTATATACGCGACTGTGTTTCAGGAAACCCGCGTATCCCAATCCATCTTCTAAAATTCAACCAGATCTGATTCTCTGTGAGGCAAATACATTGTTCAGCTTCTTTCTGAGATATTTGAATGCTTCCCTGGAGTACAGATAGATAGAACACTATAGTTGTGTCTTCAAGTGTCATCCAACGGTTGTAGCATAAGCACATTAGTAACCAAGCCTTCAGATTCTTTGCAGCATCAATACAATCTTTCCAAGAGAGATTGTCATACCAAAACAGCATCTTCAAAGATGTGTCAATCATTCATGTGGTCCAACATCATCAAGATCTTATGAAGTAACATATGTAGGCAAAATATCTCAACCATAGTCACTAGATCTGCATGTTCTATTCTTATCTCTGAATCATAAGACTTCCAACTCATCCATGTGTGAGCACAAGAGATACTTTTTAACAAGCAAGGCTCAAAATATCATCATAATAAATCATGTACCAAGTCATCATCATTTGAGCATGAGTATCACAAAAACCAAAGAATAAGCAGTCATATTGCCAACAATGCAATCATTAGTATTCAACCTGTTGCTCCCCCTGAACCAGTGCTCCTTCTTAACTTGTGCAACCTGAATATGTTCATCAGCAAGTCATCAGCAACGATCTCTGCATGAACTGCCCTTATCTCCGAATTATAAGACTTTCATCTAAACAATGAATACTCTTCATCAAAAAGCAAACAGGACTCATCCACAATCTTCAACATAAGAAACCATGTATCACATCGTCATTATTTAGAGCTGAGAAACTAAGTTGAAATTGAGTCAATAATACAGTCATTAACAATCAGACTAATGCTCCCCCTGGACCTCTGCTCCAGATCTTCAGCTATCAGATAAATTCTCTTATCATCAATGCATACGCGACTGTGTCAGCTGTAACTCGCGTGTATACGCGACTTTGTTTCATAGAACCCGCGTATGGAAAGTGAAATATAGAAAATTTCACACCTTCATCTCCTCCTGCAAATTTACCTTCTGTTCCTGTCTTTTCTTCACACCAGATGCACTGTCAGAAATACATATAACCAAAATAATCAAATCAACCATGAGAGACATCATACATTGCTCCCCCTGTGACGATACATTACTAAATCTCATAATGTATCCCACATCATTCCTGCAGTCAATCAGAGAAGTAAGCTTCAGAAGCGGATGACTGCAGTAGGGTCAATAATCCCTACGTTTCTGATCGGTCCTCCATCTTTTTCCAGATTTGTTTGATCTTTCTATTTGTGTGCTGGAAGTTATCCAATTTCTCATATCTATTCAACCTGCATTCCTTTTCTACATGTCCATACTTGTTACAAGAATAACATCTCATGTGTCCAGAGAAATAAGCATAAGAATTATAATGAGTATTTCTAATCTTCCTCCTTTTGCAATCAGCTGATTTATGTCCATACTTGTTACATGAAAAACAATATCCCTTGAAGAAACCAGAGTACCTTTCTATGTAGGAACTGTTTGTTTGAGGCTGAAATGATCTGCTCCTGCAATTTGCTGCAACATGCCCATAATTATGACATTTAAAACATTCAACATTCTTGAATGAATTCCTTTGAGAATACATGATTGTTGGTTGATCTTTTGTCTCTTTCAACACTTCAGGTTTTGCATTGACTTCCTCTGAATTTTTAGCACCTCCTTGTGAGCTAGATTCTCCTTTAACAGTTTCATGGAAACCAAGACCAAGTTTGATAGCAGGAGACCTTTGATTACTCAGAATATTGTCCAAAATATTAGTACTATCTTGAAATCTCAAAAGTTTAACCTTTTCTTCTAATTTACCTTTGAGAATGTTTACCTCAACCTCCAAGGCTTGACATTGCTTTGTCATGCTTTCTTCTTTTCTTCTTCCATCTTCTACTTGATCCTTCAGATTTAGAATCTCTTCTTTTAGCCAATTTTCGTTTTCTTCACATGTTTGTTCCAGCTCTTCATTTTTCTTCTTTGATTTTTCCAGATCTTCTTTGAGAGAGATGATTTCTGCTTCAAGGCCTTCCTTTTCAAATGATTGTAGAGGTTCCTTATTTTTCTTACTTGATGCTTCAAGATCTACTTGCAGAGAGATGATTGCAGCTTCAAGTCCTTCATTCTTCTTGCTTGATTTTTCGAGATCTGCATTTTGATCGTTGATTTCTACTTCTAGTTCTTTAAATCGATTGGATGCATAAGTATGAAACCTTTGATACTTGTCCACCTGTTCATTCAGCCTTTCTATTTGATCTTTCATTTGAGAGATAGAATCTTTCTTATCAATTTCCTTTTGTTGTTCTTCAACTTTGATTTTGACAGCTTCTTCTAGATCCACAACTTTACTCTCACTATCTTCACTATTGTTTGCACAAAGAAGAGTATTACAAGTAGCCTTCTCCTTTTTCTTCTTTGCCATGAGTGCTTGTAGAGCTTCGTCAGAAACTTCTGGACCCCAATCACTATCTGATTCATCTTCTTCAATTTCTGCTAACCATGTTTTCTGAGAGATCCCCTTGTTTCAAGTAGGCTTCTTCTTTTGCTTCTTTTCCATGAGCACTTTCAGATCATGATCAGAATCTTCTTCATCTTCACTGGACACTTCATCATCATCTTCTTTTGCATAATAACTCTTTCTCTTTTCAAATTTTTTCCCTTTACCATGTTTTTCTCTATAAGGACATTTAGCAGCATAGTGACCAACTTTTCCACATTCAAAACATTTGAAGGGAAGCTTACCTTTGAATCTTCCAATACCTAGTTGGAGCTTTCTCACGAAATTCGCTTCTTCTTCATCGGATATATAGCTGGATTCTTTGACAACTTCCTTTTCCTTTCCTTTTGTAGATGCCTTAAAAGCAACTTCTCTGATTTGGGAAGGACCTCCTTGTCTCATTTCAAAAGCAGTCAGAATACCATGCAATTGAACAATAGAAAGAGTTTGCAGATCTTGCCTTTCTTCAATAGCCGAAACTTTAGAGTCAAATTTTGAAGTCAAGGATCTTAAGACCTTTTCCACCAGAGTAGTATCAGTTATGGTTTCACCCAAATTTCTCATTCGATTTACAATATCATCCAGACTAAGAAAGAAACTGGCAACACTCTCATCACTATGCATCTTCAAATTTTCATATTCAATTCTAAGAGTTTGGAGTTTTGCACTTTTTACCTTTGTGTCTCCTTCATAGCTTAGAATGATTTTGTCCCATATTTCTTTTGCTGAATGTAGCTGCATCACTTTAGCAAATTCTGATTCAAACATGCTTCCTAATAAGACATTCACTACTTTGGCATTGATTTCATACTTCTTCCTTTCAGCTGCATCAGTAGGAATACTTGTCGGATATTGATAGCCTTCTTCCATGATTGCCCATACATCTGCACCAAGACTTTGCAGATATGCTTTTGTTCGTACCTTCCAGAATATCATATTGCTTCCATTGAATAGAGGTGGCTTTATAGACATTACTCCTTCTTGACTTCCCATTGCGACAGATCTCCTTCAAGCGATCAAGCTTCTGCAGAAGAACCTGCTCTGATACCAATTGTTGGGAAAAATACTGAGAGGGGGGGTGAATCAGTATTTAGGGCAAACTGAAACTTTTTACTTTTCCATGCTCTAAAAATCCATACGCTACTTTGCTGAAGCCAACTAGCGTATACACGCGGATATCCTTCATAAAACTCGCGTATACACAGAGATCTGATTATGCCATTAGTTCTTCACTTATATCAATCCATCATTCATTCATTAGATGTTCTATAAACAGTAAACATGTGCAGTAAGAACAGAATAAACCATCACACAAAGCATCACACATGAACACTAGGATTTTTAGGTGGAAACCCAAGCTCCAAGAGAAACCACCGCCGTAGCCTGCTCACCAATATTTTATTATAGAGAAAACATCTTACAACATATGTGCTGTGCAGACTCTAGATTGGACGATCGTTGTGCCCCCACTGCGTCTACCTACCAGCCTCTCCCCGGAAGGGAGCTCCAACCCCCGACTCGTTTACCAGCCTCTCCCGGAAGGGAGCTACAACCCCCTGCTCTCATTTACCAGCCTCACCTGGAAGGGAGCTACAACCCCCTGACTGAAGGCTACAACCCTCAGCACCACCTTGGACCACGTTTCATCAATTTTCACACTGGACCCATTACCCCATGCTTCAGCAAACCGTAGTTTGCATACGCGCTTTCACTTCACTGATGTCGCGTATATACGCGCTTTCACTTCACTGATGTCGCGTATATACGCGCTTCCGTTTACACAAACCCGCGTATACTTCAGTACAAATTACAAAACCAATTTCATTGCGCATACGCGCTTTCTCTTCATCGAAGCCGCGTATATACGCGCTTCCTCTGTGGCGAAGTAGCGTATAGATCTTCAATCATTATAGAGCAGCATACTTCTTCAGATTAGATATTCAGTTCAGATTTACCCTTTTACTTCAGACAGATGTTCACCTCATTTCAGATCTAAGCCTTCCATAAGCAGATCTAGTAGATACAAGTACATTTCAGATCTAGATCCCCTTCTTCATCATTGGTGCATCATACATTCAGATTTATCTTCAAGTGAAACCCTTTCTATTCAGATCTACTTCAGAGAAGTATTCATTCAAGCTCAGACATCTTGCACCCACACTCATGATTTGCACAATGAATTTCTTCTCCTTATATAGGTTTATCCTTTTTCAATACCACGGGCCCCTTTTTCAATACCATGAGCCAAAACAATACCACGGGCCCCTTTTTCAATATTACTTCCGATGATATTCCTGGACGGGGTCACATAGACGAATCATTACTCAATACAATGGGTCAATACCATGGTGGTTACCCCTGGTTTTGCACTTTATGAGCGCTTTTTCCCATACGCGACTTGGAACGTTGTTTCCCGCGTGCATACGCGACTTCCCTTAGACAAATCCGCGTATGCCTAGAGACATACTCTTTTTATCATAGATCTATCACATGCTGAATTCCTTTCTTCATTGTCTTCTGTACTCACTGTAGATACATCAGATTTAGTTCATCAAGACATGTTCTATCAAGCACAATTTCATCAAGTAAGTTGCCATTATCTTCATCAAGAGGGTTGCCTTTCAAGGACAACATTCATCATCATATTGCTAACAAACATCATTTACCAAGTCCATCACATCAAGAATAACTTCATCAGGTGGATTGCCATCAAGGACAACACATGTCAACAGTCGCATGTCTTCATCTTCATTCAGTGGGTTGCCATCAAGGACAACACTCTGCATCATATTTCCAACAAATCAATCAATCACCCACGATTCTGAAAGCCTTTAATGGAATATTTTTTTGTCTGTTTGGAATTCTTCAGGATTTACCTATAGAGGTAGAAGGAAAAACCATTACGCTTGAGGTGGAATTCGTTCATGCCCCTCTTAAGTACAACCTTATTTTAGGTCGTAGTTGGCCTTATTCCATGACAGTTGTAATCTTATCGGTATTTCGGTTAATAATTTTTCCTCATAAAGGAAAGATTGTCAAAATTGATCAGTTGTCTTACTACACTTCAGGTCTTGCCTCTACAGATAGTATCCCTTATGTTTGAAAGTTTTTTTTCCTTTACGAAGATGTCAGAGTAGGACTACTTAAGGATTCTTATCTTATGGGAACTTGTGTCATACCTCCTTCTAATGTGCCTTGTACTATTTCCAATATCAACATGATTACATCAATCACAGTAACATTTGATCACCCATGGTTTGTGCCCTTAGAATCTGACTTAGACTACTACGACAATGAAATGCCCTTGAGTCCACACAAATTGGCATATGTAG
Organism: Pinus albicaulis; assembly: GCA_034641835.2. Classification (NCBI taxonomy): domain Eukaryota; kingdom Viridiplantae; phylum Streptophyta; class Pinopsida; order Pinales; family Pinaceae; genus Pinus; species Pinus albicaulis. Next base: position 340,322,512 of record CM076574.1, on the reverse strand, counting down.
TGATTCAATCACTTTCTGACCTTTCTTCAACCGATATTGATCAAATGAATGTGATCAGTGATGAGTATTCTTCTCTACCAAGTTTAACCGCAAAATTTTTTTCTGATCCTTTTCAACACATATTTTCAAGTGATGAAAATATTTAGGAAATTTTGTCAATGGACGATCTTCATCATCTCTCCTCCTTTCTACCAGACCTTGATAGAGTTGAAAATTAATTTTCAACAATATTTCTGACTGAATATGTTAGGGAATCTCAAATTCCAATGTTAATCATTCATTCGGATTCTGAGATGAATTTAGGAAACATTTCAACAACAATTCCAATTGACATATCAATCAAACCAAGAATAACTAAAAACATTCATGTAAGTGCTTCATGATCAATTGATGAAATTAACATGTACAAAGCCCTATTTCGGGAATTTAGCGACATCTTTTCCTAGTCTTACGAATAAATGCCAGAATTGATCCTAGCATTGTAATTCACAAAATTAAGACATACCCGGATGCTAAACCTATTATAAAAATACTACGTCTAATACATCCACGAAAAGTTATTTCTATTAAAGCTTAGGTTGAAAAACTACTATGTGTGGGTTTCATTTATCCTATTCCCATAACAGATTGGGTATACAGCATAGTTCCGGTGACCAAGAAATAGGGAACTATCAGAGTATGTGTCGATTATAGGGATATTAATAAAGCTTGTCCCAAAGTAAATTATCCCACCACTTACATCGTCCAAATTATTGATGACTGGGCCGGAAATGAAATCTTTTCATTCATGGATGGATTCTCTGGTTATAATCACATAAACATACTCCCAATTGATCAGCCCAAAACAATGTTTATCTGTCCATGGGGAACATTTGCACATTGTAAATTACCTTTTGGATTGAATAACGTTGGCGCCACTTTTCAAAGGGCCATGTCTTATGCATTTCACGACATCAAACATATTGTGAAACCCTACTTGGATGAATTTCCTACTCATTGAATGCACAGACAAGATCATCCTACACATTTACGTGCCATTTTTATGCAATGTAGGCATTACAATATCTGTTTGAATCCACAAAAATGTATTTTTTGTGTAAAATCAGGACGATTGTTAGGTTTCATTATTTCTAAGGAAGGCATTCATGTCGACCCTTTGAAGGTTTAGGTTATTTTCAATTTACCTCCTCCTTCCACACTTCCCCAACTCCAAATTTTGCAAGGGAAAGAAAATTTTTTACATTTTTTTATCCCTAACTATGCGGAGTTAACTAAAGGTTTCACTCAGTTATTAAAATATAATTTTCCTTTCATTTGGGACAAGCTTTCTGATAAAGCTTTCACTACACTTAAACATGTGTTGACCCATGGACCATTGTTGCATCCACCTGATTATCACCGAGATTACTTTTTATATTTAGCTGCTTCTGATTCCACCATTGGAATGGTCTTAGCTCAAGACGATGAATCCATCAATGAACATGTGATTTATTTCTTAAGTCGAAACCTTACAGCAATCGAGATCAAGTATACACATGCGGAGAAATTGGCCTTGGCAGTTGTTCAAGCTATCCAAATATTCCATCAATACATATTGTTACGCAAAACAACCACGATATCTGGCTACAACCCTGTGATGTACATTTTGACTAAACAACTTCTAGGGGGGAAATACTCTAAGTGTATATTTATCCTACAAGAGTTCGATTTGGAATTTGAAAAATCCAAATCCAAGAAATAACTAGTCTTTGTTGAACTTATGTGTGACTTTCCCTACACTGAACCCGAAACTGTGGCAGAAGGTAATCTTCCCGATGAATCTATGTTTTTGATCAGCACTTTAGATCCTTGGCATGGAGATATCATTATATATTTTTAAACCCAAAATTTTCGGTCTGAACTTTCACGCTCTGATTGACGTAGGATTCGATACTAGTCTCAACAATATAATATTGTTGGCAACAACCCTTACCGTCGTGATGTTGATTCTGTCTTTTGACGTTGTTTAACTCATGAAGAAGCCGAAAGGGTTTTAAATGACTACCATTCTAGATAATTTGGTGGTCATATGTATGGGCTTTCCACAGCCCAAAATATATTGCACGTGGCTATTTCTAGTCGTCACTCTTCAAATATTGTATCCTTGCGGTTAGAAAATTTCACAATTGTCAAATTTTTGATTGAAGTATGCACGTACCTTCCGCTCCTTTTCACCCAATCATAGTTGTCAGTCCATTTGAAAAATGGGGCATCGATTTCATTACATGTAACTCTCACTTGGATGGGGGGCATGGGTATATTATTCTTGATGTAGATTATTTTACCCATTGAGCCGAGGTGATGCCTACATTTAAGGCTAACGGTGAAACTGCAGCTATTTTCATATTCAATCATGTGATTTCTAGGTTCGGCGTCCCTCAATCTATCGTTACAGATCATAGTAGCCACTTTCAAAACATTATTATGACTTAACTTTCCACTCATCTTGGCCTACGCCATGATAATTCCACACCTTATTACCCACATTCCAATGGTCAAGTTGAGGCTCTAAACAACATTTTAAATATATGATTAAATGGATTATAGGAAGTCATAAATTGAATTGGCACACCATGCTTCTCTCAGCATTGTGGGCATACCATACCCCGGAAAAAACCTCTACAGGGTTTACTACTTTTCAACTCGTTTACGGTTTGGAATTTGTTTTAACCATTGAATGTGAAATTTCGTTGCTAAAAATAGTCATTGAGTTATTAACAGCTACCTATGAAGAGGAAGAGCGCTTCTTATACTTAGCACAATTAGATGAGACTCGCTGCACTGTTGCAGTAGCTGTTGAAGCTCATAAAAAATGTGTTAAGGAAAAATATGATCAAAGCATTAACCCTTGTGTTTATTCAAAAGGTGATCTAGTCTTAGTATATGATCAAGCTCACGATAAGCTAGGCATTGGTAAATTTGAATCAATATGGCATGGCCCTTACATTATTAAGTGTGTGCTTTCAAAATGGGCCTATGAATTAGTTGATTATGGCAATGTCTCTTTAGATAAGCCCAAAAATGGTTTTTATCTAAAGATATATTATGCATGATTTATTTAGTGGAGATATTCATTGTACTTTAGTTCTATTTTTAGGAAAAGTGTGATTTATATTAGTTATTTTACTTTGCGAGTTTTTACTATTTTTTTTGCTTATCTTGATTACTCTCGATATTGTATATGTCAACATTCCCTCAGACTTACATTGGATTTGATGATGGCACATGTCATAGTACATGGAACCTATATTTCGTTGCTTGGGTTATCTATTCACCCATTGATGAGTTAGTTTATATTCATGGGGTTTGCCTCGGTCAAACAATGAACAATATTGTAGAGTATAGTGCAACCATTGAGCTATTATCTGATGTCATTACATTTGGCATTCAATTTTTAACTGTTAGGTTAGATTCTCAACTCATTGTATTACATTTAAACAGTTTTTATGCAATCAGAAATCCATTACTACTAAGAATGTTTTTAAGGATCTATCTCTTGGAAAGACAGTTTGATTACATTGAATATCAACATTTTTCGAGAAATTTAAACACGTTAGTTGATGATGTGGCTAATAAATTTTTAAATAGACATTTGCAACATTGAACTTAAGTCAAAACAATATTCAATCCATATTGAACAAGATACTTAGAGACTAAAAGTAGTAATCATCATTAGGTCAAAATAGTTGTTTATCATAGTTTTTCAAAAAACATACATCATCTGTGACCATAGGCCTCAAACACCTTATGATATAAATATAATGATACAAAAAACAAAAATTTTGTCTAAAATGACCATCAACTATCCATGATGATCATGATAGCAGATTATAGCATGCGCCACTCGATGCAGGTATTATTTAAATGGACCAGGAACCCCAGTCACATACTTGTGGTATCGGAGAGGAAAATCATCTATCCCAGTATCTAGGATATCTATGGTCACCCTCTCTAGATTATGTTCCAACTCTGTGAGGGCCTCAACTGGATCAATCTGCGGTGGAACTTCTACTATATGTTTTTCTCCTTGTCTATCAAATTGATGAAGCATTGTTGTTCATACTAGGCCTACATCTACGTTAAAATGTTTTTGATTATTAGTATTGGATGATAAAAAATCAAATAAAAATTATAAAACATAAAAACTCAAAATGATACGTTTTACCTGACTCATACCACTGTGCTCCAGGTAGGAGTGTTTTATCAAGGTCACCCCTGGAATCCACCCCTGTATAAGGGAAGTCCTTGATCATGAAAATATGGCTTCTCAGTTGTTAGTTTCAGTCTTTGCATCCTATCACTAGTGATAAAATGGACTCTTATCATGTTTTAATAGGGTCCCTAAGTCAATTTTTTATCATTTCACTAAATCTTCAAGTAAAAAGCTCGTCACTTGGCATTAGGTCTAGGATTGTTTCCACTCTTTCCAAAATTTTAAATTGCTATTTAATGCCATCAAATAAGCTGAGTGTATCATCCTTCAGAGGTTTTCATCATAATTTCAGTCATCTCCATCATGATTCCATTCAGTTAAGATTCTTAATTAGTTCATTAGGGTTTCAAGGTCACCAAACTGCAATTTCATGCATAAAATCCAGCAATTGGAGGAGTGGAAATAGGCAACTATCTTCAAAATAAATTTTGATTTCAAAAGTAATTTATGTTGTTATATGTAATAATGGTTCTAAGGTTCCAAAATTTCAAAAAGGTCCTAAATTTCAAAAGGCACAGGTAAATTGGTGAGGTGGGCCATCCTACTTCATTAATTACTAAGACCTCAAAAGTAAATCATAAAGACCTATGGAGGAGATCAATTAAATTCATTTTTACTCTATATGTCTTTAGATCTCCTTGACATCACTGTCAAAATCAAGAGAAGGATAAATATGTGAGAAAATGAGAGTTTTTTATGCAGTTTCAGAGAGGTGCGACCTTTTCGCCACCTTTATAGTTAGGCGTGACCTTTTCGCGACCTTTCTGTGAAATTCTCTAGAAACATCATGTTTTAGACATCTTGTTTCAGAAAACATTGTGAACAACTAGAGCCGAATTTTGGGAAACTGGAGGAGGTTTTTGTTCCTAGAATTCCAAAGAACAAAAAAAATTGTCTCATTTTTTACACAGGTATTATAGAATGAGAGATCCATCCACATCTTCACAACCTATTTTTCTGACTGTGCAATTTCATGGTTTAGTCACCTTTTTGTAGAGACGAATGTGGGAAATAAGACAAGAATATTAGGAAACTAGAGGAGGTGTTTGTCCATAGCATGCTAAAGAACAAAAACCTCTCTCTGTTTTGAAAAAAACCTCATGGTTAGAGAGATATTGCTTCATCTTGGAGACCTATTTTTCTAGAAAACCCAGAAATTTTTCAGAAATTGGCACACACAAAGCTCGCACCCAGGTGCGACCCTTTTTCCTTGGGCATCCAAATGAGCTCTTCTCTACATGGATGGGTATATATTCATGTTTAAATACTAAATATGAATGTTTTTTTCTACGAAAGCTTCCCAATTTGATGAAAAAGTCAAAAAACCTTGCCTTTTTCATGGTTCTACCACAAAATATGGACTAGCACGACCTTTCTGAGTGAGGTTGGAAAAATCAGGTTATGGAGGCCTTCCCGTGGGTGGAGGCCTTCCCGTGAGAATTGTTTAGAGCTTGATGGCTCATTGGAAACAAGACATGTGTGGATACTTTACCAAGCTTTCATAATACAATTTGGATTCCTAAAATTCGGCCAAACACATATCTCAATTGGTGCGTCCTTTTCACGACCTTTCTGTTAAATTCTTGTTTTGATGCATTCTGGTGTGACCTTTTTGCTCATGGTGCGACCCATTTGATCTAGAAACATTTCCATGCACTGAATGATATAAAATTAGATGTCTTGTAATAAATTAAGTTTATTTTAGGCTTCTAACTTGGTTTTTGCCTCACTATATGAGGAAATTTATAATTAATGAGGAGATAAGCTCTCCTAAAATTTGTCTAAAATCTTGGAAATTGTTTCAACTATCCTAGTATTTAGGTGAGGACTCATCAAAGAAATTTATGATGAGCCTCGAATAGGATTTTGGACCTAATGATCTATCCTATGATGTATTTTCCTATATGAGGCCCATTGTTATCAGTTTCAAGTGTTGGATGTTGTGCACTTAAGCTTGGAACACTAGTGTATTTGTGATTTTTTGCAGGAACTAATAGACAGATTTTGCAGCTATTATGGTGGGATTCATGTGGTATATGTTTTATCAGTGTCTCTTCTTCTCTTATCATATGTTTGAAATTATTTTTCATTCCATCTTCATTTCCATGTCTTATGTGATTGATTTCTAAGTTTGATAAGCAGAATTCATTGATTCAATTCTTTGTTTTAGAGAAGCTTTCACATTTATGTTCATTTTTTTCTGATATAAATGAATTCATGACACACGTGATCATTTTGAAGCCCTATAAACCTACCATATTCCCAAAATATCTTTAAAGTACTAAATTGTGTGCCTACCTTTCCCCATTAAATCTCTGCAAATATGATTTTCAGAGCCATGACCTAGTTTTTCCTAGACCTAATTCACCATCCATCACAAAACTTCAAAATCAAATCAAACCATAATCTTCATATCTATCCTAAAATATCCTTGATCTAGTAAATTTAGTTGTGATCTCATTGAGAGAGCCTTCTTAGCCTAGTAGGGTCAGCTACTAGGTCAAAGTGGTGTGTGTTTACCTTTGTTGGTCTCCTTCTCAGCCTTCGGAGATCCGGTGGAGTGATAACATCTTCACGTTGTTGTTGAGGAGCGAGATGACAGATCTTCCGTGGGAAAAAATGAAAAGGATCAGATATGATTGTTGATGGTGAACAGAGGTCAAACACAAATAAGGTTGTGCATCATTCCCTTGGCGACTCCAGTGTCGAAGAATCCAAAGGTTCAGAATTTTCATGGTGACTTCACTTTTCAAGAATCAGTAATCTAAAGAAATTCTTGGTGACTTCATTTTTTTCAAGATGGATTCAACTGCTCGAAGGTATGCTCCTTTAAAACGAGATCACATTCCAGGTTTTCTGAACCGCGTGCCTTGTGTAGATTGGCAGACTTATCTCCCAAAGTTTAAAGATGAGAAAGGAGATGATGCTGCTCTACATCTCATTAAATTTCACATGCATGCACGCAAGTTGAGTGTCCAATTTCCCGAAGACTGTATGATGAATATGTTCATGGAAAACTTAGAAGGAAAACTGCGATCTTGGTATGAAGATATTCCATATACTAGTATTTATTCTCCTAGATATTTTCATTCAGCATTTTTTGAAAAATATAGAGAATCTCATCCTTCTTTTTCCTTGGTTGAGGATTGTTGTGAACATTTTTAGGTTTTCATTCAAAATCTAGAGAATCTTGTGGTGATGACAAGTTCGTGGATGAATAGATCCTTGAGGCTTTGGATGAGAACCCTTTCCATCACCAAGAAAAATAGGTATCTTCTTCCTTAGATGAAACATACTGGGACCAAAAAATAGAAATGCCTATTCCTGATCCTGGAAATCAAAATCATCATGTGAATAATTATTTCTATAAAACTCAGTTTTATCCTTTGTTTGAAGATGAAATAGATAAGCTCCTAAAAATTCATGTTACAAGCCAAGCTAATGCAAATTTGCAGTGTTCACATATTCAAGAATGTGTTAGTGAAACTTCTTTCATTATTGAAAATTAAAATCTGAGTTTAAATGATGATAGTCATGAGATTGATGAAACCATACAGGAAGTTGTTGTGAGTGAGTCAATTTGTGATTATGATTTCTTGCAAAGATATCAACTAACATGGACTATTTTCTTTCATCAAGATGATAGGGTTGTCATATTTGACAATCTTGAAGAATGTTTTATGTTCAAGGATGATTTAGACTATGAATTTGAGGAGTATAAGTCAGAAATAGATAGTGTGCAAGAGATAGAGTCAGAGTTGCCCATGCTTGAGGAATTTACAGCCAACACTGAGATAGCATAAGGTCATAATTCCTATGCCTTTCTATGGATCAACAACCAAGTGTAATTATAGATCAGAATGAAGGGTGTGCTTGTGTTTTTGTTGGATCTCGAGACAAGGTAACATTTCAGATTTTTAAATATCCTTACATTGATTTTTTGTAGCCAATAGGGATGATATATTTTCTTGAATTTATGGATCATGAGGACATTTTCAGTGAACACTCAAAGTTCCCTATCTTTTGTTTTTTCTTCCTACTCGAGGAAACTGTGAGAATGATTCAACTAAGTAGCCACATGCTAGATTGGTTACACTAGAAGGATCATTTCACATGATTTTACATATGTCTTCAACAGGCAGGTGGTTATCATTAGGATTTGAAGCCCTCAAGTCTTGGTGATATGTTGCCATCAATCATTTTTGTAATTTCTTATTTTAGTCAAAGCCAAGTCATTTTAGTTTTGAATTAGTTTATTATATCAAATTTTTTAGTATTCAGTCTAGTTTTTAGCTTTTGACTCCATGCCCAATGGTTAGGCTACTTGGTCTACAGTGTTCTTGACACCGCCAAGGAGTTGCCATCCCAACTGGAGCCAATTTTAGTGTTTGTCTTTGCATCATGTCACCAGTGATCAAATGGACTCTTATCATGTTTTAATAGGGTCCCTAAGTCAAATGTCTATCATTTCACTAAATCTTCAAGTAAAAATTTGGTCACTGGGCATTAGGTCTAGGATTGTTTCCACTCTTTCCAAAATTTTAAATTGTTGGTTCATGTCATCAAATAAGCTGAGTGTATCATCATTCAGAGTTTTTCATCATCATTTTAGTCATCTCCATCATGATTCCATTTAGTTAAGAGTATTCATTAGGTCATTGGGGTTTCAAGGTCACCAGACTGTCATTTCATGGATAAAATCCAGCAATTGGAGGAGTGGAAATAGGCAAGTATCTTCAAAATAATTTTTTCTTTCAAATGTAATTTATGTTGTTATATGTAATAATAGTTCTAAGGTTCCAAAATTTTAAAAAGGTCCTAAAGTTCAAAATGAAAAGGTAAATTGGTGAGGTGGACCATCCTACTTCATTAATTACTAAGACATCAAAAGTAACTCGTAAAGGCCTATGGAGGAGCTCAATTAAATTCATTTTTACTCTATATGTATTTAGATCTCCTTGTCATCACCATGAAAATCAAGAGAAGGCGAAATTTGTGAGAAAGGGAGGGGTTTTCCTGCAGTTTCAGAGAGGCACGGCCTTTCTGCAACATTTCTAGTCAAGCGCGTCCTTTTCGCGACCTTTCTTGTCAGGCACGACCTTTTCATGATATTTCTGTGAAATTTTCTAAAAAAATCATGTTTTAGACATCTTTTTTTAGAGAACATTGTGAACAAATGGAGCCAAATTTTGGGAAACTGGAGGATTTTTTTTTTCCTAAAAATTCAAATAACAAAAACCTCTCTCAGTTTTTACACAGGTATTACAGAATTAGAGATGGATTCAACTGCTCGAAGGTATGCTCCTTTAAAACGAGATCACATTTCAAGTTTTCAAAACCACATGCCTTGTGTAGATTGGCAGACTTATCTCCCCAAGTTCAAACAAGAGAAAGGAGATGATGCTACTCTACATCTCGTCAAATTTCACATGCATGCACGCAAGTTGAGAGTTCAATTTCCCGAAGACTATATGATTAATATGTTCATGGAAACCTTAGCAGAAAGTGTGATCTTGGTATGAAGATCTTCCATCTGCTATTATTTATTCTCTTAAATATTTTCATTCAGCACTTTTTGAAAATATAGAGAATCTCATCCTTCTTTTTCATTGGTTGAGGATTGTTGTGAACATTTTGAGGTTTTCATTCAAAATCTAGAGAATACTTTGGGTGATGAAGAGATCCTTGAGGCTTTGTATGAGAACCCTTTCCATCACCAAGAAAAACAGGTATCTTCTTTGAAACATATTGGGACCAAAAAATATAAATGCCTATTCCTGATCCTAAAAATGAAAATAATCAAGTCAATAATTACTGCTATAAAACTCATTTTTATCCTCTGTTTGAAGATGAAATAGATAATATCTTGAAAATTCATGTTACAACCCAAGCTAATGCAGATTTGCAGTGTTCACATATTCAAGGATGTGTTAGTGAAACTTCTTCCATTATTGAAAATGCAAATCTGAGTTTAAATGATGATAGTCGTGAGATTGATGAAACTATACAAGAATTTGTTGTGAGTGAGTCAATTTGTGATGATGATTTCCTGCAAAGAGATCAGCTAACAGGGACTATTTTATTTCGTGAAGATGATAGGGCTGACATGTTTGACAATCTTGAAGAATGTTTTATGTTCACAGATGATTTAGACAATGAATTTGAGGAGTATAAGTCCGAAAGAGACAATGTAAAAGAGATAGAGTCATAGTTGCACGTGCTTGAGGAATTTACATCCAACACTTAGATAGAAAAAGGTCATACTTCCCTATGTCTTCCTATGGATCAACAACCAAGTGTACTTACATATCAGAATGAAGGGTGTGCTTGTGTTTTTTCCAGATCTTGAGACAAGGTAGCATTTCATATTTTTGAAGATCCTTACATTGATTTGATGCAGCCGATAGGGATGATATATTTTCTTGAATTTATGGATCATGAGGACATTTTCAGTGAACACTCGGAGTTGCCTATCTTTTGTTTTTTCTGCCTGTTAGAGGAAACTACGAGCATGATTCAACTAAGTATCCATCTGCTGGATTGGTTACACTGGAAGGATCACTTCACATGATTGTACGTATGTCTTCAGCCGGCAGGTGGTTGTCATCAGGACTTGAAGCCCTCAAGTCTCGGTGATATGCTGCCATAAATAACTTTTGTAAGTTTTTATTTCAGTCAAAGTCAAGACAGTTCAGTTTCGAGTTAGTTTTTTATGTCAAATTTTTCAGTATTCAGTCTGGTTTTATCTTTTGAATCCATGCCCAATGGTTAGGCTACGTGGTCTATGGTGTTCTTGACACCTCCAAGCAGTTGCCATCCCCAGCTAGAGCCAATGTTAGTGTTAGTCTTTGCATCCTGTCACCAATGATCAAATGGAATCTTATCATGTTTTAATAGGGTCCCTAAGTCAAATTTGTATCATTTCACTAAATCTTCAAGTAAAAATTTGGTCACTGGGCATTAGGTCTAGGATTGTTTCCACTCTTTCCAAAATTTTAAATTGTTGGTTCATGTCATCAAATAAGCTGAGTGTATCATCATTAAAATGTTTTCATCATCATTTCAATCATCTCCATCATTATTCCATTCAGTTAAGAGTCTTCATTATTTCATTAGGGTTTCAACGTCACCAAACTGCCATTTCATGCATAAAATCCAGCAATTGGAGGAGTGGAAATAGGCAACTATCTTCAAAATAAATTTGATTTCAAATGTAATTTATGTTGTTATATGTAATAATGGTTCTAAGTTTCCAAAATTTCATAAAGGTCCTAAAGTTCAAAAGGAAAAGGTAAATTGGTGAAGTGGGCCATCCTACTTCATTAATTACTAAGACATCAAAAGTAACGCATAAAGGCCTATGGAGGAGCTCAATTAAATTCATTTTTACTCTATATGTCTTTGGATCTCCTTGACATCACTGTGAAAATCAAGAGAAGGAAAAATTTGTGAAAAAAGGAGGGTTTTTTCTGCAGTTTCAGAGAAGCATGACCTTTCTGTGACCTTTCTGGTCAAGTGCAACCTTTTCGCGACCCTTCTGGTCAAACCCGACCTTTTCGCGACCTTTCTATGAAATTTTCCAGAAAAATCTCGTTCTAGACATATTTTTTCAGAGATATTGTGAACAACGGGAGCCAAATTTTTGGAAACCAGAGGAGGTTTATGTTCCTAGAATGCCAAAGAACGAAAAAATATCTCTGTTTTTACAGAAGTATTACATAATTAGATATACATCCACATCTTCACAACCTATTTTTCTCATTGTGAAATTTTCGGGTTTAGTCACCTTTTTGCAAAGACAATTGTGAGAAATCATAGAAGCATATTAGGAAACCAGAGGAGGTATTTGTCCCTAACATTACAAAGGACAAAAACCTCTCTCAATTTTTCAAAATAACTCATAGCTAGAGAGATATTGCTCCATTTATTAGAAGTTTTTCCAGAAAACCCAAATATTTTTCAGAAATTGGCACACAGAAAAGTCGCGCCAAGGTGCGACCCTTTTTCCCTCGGCATCCAAATGAGCTCTTCTCTACATTCATGGGTATATATTCATGTTTATATACTAAAAATGAAAGTTTTTTTCCATGACATCTTCCCAATTTGATGAAAAACTCAAAAAACCTCACCTTTTTCATGGTTCTGCCACAAAATTTGGACTGGTGCGACCTTTCTGAGTGAGGTTAGAAAAAATAGGTTTTGGAGGCCTTCCCGTGGGAATTTTTTGGAGCTTGATGGATCAATGGAAAGGAGAAAAATTTGGATACTTGACCCAGCTTTTAGAATTCTATCTGTATTCTTAAAATTTAGCCAAAAGCAGCTCTCAACTGGTGCGACCTTTCTGCTAAATTCTTGTTTTAATGCATTCTAGTGCAGCCTTTTTGCTCCTGGTGCGACCCATCTGATCTAGAAAATTTTTCATGTACTAAATGATATCAAATTAATATGTCTTGTAATCAATCAAGTGTATTTTAGGATTCTTATTTGTTTTGTTTCTCACTATATGAGGAAATTTTTAATTAACGAGGAGATAAGCTCTCCTAAACTTTGTCTTAAAACTTGGAAATTGTTTCAACTATCCTAGTATTTAGGTGAGGACTCATCAAATACATTTATGATGATCCTTAAATAGGATTTTTGACCTGACGAGTTGTCCTATGATGTATTTTCCTATATGAGCCCCATTGTTATCAGTTTCAAGGGTTGGATGTTGTGCAATTAAGCTTGGAACACTAGTGTATTTGTGATTTTTGGCAGGAACTAATAGATAGAATTTGCAGCTAATGTGGTGGGATTCATGTGGTATGTGTTTTAGTAGTATTTCTTCTTCTGTTATGATATGTTTGAAATTATTGTGCCTTTTTTTGTCCTTCAAGATGATTTCGGTCAATAATCATGCCAAAGCATCTAAAATATTTTGTTTGGTTTTGAAATATTTGGAGGACCAATGCATAAGATAAAATTTAATCAAACAGTTAAGGTTTTTAAATCTTATAGATAACATCAGTAATTATATGTTAGGGTTGTTTGTTTATCTCACATAGTAATTAATATTTAATGATTTCGATTAAGTAGACTTATGTAAGAGAATATGATTATTAAATATTCAGATTGAACTATTCAATAAACCATAAGCTGGAAAACTTTTAAACAGTGTTTAAAAGTTCAAAAAAATATATCTAACATCACCAAGATACTGACAATTTGTAGACAAAAGGGACTTACATTAACAGATTGTCAAGTAAATCATTCTTTATAATAATTATAACTTCAGGAGGAATTATAAGGCTGTTGAAACAAAGTCAACCTCGCCTAGTTATCTTGACAATAATTAAATATATGAAGAAACAAAATGACTGAAGAAAACTGGAAAAAATTAGAGATGAAAAACAGAGTTGTATGAAATAAGTTCAGAATCATTCTTGTATTAATGATGATCAAAAATAATTAATACGATTTATAAGTTTACAAAATCTACTCATGCAAGGGTGCAACCTCGAATACTTCTATGAATGAAGTATTTATATAAAAATAAAAACAAATTACAATCAATGCCTGTCTGACAAAGCAATCTATAATTTCTGAAAATTAACTGAAAGAGAATAAATTGATCTAAAAGGAGTGCATCTGCATTTCTAGCCCCGTTTTTCTGGAATATTGTTGCTGAATCACCACCTTTTTAGTACTGTGCTGGAAAAATTAGTGTTGTGCTGGCGAAATTTGTTGTATGAACGCCCTTTTCCTATCCTGACCTGTGGTGTCTATCTGCTACCTAAGTCCTTTTTTTCATGTTTAACCCTTTTTTTTTTAAAAACATCGTAAAAAACCATATACCCAGACTTGAAATTTTGTAGACTTTAGTTTTGAACTTTATTGCATCCATAGAAATATCGCACATCGCATTTTTTACAGTTTATGATATGAAGAATGGAATCGGCGATGTGCTGCGAAGTACGGAGGTGACATGGCGGGAGGCTGATATTTTCAATGATGTGGAGCAATGGAATGGGAATGGTAATGATGGAACGACGTATAGCGGTGAGCGAAGTATTATGGTGGGGCTAACCGCATCGAAAATTGCAATAGAGACCGAAAAGGTTTTTGAAATATGGTTAAACTTTAAAATTTGCGTAATGCGATGAGAGAAAAGTTAAGATATGTGCGATGTGATACATATCGCACATCGATGACCGCAAGATTTAACTTTTGGCGAAAATGAAATAAGTTATTTTCGTCGAACTGCGAAGTGGTATATTTTGCGATGTGCAATGGATGGTGGGGGAAAGGGTGACGTGGCAAGGAGAAATGGCCCCACTTTAATTCAATCAGAGAATCGGGAAGGCGAAGAAGGGTGAGGTTTATTTACGTGCAGCGGGTGAATGGGTCCCACTATCATCGCATATCGCATTTTGGAAGGTTTGTAGGAGATGACAATTAAAGTATTTTGTGATTTGTCCAATGTGAAAAAGAAAGTTGAGTGTGCGACAAAGAAAATAAAAAAGGATTGACTTAGGGAAAATGAAAATGAAAAGGGATAAATGGTGGGGTGATTTTTTTATATGATTTTAAAACTTGGAATATGGGAAAAAATGTTTAGGATAGTGTTTTTAAACCATATAAATCAATTTTATTTATTGGGCACATTTAGACTAGCGGCCAGTGAAATTTAAAACATAAATGAATCTTTCCTTTTCTTTTTTCTTCCCTAACATTTTATTTCATTTGCCTTCTTTATTTTTGGCAGCTAACACCTATCATTTTTTTGATATGGATGTCTATAAAAAAATCAAATTTTCCTAACATTTTTAACTTTTTCATTCTTTTGCATCCATATCCTACCTTAACATTTTCAAAATTATTTGACTACTTATGCTAACTTATCAAAAACAAATAATGTTACAACATCAGCTCCAGTTGGGGACTACTTCCCCCTGTGGGATGCAGAGAACAAGTGGTTCCATGTGCCTTCTCCTCAGGATATGGATTCTTTGTTGTAGAAAACAAACAGACTTCAAGTGATAAAAGAAAATCATTATGTACAATGATGACGTAGGACCTCCTTCAGTACTAGATATAGTGTTTCAAAAATCTGCCATTGACAGCCAGTGTTGAAAATTGTCCTTCAAGATTCTGTAGAACAAATGTGTTGTTTCCTTTTACCGCTGCAATGATGAGTGGCCCAAACCATAAATTGTCAAACTTTCCATGTTTGTGTTTATCTTATCTCCTAGCATCCCATCTTAGAACTAGATCTCCTTCTCTAAAATCTCCTTCCCTTGCCTTTTTGTCAAAGATACTTTTCATTTTATTATGTTATTTCTTTAGTTTGTACTGAATCTCATCTCTATTTTCATTCAACTCAATGATCTGATTAATCCTTCTAGAGAAATCATCAGGTTCATCAGTAGATTCTTGTAGAAAATTAAGCATATGGAAAGCTAAATTTGTAGGAAAAATAGCATATTTTCGATAAACTAATTGGAATGGAGATTTACCTATTAATCTTTTGGGTGAAATCATGTTTTCCCAAACTGTATAAATCAAATGGTTGTCCCAATTTTTCTTGTGGTCTTAAAAGTTTTCTTTATTACTTTCACTTAACTCTTGTTAGATGATTCAACAAGATCATTTCCTTGTGGATAATAGGAGTTGGGTGATGCAGCAAAATCTAATATTACTAGAATAATTCTATCATTTTAATGTTGTTGAATGTTGTGGCATTATCAGTGACTATTTACTGTGGGCAACTAAATCTGGATAAAATATTCTCTTCAGTGAATTTTATTACAACTGAATTTGTAGCATTTCTTACAAGAATGGCTTCCACCCACTTGGTGAAATAATGAATAATAGTCAAGATCCATCGGTGCTGATTACTAGAGGGTGGGTGGATTTCACCTATAAAATATAATCCCCACTGAAGAAATGGTGTTGAAACAACTACTGAAACTAGTGGAAGAGTTGCTAATTTATGCTTACCAGCAAACATCTGACATGGAACACAGGCTCTAAATTTTGATCCTACTTGTGATAACAAAGTGGCCAATAAAATCTTTCCCTCAGTATCTTGTATGTTGTTGCTCTCCGAGCCTAGTGGCCTCCACAAATTCTTCCATGAAACTGATCAATTATTCCTTCAGTCTCTGATTCTGTTAGGAAAAGTAGTAAAATATTAAGAGGATCCTTCCAGTATAAGTTGGAATTGATGATACAGTGTTTGATGGATTTCAACTTAAGTATTTTGCATTGGTTCTTTGAAAACTGAGCTGGACATTCAAAATGAATCAGAAAATGAACAATGTGTGCATACCGATCTGATAAAACAAACTTCTCATCAATATGAATAGGGAATTTCTAAGTTGAAGGAGATGGTTCTTGTGTATTCTTTCCTTGCACTCCATGGGCAGGTTCTTGTGGATTATCCCCTTCTACATTCAAGGAAGGTTCTTGTGGATTCTCCCCTTTTGTATTCAATGAAGGTTCTTGTGGATTCTCCCTTTCTGCATTAAAGGAAGGTTCTTGTGGATTCTCCCTTTCCAAATTTGAATAAGGTTCTTGTGGATGCTTCTCCAAAACTTCAAAAACAGAGTTTATGACCAAGACTTTACAATTGGATTCAGCTAACAACTTAGATAAACCCTGCCCCTTTACTAACTTGGTAGTTTTGATGGTAAGATAAAACTCAAGGATTTGAGTTATCCATCTTCCCCTTTTTCCATCACTTTCTGGCTGTGTGAGGAAGGTTTTAATATCGTTATTGGGCACATAGGCAATGATAGTGGAATGGAGGATATACATTCTAAAATGCGTCAATACTTCAACTTAGGCATAAGCTTGTTTTTCGATAATATTATATATTATTTTGGTATCTCTCATGACCTTACTAAATAATGCTATAGGTTTATCATGGTAAACCTCATTCTTTTGCAAAAGGACAATTGCAAAGGTAGTTTTGGAGGCAAAAGAGAACATGTTGAACATTCTGAGTACTTCGGACTAGCTAAGGTTGGGGCTTCGGAGATGACCTTCTTTATCTGGTCAAATGCAAATCTTGCATAAACATTCAATTTGACTTCATGGTTCTTTTTTAGCATGTCTGTTATGTCCTTCACTATTTCTACAGAGTTTGGTATAAACCTTCTCAAAAAGTTGATTTTCCCTAAGAAAGCTTGAATCTCTTTCTTATTTCTAGGTAATGATAATGATTGAATAGCAGAGGCCCTTTTGGGATCAATAAATACTCCATATTTTGAAATAATATGACCTAGTAATTTACCCTCTTTGATGGAGAATAATGACTTTTTGGGATTCAATTAAATTCCAAACTTCCTGCACCTTTCAAAAACTTTCTTCAAATGCTTGAGATGTTTTGGATCTAATTTAGAGAAAATAGTTAAATAATCAAGATAAAAAATAATAAATTTGTTTACCTTTCCGACAAAATCCAAGTCCATGGCTCTCTGAAATGTTTCTCCTTCATTTGATAGACCAAAAGGCATCTGGGCATACATGAATGTACCCCAAGGTGTGGTAAAATTTGTCTTCTCCCTGTCTTCTGAATTCACCAATATTTAATTATAACTAGAAAATCCATCCAACATAGAGAGTATTTTAGCACCTGACACTTTTTGAAGTAATTGATCCATATTTGGGAGTGGATATTTATCTTTCAAGGATGCTTTATTAAGGTTTCTAAAATCTACACTGAGTCTTATTTCATCATTCTTTTTCCTCACGGGGACTAAATTGGCAACCCAACTAGAGTATCTTGATGGGACAATAATTTGGGCATCTAAAAAAAAATTCAGCTATTTTTCTATGGTGGGAGGTAGAACTGGGTTCATCCTTCTTAACTTATGTTGGTAAGGCTTTACATCTGGTTTAGTGGAATTTTATACTCAATTAAAGATGTGTCATAAATTTTTAGATCAACATAATACCAGGAAAAGACATCTTTATAATTCTTAAGAAGTTTGACATATTCAAATTTAAGTTCTGGAGTTAATGATGTACAAAGTTTAATGTTTTTAATCTCCTCCTCAGTGCCAATATTTGTGTCTTCTATGTCATTTTCTGGTGAAGCAGAGAAGGGATTTTTGGGAACATCGTTTTGATCAAAAAACTTTTCTAAAGCAACAAGTCCCTTGGGGATAAAATTATTTGATAATTGAATCATATCATGATCAACTACCTTTGATTTTAGATTTTATTTTTCCTTATTTTGTAGCTTCTTTAATGTCTGAATTTTCCTCTTCGATATGCAATATAGAAAATTCGTCAATGACATGCAAAAAGGATTTTAATTTCTCATCGTCTTCAAATATTTGCCAGTGTTTAAGGTTGTCTGGTATTGATGGCCTATATTTGATTTGTATTTGATATTGAATTTGAAATTGATCTGGAATCTTGAAAGAACTAGTTGAAACAGCTAATGAATCTGCATGCAGGCTCTCATCTCTAGAAATAAAAGTGATATTAAAAGCATCAAAGGCATTTTCAATGGTGTCCCAAATCTCATTTTTTTAATACCTAAGTCTAGGGTGCTTTGTTTGGCAAAGACTCCTAACTTGTCTTACTATTAGTTCTAATTCAGTGAAAACACTCAATTTTTTTACCATTAAACTTCTAGCAAGTTGTAATCCTAAGATAAAAGCTTTGTATTCGGAAACATTGTTTGTGACCTCAAAATATAATTTGCATGATTGTGTAATATTTTCTTTATCAGGTGAAATCAAAACAACTCCTACTCCAGCTCCATATTTGGTGCAAGATCCATCAAAAAATAATTTCCAAATTTCAGTTTGAACTGATTTAGAGGTGTCAATTATATCCTCAATCTTGAGTTGATAATTCTGTGAAGTATCTGATGATAGTTGAAAACAAATAAATTCTTGATCTGCTGCATAAATGGGATGATTCCTAGCTTTATTAGCATTGCAAAAAGTGTTTAGGAATCTCACTTCTCTATACAATCTAAGACTCTCTCCACCATATATAGGGATAATGGAAAAAGACATGTTCGTTTGAAGACTTCCTCCCAATTTTGCACAACATGATCTCGATAAAATCATTCCAAATTTGGGAGGAATATTAGTGACAACTATGTTTAATACTACACTTTTAACTGGTATTTGATGTAAAGTGACCACTATATCTTTAATGAGTCCTAAACATTGGAACCTCTTTGAATCAAAAGTATATAAGTCGTGATAGGTTTGAGTGATATCCAGATTAAGTTGTTCCATGATGATTTTAGGCATTAAGTTGTGCGAAGCACCATAATAAAGCATACAGTTGTATAGCAGGGAATCATGCACCTTTAAAGTCACATAGAAGGGTTGTATGGAGTCATTAATTAATATCAGAACTAAGACCAAAAGCTATAGTGAGTCTTTCATTTTGTAGATTGATAATATCTCCTTCAGCGTCCATACTAGAATTTTGGATCCACTTTGCAACTTGACTTTTATACCCTGGATTTTTAGAGAGTTCAGAAAGTGGAATTGAAATTTTTACTCTTTCCAGCTCTTTCTCAACATTAAAGGTAGTTGTTGTAGCCGCTACAACACCACCCAAAATTTTGGGTATATTTAAAATTTTGGGTCCCCCTATGCTCGCTTAATTGTCAAGGTCTTTCACCGAGCCTGCAATCAGTGACATCTCAGCGACCTATCCCCAACCCCTCATGAGTTGTCTCGCCATCATGATCAAATGTCGTTGTTACAATCACGCCAGCGTACGCTTGAACGTTTCTTACCGCAGTCGCGCCATGTGTAATTAGATTGCCATGCATACATTTGAATGAAAACCTTTTGTATATCGATGAATAAAAGCCTTCCCGATGTCGATCCCACGGGTGACATACTCATAAATGTCGTCACCACACTGATGAGAAGGATACGAGCAGTACGAGTTGAAACACGAGCAGTGGAGGACATCTATTGCATGTACGCAGGAAATAAGACCGCGCCAGTCAAGAGAACTTGCAGTCACAATAGGACTTGGGAACACATTGCAGGCAAATAAGTTTATTGGCTTACTTGAAAGGGTTACCGTACTGGCTCCATTTGGTCCCAATTTAGAAGAAAATGTATGTATCTGTATTGCATCAAGAGTTGCCCAGCTTCAAACAGGTGGTTCAGGCACTCAGCATCAGTCCTTTACAAATATTGTGGTACAACTATGAAAGACATGTAACCATTCTTATCTTTCAATGGTGTGGAGCCAGATTCATCTGAAGAAGGACTGGGATCCACGAGTTGACCAGCAAGCATTACAGCGTGCTCATCGCGTTGGTCAGATGCATCATGTTTTGGCAATAAGAATTGAACAAAGTCAAGGAGGTGGTTATGCAAAGGGCCCACAGAAAATTGCAGCTGGTCACAATGTGATTGGCCATGACGATGTTGATCCAAAAGCACATATATTAGGCAGTATAGCAGGTGGCGATTTGAGGTCCGTAATAATAATGGCCTGCACGAATTTGACCCATCATGACAACATAGAAGGAAGCTCTTGGTTATAAGTCTTTACCCGCTCAAAGATACATCTGATAATGGCAAGGTACATTTTGTCAAATCCTATAAAAGGCCATTCTGTTGAACCGACAATGGTTTTGATTTTTGTTGAGAACTCTAGCAAATTGGTGCATTACAGTTTTGTCACAATATCTAAACACGCCTTTGAGAGGAAGCATGTTTGTTAAACCCCGAGCTACATAGTGGGCGCCGAGCTACATAGTGGGCGCAAATAAGTGGATCAGGGTAATGGTTTTAAATATGATGTAATTAAATCAAAGAAACTATGTGAAAACATTATAAGGGGCGCACATTCGATGGGTCAAAGTTGCATTGTATATTTATGCCAAGGCGCAAACACATATGTTTTCTAAACCATATGAAACTGCCGAGCGAAAGCATGCATGCCGAAGTTTTAAATCTATGCTAGAATGTTTGAGGCATATATATTTATGGTGATCAACGTTACAACTAAAACGCGGGGCAAGGTTATTTGAAAATGCATTATGACTCAACGTAGCCATTCCTATGGTCGAGTTGTATTGTGTGAAAACAGATATATAATGTTTGGTTGAAAGTTGCGTTTTGACGTGGAGCAAGCATCGTAACCATGGTGCATTCCCCATGGGCGAAAAGGTCGAAGGCAGTTTCTTCCTATGGTAAACGTGTGGAGCAGATATATGTTGGATGGTCCAACGTTCAAAGTCGTTGCATGGAGCTGAACATGCAATGTTTCCGTTACATAGAGCCAACGTAAATATTTATATATATACACGTGGCGGTCAACTTTTTCATGGAGCGCAGTGCTATAACTATAGTGCGTTGCCACTAAGGTGCGAAAGGGATTAAGCCATATGTTTTAAACCACGTCAGTTGGTGCAACACGTGATATTCGACCCTTATGAAACAAGTAGTCCTAACCTTATAATCAAGACACGCATTGTGAACCAGATGCAAGCCCAACGTTCGATGGCGGGTTGTGGTTTGAGAGCCAATATCTTACATATAGCAGTTAACGTTATAATTAAAGCGCGGGTTAGGGTTATAAAGAGATACGTTGCATTTTTTATGCCGAGGTTCTAATCTATAAGGCAGATGCGTAAGGTGATCCAATTAACGATTAAAATGTTGATCGAAACTATATAAAGCACTTTACAGTTACACATTATCCAGTCAAGGCGCGTGTTCAAACATGGAGCCAAACTTACCGTTGGAACAATATATATACATTGCAGTCAGCCTTTCAACGTGGGGCAGAGCCACCTCGCCACATACAGCTGGAGGCCAGCATGCCAACGGTGGAGTTCTCACTACAGTGAAACGTGGCAACGTGATTGTAATACGTTGATTGGTCTGCACGAATGAAATTTTGGATGCGTTTATCCCCAAGTCTGCATGGCAACTGTCATGGACAGACCATGCAGTGCTGAAATAGAATCTGAGTGATTTTTGCTGCCTTCTGTAACCCGGACGGCAATATTCCAGGAGAAAATCACTCCTTAAATCCGCTACACTGGTCACTTTTAGAAAGACGTTATCTCTGCAGATTCGCTGGTATCTAATTTTTCAATGTTTCCATTACTGGCAACGTCTAGCTGTCTCCACAGAGCTACTTTTCGATGGCGTTTTCCATGTACTCTGTCCCAATGCACTAAGAAACCTAATCATCACATCCCACGCGATTTCATTCAGCACATTTTCCATTTGCAGGCTCATGCCGAATTGAGCTTCTCACCATGGAAGCGGAATGACGATAATCGAGTGTTGCACCAGAACGAGCCACGGTAAAAGAGACAGGTCGATGCATCTGTTTGCATGCAGGTTAAGATGAAAGAGATGGTGATGAGACTACAACGCATCGCTGGACAGAAAAGTGAAAGCAGAGTGCTTTAATTACAGAGGAGTTCCACGATAGGTGCTGAAACGCACCACTCCAAATGTTGAAACGACAGGGAGGAGGTCACAACTGTCCAGAGATCGCAGAGTCGCCCCAAAATGCGACCTCCCTCAGATGGCAAACGCCCATGCCCATCTGAACATAGAGCTGCATTCTTGAAACGTGTATTGGGCATCTTTTTATGAGTAGCTGGCTACGATGTGGTAAAAGGTGAAATGAACCTGAAAGGCGCCCCATATAGCACGGAGAAACCCCAGCTCAACAAACAGATAATTTCAAGCTGGATGCAACAATGGAAGTTCGTCTTCTCTGCAGCAAAGCGGGTGATATTAAACACTTAGCAGCCACATTCTGATTTACTCATGGTGGTGTACCTGGAGACAATCTGAGGAAGCCTCTTGCTCTGCAATACCCACTTTATCTAGGACCATACAGGGGGCCAAGCTGATCTTTAAAATCTCCTGGTTTTATGTGCCAATATACCTTTTATGCATCTACGTTGATATATTCATAATTTCCTCAACATGCATAAAATATTGGTATGAGTAAGGCTGATTTAACAGGTCACATGTGGCTGATTTAATTCGCATATCTGCAGATTATATGAAAAGATACAGATCCACTCTATTGTCTTGCAGGTAATACAAGGAAATAGAAATGCCCATCCAAATTAAGAAGACTGCGAACTCCTTCCGGAGGGTGCGAAGCTGTGTTTCAAATCAACCTCGGAACCTAGTATTATGTGGATGGTCAACATCACCGGCAGATCAAAGCTACTTTCACGCATGGCGAGGGCTAAGGCTGGCCTCGGAAGAACAAGGTTACGAAAACGCTGAAAGAGAAATGCAGAAGGGAGGACCGAAGTTCGCAAGGCCGTATCTCTTTGATTTTTCGCCTTTTTGCGACCCCGCGACCCAGCGACCTAGTCGCAAGGTCACAAGGTCACATCTCTTCGATTTTTCGCCTTTTGCGACCCCGCGACTCAGTGACCTAGTCGCAAGGTCGCAAGGTCGCATATTTTCGGTTTTTCCATTTTTGCGACCCCGCGACCCAGCGACCTAGTCGCAAGGTCGCAAGGTCGCATACCTTCGTTTTGTCCACCCTTGCGACCTCGCGACTCAGCGACCTAGTCGCAAAGTCACAAGGTCGCATTCTCTCATTTTCTTACACCTTGCGACCCCACGACCCAGTCAAGTCGCAGGTCACAACAGCAGCCAGGTCGCAGGTCACAACAGCGGCCCAGGTCACAGGTCGCAAAAGGAATGGGTCGCAAGGCAACCCAACGGTCAAGAAGGTGAACAGTCAAGGAAGCTCAATGGGCAGTTTTGGCATTATAAATACTCCTACGGGAGCTTGTATTAAGGGCTTTTCTTTTTTGGAAACTCAAGAGCTACATTGCATTGTACTGGAAGATCATATTCTTAGACATGAATACGAATACTTGTTAAAACCCCTTTGTCGGATGATGTGTTTTGCTGAGACAGCACTGTGTGTATTCTTTGAACAGTTTCAGAACATCTTGTGATTAATGAAACTGCATCTTCTGTAATATCATTTATGCATCATGTTTATCTATGTTTGTGTTAATGATGTTTAGTTTTTATTGCCTTCTAAGTGGATGTTAATACCTTTGTCTATTAGCATTTCGTTTTAACCTTCAGGAAGTAAAAGGGGATCTTGCCATTAAGAACTATTTCTTCTGTGGTCAGATACCTTGCAAGCATAACCCCAAAGACGTGCCGTTAACTGCATCTCTTCGGGTGTATATGTTTTATTTATTCTCTTGCTACGCATAGTGTTGTGGACATGTTCAATACATCAATCATGTATTTCGTATCCTATGAATAAGTGTGTGCCCGCAGATTCAATCAGGTTCTTTTGAGACCGGAAGGGAAGGCGTCTTAAGCGGTAGCCGGACCCACACCCCGGACGAGATCCCTACTCCAAACGGTTTAAGGTCTAATTGGGACTTTCTACCGGGGAGATCCCCTACTGTTGGCCGGACAAATTTTCCCGTCAACAGATTTGGCGCTAGAAGGAGGGCTCGAACCTCCGACCAGATGTTTAATGAAAAGGGGGGGCCAGATGACAAGCTGAGCCCTTAGAGCCTGCAGTTAATCTCATAACTGTAATGGCTCGTTCCCAAATCATTCTCCCGAGATGTTTGTCGGAGTTTTATGAGCCTGGATACTACATCTCCGATAAACTTATTTATCACTTGTCCCAGTTAAAATTTGATGGTGAAAATGGGGTGTCCATAACCCAGCACTGTTCAGATTTTTGTGACTTTGGTGAGTGTTATGAAATTGACGATGAGGGTTTGTTTTGTTTGCTTTTCTTCCTCACCCTCGAAGGTCACGCTAAGCAATGGTGTTGCACGTTGCCGGAAGCTTCCATCCATTCATTTGAACAACTTACCAGTGAATTACAACAAGCTTTTCACAAGTATGATTTTCATAACGTTTTACTAAAGATAAACGACATCAGAATGGAACCTCAGGAATCTTTAGATGAGTTCTCTATCAGATTCGTTCATTATTGTTTTGAGTTCCCTGAAAAGGATGTCGATTGGAGGTTGTTAAGAGAACAGTTCGCGTATGCGATTCTCGTTTCCCTTGAACCATTTCAGTTAGCAGCCCGACCTGAGCCTAGTGTTCCCTATGACAACCCGCAAGTCAACGGTGGTTCTGACGTTGAGTCTTTCACGTACCATGTCGAATCTGAACACCCCAGTGGCTCATTATCTCTTTTGGCTCGTGAAACCTACCCTGAACCCATTCGATGTCTCCCTAGACTTAGTCCTAAATCTGGTTCACATTCGGATTATGAATCTGGTTCACAGTCAGATTATGAATCTGGTTCATATTCGGATTATGAATCTGGTTCACATTCAGATTATGAATCTGGTTCATATTTGGATTATGAATCTGGTTCAGATTCGGATGATGAATCTAGTTCACATTCGGACTATGAATCTGGTTCACATACGGATTATGAATTGACTCCTACCCCGCATAAAGTTGATTCCCTTACAAGGTCTGCCAGATCTTTGTGTCCTTTGAATGCGCGTGTTGAAAAGCCTTGTAGGGTTAACGCCCCTGCGACTCAATCTTTTCGTTCATTTTTCCCTAGTTGGTTTCTTGATCCCGCCACACCAGTAAATTTGTCTAGACATTCAGAGCTTTCTTACACTGGTATTGGCGAAAATCATAAGCAAGCAGGTGGTGTTTCACAATCACAGTCTAAAATCGATGAATCTTTTAAATCTGATCTGTCTCACTCAGAACCTTTAGACAACCATGGGAGTGATTTCCTATCTGGGCAACTTCAAGATGTCCCCGTTATCGATCCATCCCAATTGGTAAACCCCAGGGAGCCTAACTTGCTAGGTACCGAACTTGACCAAACCGATGGTTGTAGCGATCACTCCTTATCTGAAAACATATTCAATCATACCGCTGACGACCGTCACTCAAATCTCTATGTTGACCATACAAAGACACTTGAATTTGATGATCCACTTTGGGAAGATTCAAGTACCCACCAGAAAATCGAAACGCGTCAGCTTCCGCCGAACTTTTTTGAAATGACAATGCCCCAGTACCATGCTCCTTCCAGCATAAACGCGTCGAATTCACCCCATCCTGGCAAATCTAGAGAATCCGACATTTTTGATTATCAATCTGTCAGTGCGCAAACATTCGACCAAATTGATACAAAGCCCGCTGACATCTTTCAAATCACTACAATTGACGATCACGCCCATTCGCCTGTTGATCTCGCCAAGCAGTCAAAGTTGGAAAGCCCCTTGCTCGAGGGTCCAGAGTTTGTTCAAAGCAATGAGGAATTTCAGGCTCCTCTAAAAGTAGGTTCGGATCCTCAAATCCTTGACCAAACCCAGGAGCAACGTCGGACTAAGGTTTTCGAAACTAGGGTTCCTACGCTTGGATGCGCATGCATCTATAATTCGCCCAACACTTGCCTGTTGTTTCCATTCCATAAAACTAATGGTCCTCAACACCATGATGAGATTTCTGGTCAACTCGACCAAACCTATTCGGTGGATGTGCCTCCAAACAAGAAATATCGTAAACCCCTCCCATCAGACCTAGGATTGTGCATGAATGATTATGGGTCGTTTAATAATGTTGAGTTTCAAGAACATATTGTTGTGTATCAAGACGAGAGTCGAATTCAACTTGCACAATCTATTCTAGCATGTTCTTCGGTATATATCCATGATCTTCTTGCCGTTGCACATGCTCCTCAGGTAAGTTTTGTTGTTACTGCACTTTTTTGGATACTGGCTCTGATCCTGATCATTTTTTCCGTCGCAGGATGCAAATTAATGCGGTGGCTACACTGGAAAACTGATTTTACATAATACGACCGCATCATTGGTTAAACTAGGGTTTAGATGTAGGCTAACTAGGACCTGCAATAAAATTTTTAGTTCAAAGTTAATTAGGTTTACTTGCAAAATTTTTACTTCATAGTTTAAAAGTGTGTTTGTTGTTTTTGTTTACGATTAATATTTTAGGCATCATCATGTTAAAATTATTTCCCTTTCAATTCCTTTTTAGCTGCTTATTGTTGCATAAATAATCACTGCTTGTATTTGCACTTACAACTGTTTGATCGCTCTCGCACATGGCGTTGCATTACATCTTGGGCCTTGCTTATTACGTTGCATCATACACTCTCTTTCTCACATCATTTTTGTCATATCGCCTGCCACTTCATGAGCCCTCATTGCAACCCTATCACCTTGCAGGCTTGTTTTTCCCCGATTGCTGAAACAGTAACCCCATTGATTTGCGTGAGGTTGCGGTGGCTATCTCAAGAGGCAACTTTCTCTTAGGACCAATCGTCGAAGTCGCATTCTCAACAAGATGCCTATGAGTCTAAAATTATTATCTGGGGAGATACAAGCTGGTTGTCTGTGAGAGACCTGATGAGCTGAAATGGCCTATACCCGTAAGCCTAAGCCTTGTGCCCAGCATAGTCTTGGACGTTTTAATGTGTTGTTATGCGCACTGCGCCTATTGTGGTGAATGGGATGTGAAGGTTTGGCACGAGGGCAAACCCAAATTAGGATATCTTTCAGTTTCTGTAACACAAGAAACAACCTCTCTTGCTCGTAAAATAAGCCGGGATCCCTCATCCGCCCATGAAAAATAAGTGCCATGAGCACATGAAAATAAGTGCCATGAGCACATGAAAATAAGTGTTGTAAGCACATGAAACAAATAAGGGTAAAGGATCGAGAAAGGCTTCCTGCGCAAAGAGGTAATGCGACGACTCCGCCGGGGTACTGACCAGGCTCGCTGGCAGTGGAGCAACGTTTGTGATTTCTTGAAGTGACTCCGCCGGGGTACTATCCAGGCCTGCTGGCAGCGGAGCAACACCAGAAACTTACTTTAAAAATTCTGAAAATAATAAGCCCACTGCCTTGTCTGTCACATCATCAACAAGCTACCGGCGTCTGTGAGCTTTCTCTTTGATGTGTTTCTGATTAGCGGGACTTAGTGAGGCACAAGGATTAGGCATACTCGTAAAAGGCCAAAGTAATACAAAGGGTACCCATGCATCTGGTTCAATATTCCCTTGCATCACTATCTTGGCTCAGACCTTTGTTGTGATATTGACAAAGATGCTGGATTCTACCAGTGGTTCGCCATTTGTTGTAGCCGCTACAACACCACCCAAAATTTTGGGTATATTTAAAATTTCGGGTCCCCCTATGCTCGCTTAATTGTCAAGGTCTTTCACCGAGCCTGCAATCAGTGACATCTCAGCAACCTATCCCCAACCCCTCATGAGTTGTCTCGCCATCATGATCAAATGTCGTTGTTACAATCACGCCAGCGTACGCTTGAACGTTTCTTACCGCAGTCGCGCCATGTGTAATGAGATTGCCATGCATACATTTGAATGAAAACCTTTTGTATATCGATGAATAAAAGCCTTCCCAATGTCGATCCCACGGGTGACATACTCATAAATGTCGTCACCACACCGATGAGAAGGATACGAGCAGTACGAGTTGAAACATGAGAAGCATAGGACATCTATTGCATGTACGCAGGAAATAAGACCGCGCCAGTCAAGAGAAATTGCAGTCACAATAGGACTTGGGAACACATTGCAGGCAAATAAGTTTATTGGCTTACTTGAAAGGGTTACCGTACTGGCTCCATTTGGTCCCACTTCAGAAGAAAATTTATGTATCTGTATTGCATCAAGAGTTGCCCAGCTTCAAACAGGTGGTTCAGGCACTCAGCATCAGTCCTTTACAAATATTGTGGTACAACTATGAAAGACATGTAATCATTCTTATCTTTCAATGGTGTGGATCCAGAGTCATCTGAAGAAGGACTGGGATCCACGAGTTGACCAGCAAGCATTACAGTGTGCTCATCGCGTTGGTCAGATGCATCATGTTTTGGCAATAAGAATTGAACAAAGTCAAGGAGGTGGTTATGCAAAGGGCCCACAGAAAATTGCAGCTGGTCACAATGTGATTGGCCATGACGATGTTGATCCAAAAGCACATATATCAGACAGTATAGCAGGTGGCGATTTGAGGTCCGTAATAATAATGGCCTGCACGAATTTGACCCATCATGACAACATAGAAGGAAGCTCTTGGTTATAAGTCTTTAGCCGCTCAAAGATACATATGATAATGGCAACGTACATTTTGTCAAATCCTATAAAAGGCCATTCTGTTGAACCGACAATGGTTTTGAGTTGTGTTGACAACTCTAGCAAATTGGTGCATTACAGTTTTGGCACAATATCTAAACACGCCTTTGAGAGGAAGCATGTTTGTTAAACCCCGAGCTACATAGTGGGCGCAAATATGTGGATCAAGGTAATGGTTTTAAATAATGATGTAATTAAATCAAAGAAGCTATGTGAAAACATTATAAGGGGCGCACATTCGACGGGTCAAAGTTGCGTTGTATATTTATGCCAAGGCGCGAACACATATGTTTTCTAAACCATATGAGACCGCCGAGCGAAAGCATGCATGCCGAAGTTTTAAATCTATGCTAGAATGTTTGAGGCATATATATTTATGGTGATCAACGTTACAACTAAAACGCGGGGCAAGGTTATTTGAAAATGCATTATGACTCGACGTAGCCATTCCTATGGTCGAGTTGTATTGTGTGAAAACAGATATATAATGTTTGGTTGAAAGTTGTGTTTTGACGTGGAGCAAGCATCGTAACCATGGTGTGTTCCCCATGGGCGAAAAGGTCGAAGGCAGTTTCTGCCTATGGTAAACGCGTGGAGCAGATATATGTTGGATGGTCCAACGTTCAAAGTCATTGCATGGAGCTGAACATGCAATGTTTCCGTTACATAGAGCCAACATAAATATTTATATATATACACGTGGCGGTCAACTTTTTCATGGAGCGCAATGCTATAAATATAGTGCATTGCCACTAAGGTGCGAAAGGGATTAAGCCATATGTTTTAAACCACGTCAGTTGGTGCAACACATGATATTCGACCCTTATGAAACAAGTAGTCCTAACCTTATAATCAAGACACGCATTGTGAACCAGATGCAAGCCCAACGTTCGATGGCGGGTTGTGGTTTGAGAGCCAATATCTTACATATAGCAGTTAACGTTATAATTCAAGCACGGGTTAGGGTTATAAAGAGATACGTTGCATTTTTTATGCTGAGGTTCTAATCTATAAGGCAGATGCGTAAGGTGATCCAATTAACGATTAAAATGTTGATCGAAACTATATAAAGCACTTTACAGTTACACATTATCCAGTCAAGGCGCGCGTTCAAACATGGAGCCAAACTTACCGTTGGAACAATATATATACGTTGCAGTCAGCCTTTCAACGTGGGGCAGAGCCACCTCGCCACATACAGCTGGAGGCCAACATGCCGACGGTGGAGTTCTCACTACAGTGAAACGTGGCAACGTGATTGTAATACGTTGATTGGTCTGCACGAATGAAATTTTGGATGCGTTTATCCCCAAGTCTGCATGGTAACTGTCATGGACAGACCATGTAGTGCTGAAATAGAATCCGAGTGATTTTTGCTGCCTTCTGTAACCCGGACGGAAATATTCCAGGAGAAAATCACTCCTTAAATCCGCTGCACTGGTCACTTTTATAAAGACGTTATCTCTGCAGATTCGCTGGGATCTAATTTTTCAATGTTGTCATTACTGACAACGTCTAGCTGTCTCCACAGAGCTAATTTTCGATGGCGTTTTCCATGTACTCTGTCCCAATGCACTAAGAAACCTAATCATCACATCCCACGCGATTTCATTCAGCACATTTTCCATTTGTAGGCTCATGCCGGATTGAGCTTCTCACCATGGAAGCGGAATGACGATAATCGAGTGTTGCACCAGAACGAGCCACGGTAAAAGAGACAGGTCAATGCATCTGTTTGCATGCAGGTTAAGATGAAAGAGATGGTGATGAGACTACAACGCATCGCTGGATAGAAAAGCGAAATCCGAGTGCTTGAATTGCAGAGGAGTTCCAAGATAGGTGCTGAAACGCACCACTCCAAATGTTGAAACGACAGGGAGGAGGTCACAACTGTCCAGAGGTCGCAGAGTCGCCCCAAAATGCGACCTCCCTCAGATGGAAAATGCCCACGCCCATCTGAACATAGAGCTGCATTCTTGAAACGCGTATTGGGCATCTTTTTATGAGTAGCTGGCTGCGATGTGGTAAAAGGTGAAATGAACCTGAAAGGCGCCCCATATAGCACGAAGAAAACCCAGCTCAACAAACAGATAATTTCAAGCTGGATGCAACAATGGAAGTTCGTCCTCTCTGCAGCAAAGCGGGTGATATTAAACACTTAGCAACCACATTCTGATTTACTCATGGTGGTGTACCTGGAGACAATCTGAGGAAGCCTCTTGCTTTGCAATACCCACTTTATCTAGGACCATACAGGGGGCCAAGATGATCTTTAAAATCTCCTGGTTTTATGTGCCAATATACCTTTTATGCATCTACGTTGATATATTCATAATTTCCTCAACATGCATAAAATATTGGTATGAGTAAGGCTGATTTAACAAGTCACACGTGGCTGATTTAATTCGCATATCTGCAGATTATATGAAAAGATACTGATCCACTCTGTTGTCTTGCAGGTAATACAAGGAAACAGAAATGCCCATCCAAATTAAGAAGACTGCGAACTCCCTCCGGAGGATGCGAAGCTGTGTTTCAAATCAACCTCGGAACGTAGTATTATGTGGATGGTCAACATCACCGGCAGATCAATGCTGCTTTCACGCATGGCGAGGGCTAAGGCTGGCCTCGGAAGAACAAGGTTACGAAAACGCTGAAAGAGAAATGCAGAAGGGAGGACCGAAGGTCGCAAGGCCGTATCTCTTTGATTTTTCACCTTTTTGCGACCCCGCGACCCAGCGACCTAGTCGCAAGGTCGCAAGGTCGCATCTCTTTAGTTGTTCCGTCTTTTACGACCTTGCAACCCAGCGACCTAGTTGCAAGGTCGCAAGGTCGCATCTCTTCGATTTTTCGCCTTTTGCGACCCCGCGACTCAGCGACCTAGTCGCAAGGTCGCAAGGTCGCATATTTTCGGTTTTTCCCTTTTTGCGACCCCGCGACCCAGCGACCTAGTCGCAAGGTCGCAAGGTCACATACCTTCGGTTTGCCCACCCTTGCGACCTCGCGACTCAGCGACCTAGTCGCAAAGTCGCAAGGTCGCATTCTCTCATTTTCTTACACCTTGCGACCCCGCGAACCAGTCAAGTCGCAGGTCGCAACAGCAGCCAGGTCGCAGGTCGCAACAGCGGCCCAGGTCATAGGTCGCAAAAGGAATGGGTCGCAAGGCAACCCAACGGTCAAGAAGGTGAACAGTCAAGGAAGCTCAATGGGCAGTTTTGGCATTATAAATACTCCTACGGGAGCTTGTATTAAGGGCTTTTCTTTTTTGGAAACTCAAGAGCTACATTGCATTGTACTGGAAGATCATATTCTTAGACATGAATACGAATACTTGTTAAAACCCCTTTGTCGGATGATGTGTTTTGCTGAGACAGCACTGTGTGTATTCTTTGAACAGTTTCAGAACATCTTGTGATTAATGAAACTGCATATTCTGTAATATCATTTATGCATCATGTTTATCTATGTTTGTGTTAATGATGTTTAGTTTTTATTGCCTTCTAAATGGATGTTAATACCTTTGTCTATTAGCATTTCGTTTTAACCTTCAGGAAGTAAAAGGGGATCTTGCCATTAAGAACTATTTCTTCTGTGGTCATATACCTTGCAAGCATAACCCCAAGGACATGCCGTTAACTGCATCTCTTCGGGCGTATATGTTTTATTTATTCTCTTGCTATGCATAGTGTTGTGGACATGTTCAATACATCAATCATGTATTTCGTATCCTATGAATAAGTGTGTGCCCGCAGATTCAATCAGGCTCTTTTGAGACCGGAAGGGAAGGCGTCTTAAGCGGTAGCCGGACCCACACCCCGGACGGGATCCCTACTCCAAACGGTTTAAGGTCTAATTGGGACTTTCTACCGGGGAGATCCCCTACTGTTGGCCGGACAAATTTTCCCGTCAACAGTAGTCAATATTGTTTTTTCAATCTGATTAGAATCAGTTGACTGATTTAGAGTTTGAGAAAAATTAGTTTCAGTTTTAGTTGTTTTCAGTCGAGGTTCAATAATTACAGGGTTTTGGGGAGGTATACCAGGACCAGCTCTAGGTATTAAGTCATATATTTTATTAATTTATGCAATCAGAAACTCAAAAAAAGCTTGATACTTAGAAACCTGAGAAGTATCTTGATCTTCTTGAGGAATTTGATTTTAGGAAATAGGGATGATGGAAGTCTGAAAGGATGTATGATCTACATTATTAATGTCTTTAGTAATATAAAAATTATTGTCCTCAAGTTGTTGATCATCAGTCAACAATGGTGTAGGTACTTGTTGGTCATTATGAGGCCTTTGAAGAATTTGCAATGGAGCAGCTTTCTTGTACTGACCTTGGGCCTGTGTTTGTGGTCTAGAAACAGTTTTTTGGACTGTTCTTGGTTGAGTTTCAATCTTTGAAATTCTATTGGATATATTTCTAAGAAGAGTTGTGATTTCATCAATATTTGAATCTTCACTTTTAGACTTAGAGGAAGATGCTTCCTGATTTTTTAATTTCCTTTGGGCTTTCTCTTCTTTAGTTATAATTTTACTAGAAGCTGACCTATTGGCTTCTACCTCAATAGAATTATAATTTATATCTTGTAATGTATTAGAAACTCTCTCCCTTAGCATAAATGCAAATTCATCATCGAAATATTTAGAAAATATGACCATTGCAACAACTACTAGAGGTTTACAATCAACAGGCATTTTATGGTAGAGCTTGTTAAATCTTTTGATAAATTCAGCAACTCGTTCACCAAGATTTATTTTTAACTCTTCAAATTCAGTGAGAAGGTAAACAACATCTTTATTTACCCCCCATTGGTTTTTAAAGATAGTTATAAGTTCATTCCAGGTTTGAATAGAATCTGCTCTAAGTTGCCTAAACCAGATCCTAACATTACCTTCCAAGGACTGTACAAATAATCTCATATAAACATATTCATGCTCGATGTTCATATTGTCTGTGAAATCTAAGAAGGCAACTACGTGATCCTTTGCTGAGGAACCTATTTCTCCATTAAATATTGGTAAATATTTAAGATATCCATCAGGAAAATTCCCCAAGACATTAGGAAGAACAAGAGAATCATACCTAGCTTGTATAATGGATTTAAAAGCCATGGATGATGAAGATGTAAGGTGAATGAGTATTAGAGGTTGGAGGAGAATGTGAAGGAGGAGGAGGAAGTGAGGATCTCAAAGGGATTTTAACAATTATCTTTTGAACTAATGGTGTTAAATATTCTTCCTTATATTCGAACAATGGATTAGAATAGACAGAAATTTTCTCTTCTGGTTGATTAGAGTTTAATGGAATAGGATGATAAACTGGAGTAACAAAATATATAGGCTTAAATTCGTGAAAATGCAAGCCCAATTCTGTCTCATATGTAGGTGAGTCTATAGGGAAAGATGGGACTTGATATGACTTAAGTGATTCTGCCAACAAGGCTGACTGAAGATCTACTCCTTGCGAATAAAGTTCAGCAACTCTAGGAGGTAATTGAGTCAAATAAAGTTGGGATCATATTACTGAAAAGGGATCTACAAATGAAATTTCTTTAGCGTGTAAGGTTGAAGAGGAAGAAGCATAAATGTTGTATTTTCTTTTCAAAGAGGCTTCCCTAATGAGTCTTTCTGGATCTGGTAGAGGGTTAACAATCTCATATTCAAAACGAGATCTAGTGTGCTTAAAAGGAGCCAGTTTGAATCAGTGGAATCGCCAGGTGAAAGGTTTTGACCTATATATTTATCCTTTATTCACCTTAAAGGAAAAGAGGAAAAATCGTTGTCCCGGGAAGATTTAGCTTCTATTCTTCGTCTCCCCAGCAACGGATCCAATTTGATTTTGTCCTTTGAGAATATTTTGGTCAATAATCATGCCAAACCATCTAAAATATTTTGCTTGGTTTTGAATATTTGGAGGACCAATGCATAAGATAAACTTTAATCAAACAGTTAAGGTTTTTAAATCTTATAGATAATATCATTAATTATAAGTGAGGGCTTCTTGTTTATCTGACACAGTAATTAAGATTTAATGATTTCGATTAAGTATACTTCTGTAAGAGAATATGATTATTAAATATTCAGATTGAATTATTCAATAAACCATAAGCTGGAAAAATTTTAAACAGTGTTTAAAAGTTCAACAAAATATATCTAACATCACTAAGATACTGAAAATTTGTAGATAAAAGGAACTTACATTAACATATTATCAAGTAAATCATTCTTTATAATAATTATAACCTCGGAAGGAATTATAAGGTTGTTGAAACACAGTCAACCTCACCTAGTTATCTTGACCATAATTAAATATATGAAGAAGCAAAATGACAGGAGAAAACTGGAAAAACTTACAGAGGAAAAACAGAGTTGTATGAAATAAGTTCAGAATCCTTCTTGTATTAATGATGATCAGAAAGGCTTAATACGATTTTTGCTTTACAAAATCTACTCATGCAAGGTTTCAACCTCGAATACTTCTATGAATGAAGTATTTATATAAAAATAAAAACAAATTACAATCAATGCCTATCTGACAAAGCAATCTATAATTTCTCAAAATGAACTGAAAGAAAAGAAATCGATCTAAAATGAGTGCATCTGAGTTTCTGGCCCTGTTTTGCTTGAAGATTTTTGCTGAGTCACCACCTTTTTAGTACTATGTTGGCAAACTGAGTGTTGTGTTGGCAAAATATGTTTTATGAACGCCCTTTTCCTGTCTTGACCTGTGGTGTCTATCTGCTACCTGAGTCCTTTCTATCGTGTTTAACCCTTTTTTAAAACAAAACAGCGTAAAAAACCATATACCCGAACTTGAAATCCTGTAGACTTTAGTTTTGAACTTTATCGCAT
This sequence comes from Pinus albicaulis, assembly GCA_034641835.2. Taxonomy (NCBI): domain Eukaryota; kingdom Viridiplantae; phylum Streptophyta; class Pinopsida; order Pinales; family Pinaceae; genus Pinus; species Pinus albicaulis. The sequence continues at coordinate 340,286,284 of CM076574.1, read as the reverse complement.
CCATAGAAATATCACACATCGCATGTTTTATAGTTTATGATATGAAGAATTGAATCGGCGATGCGATGTGAAGTACAGAGGTGACATGGTGGGAGGGTGATAGTTTCAATGATGTGGAGCAATGGAATGGGAATGGTAGCGATGGAACGATGTATAACAGTGAGCGGAGTATTATGGTGGGGCCAACTGCATCACAAATCACAATTGCGACCGGATAGGTTTTGGAAATATGGCTAAACTTTAAAATTTCTGAAATACAATGAGCGAAAATTTAAGATATGTGCGATGCGATACATATCGCACATCAGCGATTGCAAGATTTAACTTTTGGCGGAAATGAAATAAGTTATTTTCGTCGATCTGCGAAGTGGTATATTTTGCGATGTGTGATGGATGGTGGGGGAAAGGGTGACGTGGTAGGGAGAAATGGCCCCACTTTATTCATAATTGGGGAATCAGGAAGGCGGAGAAGGGCAAGGTCTATTTGCGTGGTGGTTGAATGGGTCCCACTATCATCGCATATCACATTTTGGAAGGTTTGCAGGAGACGGAAATTAAAGGATTTTGTGATTTGGCCGATGCGAAAAGCAATTTGAGTGTGCGGCAATGAAAATAAAAAAGGAATGACTTAGGGAAAATGAAAATGAAAAGGGATAAATGGTGGGGTGATTATTTTATATGGTTTTAAAACTCTGAATATGGGAAAAAATGCTTAGGATAGTGTTTTTAAACCATATAAATCAATCTTCTTTATTGGGCGCATTTAGACTAGCGGCCAGTGAAATTTTTAAAATATAAATGAAGCTTTCCTTTTATTTTTTCTTCCCTAACATTTTATTTCATTTTCCTTCTTTATTTAGGGATACTAACACCTATCATTTTATTGATATGGATGTCTATAAAACAATCAAATTTTCCTAACATTTTTAACTTTTTCATTCTTTTGCATCCATATCCTACCTTAACATTTTCAAAATTATTTGACTACTTATGCTAACTTATTAAAAACAAATAATGTTACAACACCTTCCATATTCATTTCCATGTCTTATGTGATTTATTTCTAAGTTTTATAGGTAGAATTCATTGATTCAAAGCTCTGTTTTGGAGAAGCTTTCACATTTATGTTCATTTTCTTCTGATATAAACAAATTCATGACACACATGCTAGTTTTGAAGCCCTATCAATCTACCATATTTCCCAGAGATATTTAAAGTGCTAAAGTGTGTGCCTACCTTGCCCCATTACATATTTTCAAATATGATTTTCAAAGCCCTGACCTAGTTTTTCCTAGACCTAATTCACCATCCAGCACAAACCTTCAAAATCAAATCAAAACCTAATTTTCATATCTAGCCTAAATTCTCCTTGATCCAGTCAATTTTGATGTGATGTCATTGAGAGAGCCCTCTTAGCCTAGTAGGGTTAGCTACTAGGTCAAAGTGGTATGTGGTAACCTTTGTTTGTCTCTTTCTCAGCCTTCGCAGATCCGGTGGAGTGACAACCATATGAAAAATTGAGGTGTATATCGGACTATAGGACAACCATTGCCGCCATGGCGAGCCATCAATGAAACCCATCGCAACATGCGAGGATCTCTCAGTCTCGTAGGATCCACTAACTGTTGTTGTGGTACGAGGAGTGGAATCCACTCTAAAGCAAAATATATAAAAATGACACCATAGCCAAAATTCTTCAGCTTACCATTCTTTACTCCAGTGAGTTGTACTTTCATATTGACAACTACTCCTTTGCACCATTTAAATATTCTTCCCTCGGCACACTCAACAAATGTTTTAATTTGTGCTTTGGTGGCCACATGAGGAGCCATGTTGCCACATAATCTAGGAATTTTAAAATAAATAATCTTAAGATCAAGTCGTCGATATTTTTTATATCGATTTGACCATATTTCAATTGTGAATCCTGAGTGCAAAATTGTACCATATAGGAAGTAGTGGGTTTCCCTTCTGGTCGTGTCCCAAACAAAGAAATGTCTCGTCCCCTACGAGGAAAACCAATGAGGAAATAAATATCCTCTGCATCAATGATGAGCCTATGATCTCCAATGATAAAGCACTATTTCTAGATATCCCAGGAATTTACCAACCAGGTCATCAGCTCTACTTGGGCTTTCATTCCCTGTATGGACCAAATTTTTTGTAGTCCATAGTTCTTTAAATCCCAAAGCATCGTTGCACTATCAATTGTCTCATTATCATGCATTTCATGCTCACCATTCTCTCCACTTAAGCATGGTTGTTTCAATTTTCCTGCAAACAATCATTAAAATCATTATAAATGTTTTGGAAGAACTTAGAGAAATTTTGATGGAAAGAAAACGATTTTTAAAAAACCCAACGGCACTTGTGCGGGTTTTCACACAATCCATTTTTTCGCATGTTATGTACATAAAAAACACACCGAAATGATAATTTTATGTGTTAAAAATTATCGGGGTGCGTAGGCTCGATAAGGAAAACCTGCACACCCCCTAAGGGCGATTTCTAACAACGTATTTTCTCAAAAAAAAACTCAAAGCCTAAAATGAAAAATAAAATAGATATAATGCAAGATAATGGAGTGATTAAATACCTAGAACTGATGGTTCATGAAATGATCCACTGGTTTTCTCGATATTAGCTTCAGAAATTCTATGGTAAAAAACCTTTTTTACTGCTCTGGAAATCAAATGGTGAAAATGACTTGTTCCTTCCAATTTTTATAGGTTTTTATGAATAAAATAGTATTATTTTATTTATTTTGACCTTTATAAGTTAAAATCTTCAATATTTTACCATAATTGAGAAGATATTATTGTAATTTTTGAGTTTTATATGCAGAGAATAGGTGTGTTTAAAAAACAAATCATTTTGACGATAGAGTAAACGTTTATCAATTTTTCGGACTCTCGAAAAACATGAAAAGGAGAAACCATGGAGTTATATTTTAAGCCCTTTTCAAAATCTCTAAACATGAAAATATTTTTGAGCACTTAACTATTCGAACTCATTAAAATAAATGAACAGTCATCTACTCAGTATAAGTTTACCCCTTTTCCAGACTGAACTTGACTAATTACAAAAAAATTATAAGTTGACTAAGCATGGTCAATAAAGTTCTCTCCTACATTATTTTATCCTTTTTTGGGTTTGATAGACTAAATTTACGAAAAAGAACATTATGGAGTTTACTTATGTTTTTCTTTTGACTCCCTAAAATTAAAAAACACCGAGTTAATCATATGATGGACTCGTTAAAATTAAACAGTATAGGACATGTCGATCACAATGGGACCGAACCACTCCTTCCTAGGGTTCATTAAAATAATAATATGTAATCATCTGAAGGATGAGCTTACACAAAAATAAAATGTTATCCTCCTCAAGCTTGACAAAAATAAAGAGGTACTTTCCAGTAATGGTGGGGGGGGGGGGGGTTTGAGAAAAATAATTTGTCTTTTATACTTGTTTTAGAAGTAGCATGTCGCTCATGAACATGACCCTTTGTCACACTCATGTCTGGGTTGGGTAATCCTTTTGTCTTATAGTTAATTGAACCTCATTGAAAGTATTCAGCTAGTTTTGGGTATTATCTTTAATTAAAATGATGCCAAGTCATTTGCAGTTTCGTTATGTGTTCAAGAGAAAATTAAAATTCAATTCATTTTTCATTGAAAATATTTGTCTCCAATCGCGTTGACCATCCATGAGTTAATTCTTGCAAAATATTTCTTCAAAACATGACATAATGGTTTCATGTCATAGGCCCTCCTATGACAGATCACTTCCTATCAACTTCGACTCATTATATATGAATTTGATGTAGAAATCTTATGAGTACCTTGAAATCTACATGCTTTAATGGCAGGTTTCTCGCCTTCGATGATTTTTTTCATTATTGGCCTTCGATCGAACGACTCTATGAGTGTTCAACTGAAAATAATTAATTCACATTTCATAGATTGTACTGAGGTACTTTGAGATCCATTTTCATTATTATTGGTTTATCTCACACGTATTAACGGTTTTCATCATTGACCGGTAATCAAGTGTTTTCTACCATGTTAAACTTCGAAACAATCAATCGCATGTTTACATTCATACTAGTTTGAGAAACAGAGATCAAGACCCTGGATCTAGTTTCAACCATCCAGGTTGCGAGGATTTATGTATTCATGTTTCAGTAGAATAATTCTTAACAGATGGATTTGTCTATAATGTGTCTACTATTGATGTAATTCTAGGTCACGTTTGTACTATCACATATAGTTGGTTTTTCTCTAAGTATGGGAATTCCTACCTCAGTGATGATTATATATTTGCATTGAATTTTCTTTATAGGTTTTCAACCGATGTCTCCAATCAAATCCTTGGTATGATAAAGCACTTCATTCTTTTGAAATATTTTCTCATACTTCACACTTTAGGGGGTAATTTGTTACACGTCATCTTGTCACTATGACATTTGACAATCAATATGGATCTATCAACATCCATACTCATTCTTCCTTAGAATTCAAACATTTATATTCCTTAACCAAGTCTTGGAAACTGGGAAAATAGTTCTTAAATACTCTTAAAGATGGCTTTCACACTTTTTGCGATCACTTCCTACGCATGCGTGGATATTACTAAGCTTCCTTGTGGACTTATAAACTTGGTTTCCTGTTAAAACTTGTGCACCCCATTTAAATTAAATTAAAGGTGGAAAGTAACTTCTAGAAGCATAGATGGGTGCATATTCTTCCAACTAAAAGCCTCGGGGTCGCGCCAATTTGAGCTAAATCCCTCCAATCATGGAACTTATCCCCATGGATCAAGGAACCCTAATTCCCTCATTTTTGGATCACACCCCTCTATTGGTGGATTTGAAACCTCCTCAGTTTCTCCTATAAATTGAGATTAAAGTTCAGGGTTAGGGAGTTCACTTATGATAATCTTATCGTGGTGATTTTAGAGTGGAAAGCTTGTTAAACCAAGGAGGAATATTGGAAATGCATACGGGCGTAATTTGTATGACATCAAGGCTCGGTTGTAAGGTTTCTCTTTATATTCTTGAATAATACATTTGGATACTTTTTCTCATTGTGTTGTTTTTAGATTCATTAAAACAATTATCATTCTTAATCTCCTTGATCATTAAGTTAAGCTAGTATTTGGATTATTACATATTGTAAATGCATTTGATCCTTTTCATGTTTGTGATTACATTTTTCTTCTCAGCATTGAAGGACTTCATTGGGACAAAAGGAAAGGTCTTCAAAAAAAATCGCATTGAAAGGTAAGAGCATTATCCTCTCTTTTCTAATTTTGATAATATGAATGCTAATAGCTTATGGAAAGAGATATTCTTATGTATTTTTATTTCTAGTTATCTATTGGGATACTAGGGAGATTTCTCTTATCCGCAAGAGGGATTTATCCAGGTAACAGTTGGGTCACTCTACTGCTTACTACCCTCAAGGTAATGGGTTATTTGAATCCTCTAACAAAATTTTGGTGAATATTATCAAAAAGTTATTGCAGGAGAATAAGAATTCCTGGCATAAAAAATTAATCTATGCATTGTGGGCTTGTTGGAAATACTGAGAGGGGGATGAATCAGTATTTCTTTTAAATTGTTAATTCTACCAGTTATATCACTTATATTTGAAAAAAAAAATGAACAATGATGGAATAGATACTTTTATAAATTTCTTATTTACAATAAGTAAAGTACAATAATGATATAGGGCTCCAACCCTAGATGAAGACTCCAATCTTCCAGGCTCCAACCTGTATTGTGCCAAGCACCGACTAGGTCTTTCCAAGGCTCCAACCTTGTCAATTTGAGGCACCAACCTCTAGGGCTCCAACCCTATCTTTTGTATAGGCTCCAACCTAGTTTCTTGAGGACTCCAATCCTTTAGGGCTCCAACCCTATCTTCCAAGGCACCGACCTTGTCTCTATGAGTCTCCAACCCTCAACTTTACTTCGTCAAAATATTATTGGTTATTCTTCACGGCTCCCAATGTCTACTTCAACGAGCCCAATCAAACGTAGTCTCCACATCACATCATCAATGACAACCTTTTATTTTTAGAAGGCGTCACCACTACTCTTCATCATACCCAAACAAATATATCCAAGGTTACTTCATGATGACATCAGCGATGTATCATGATCTCCAAGGGTGCCTTCAAGATTTCTTCAATAGTTAGCCCAATTTTTGCACCTGCTCTAAAATTCTTCAAGCACTTATTCAATAAGTTCTCAAGGGAGTCTTCACTTTACTTTCCCAACAAGGTATTTATTCACAAGTTCTTCAATAGGTGCTTCAAGATGTCTTCAAGAATATCTCAAGACAACTCCAAAACTGCTTCAATATGTATATCAATTCTACCAAGAAGTCTGCACCAAACTATGCCCAATATACTGCTCTCAATGTCAAAATATTCTTCAAGATGTGATGTTAATATTGCTTCAACAATACTTCTAAAGATGCTCCAAAGTGTCACAAAGGCAGCTCAACACAAATTCTCTAAAATTTTCTCAATATCCTTTAGCAATGCCCACAAATCCAATCCAATTGGTGAAGTCACGGGACTGTCCACAACAAAGGTAAGCTACAGGTCTGAGGTATCTTAGGCAGTTGTTTTCAAGGTTTCCAAATTGAGATGTATGTCCAAGAATGACACAGAATTGAGCTTTTACGTAGCTTCCCCAACAATTCTGTGACCACAGGTGACTGTAATTTTTATTCCTCCACTAGCTGCTATAGGACCGAGACTAAAGTCAAATGTTGCTCCAAGAGATAAGCTACGGGTCCAGGTTTCTTCCAAAAATGAGACTGTTCTTCGTCACTGGTGGATGTCCTTCCTGAAGAGACTTGTCACAGCTTTTTTTTTTCAAGGTCTGCACACCCATAAACCGAGTTTAACAAGTGCCAAGTTTACTAGAGGTCCGAGATTCCATAGATGATACTTGTCCATATATTTTAGTATGGTCCAAACCACAGATAGTTTGAGTTAAATTCTTCAGACGTCCACGAGAAACTCCTTTTCTCTTTCGTTGTTCTACTTTGGATATGAAATTAACTCAGATGAATTCTTGACTGAATTAGTGGCTATAAACTTGTGTTCAACACCAAAAACCATAACAAAAAATTTCCCAAACAGTATTCTTTTATGTCATCTTGGCCTCCTTGCTGTTTTGTAGCTTTTCTCTCTGATTTTTTGTGATTTTCACCAAATTGGATGACTAAAATGAGAATATACGACATGTATTTATATTGGTTTTGCGTGAGGATACACGTCACTACGGCAGGCCGACATTGGGAGCTAGAACAGGTCGGCTCAAAAAAAAAATTATTGCACAACTTCAAAAATCAATATCTTTCTAACCACGGGTATTTTTGGGGCATATGAGGGCTTGTTGGAAAGAGGAAGGAGTCCTCTTTAATATGGTGAAGGAGAAATTTTGAAATGATGTCTTAAATATGTCAAAAATTAATTTTCTTTATGACTGTTTGGAATTTTAGTGCAAAAGGTGATTAGGACAGCAAGAGGTCATTAATGGCTTCTCCATTTTCATGTATCCAACAATGTCATTATATGTCATCAAGTATGGTGAGGTCATTCATGTCATATCTCCCATCATTTTCCATGTCATCATTATGTATTTCCTTATGTGTGATTGTGTAGCATCAATCATGTTACCAACCATGTCATAGTGCAGCATCCATTAATTTCCATCCAGAGAGCCCATCATGAGATCTATATTTCATCAATGTAAGGTCATTCATGTATATTCCTCCATATTTCATTAAGGGCTTTTATATTAGATACATCATTGGAACTTAAAGGCTAGATCACTATGAGGATCAATCGTAGTCACATGACTGAAATGGAATCTTTAGACTTCCTTATTAAGGGTAAGGACATCATCAGGAATCTAGGGCATTTTCATGGTTAGTTCAAGGACATCATCATTAGGGTATTATGAACAATGGACATTTAGGAAACATCACACATCATAAAGATTTTCCATCACGAACAATGTGATATTGACATCAATGACAACCTTGATTAACAATCTCCCCCTTTGCCATTGATGGCAATATTCTTGCCCTTCCAACATTTTTCCCCCCTTTAACATCAATGGCAAACGGGGTGCCCAAGTACTCCCCCTATCAAGCTGCTTCTTTTCATCATATTTTCTTCATCAATACTAGTTCTTCATAGGTATGTTTCTCCCCCTGTCATGGTGCTCTTCCTTTTGGTAATGTGGTTCATCATAGATGTGTTTACATTTCTTCATGTGATGAACCAACTCTCCCTGCTTGCATAAACTCCTCTAGCTCTTATTTTTTCTCAAGAAAGAAATATTTTTTCCTGGTGATTAAGCAGAAGACATCTTCACAATTTCATAATTTACTTCAATGGAGTTACTCCCAAGATATGATCTGTCAAGATTTTTCATGTGTGACTCATCAAGGATATCTTCATGGATAGCATCACAAGCTCCCCCTAACAATATGCACAGTATCCTTTTTGGCAAAGTCTCATCATCAAAACTTGGAATATCATATCTGCCAAGGATGTCATCATAAAATCAACATGTGTTGTTGGCTTGAGTGTCTAAGAGACTTTCCGATCCAATTTGTTGCCTTCTCCATACTTGTGTAACATCATTTTTTGGCTTGGTTGTCATGATTTTAGCTTTTTTAGGAACCCAAGTCAAGTTACAATCATGAGCCATATGTCCAATGTTATGGCAATTGAAGCACTCCATATTGTTCATGAACGAGAGATCATGACTTATTTTTGTAAAATTGCTTCTAGAAGATTGACGAGGACCATTACATTTGTCTTTGTGATATGCTCTACAATCTTTTGCCATGTGCCCAAAATTTGTACAAGAATAACAATAACCAAAAAATATGCTTTTGTACCTAGAGGATGGATATTGCCTTGATGTACTTCTAAAATAATTTTGTCTTGGGATCCTTTGCTCAAATTTATTGCCTCTGGCATTCTTGACACCATTAACATATCTTCTTGGAGTAGGGTTTCTTCCAATGTCATCTTGAGTCTTCTTCTTTCCTTTGTTGGAACTAGGGGCATCAATATTTCTTCCAAGATTTTCCACATCCTTGTTGTTTGAAGCATCAGGGATTGCATCATTCTTGTTTGAAGATTCACTTGCATAACCAAGACCCAATTTATCAAGAGGAGATCTTTGATGACTCAATATATCATCTAGGGTATGGGAGCTCTTTAAGCTTTTGTTCAGATGATAAACTTCCTTTTTAATGACATCAATTTCTTCTTTCATTTTCTTGCATTCTTCATCCTTCTTTGATAGATCGATCTCCATTTCTTCCTTCATCTTGGTTGCTTCACATTATTGGGCCTTGAGAAGATTGATGTCTAATTTTAGTTTGAAGATTTCTTCATCATTTTCTTCTAGTTGGCATATCATGGTGTTTCTCTCCTTTTCTACTTCATCAACTTGTCCTTCTATAAATGCCAAATTTTCCATCACCATCTTGGCTCCTTGTGCTTGTTTCCTTGCTTCTTCTAGTTGAGATCTAAGAGAAGAGACTTCTTCCTTGTATTGACCAATCTCTGCTTCAAGATTGTTCAAGCTTTTAAGCCTTTGTTCAAGGTGGCTTGACAAAATTTCTTCCTTTTTATTTGCCTTATCCAAATGATTTTTCATAGATATGACTTCTTCATGATGCTTTCTTTTGTTTTGATGAAATTCCTCCTTAAGTTTGGTGAGCTCTTCATCTCTTTCTTGAACATGAAGCTTGACAAGGTCAACTTCCTTCCTTGTCCTGTTTTGGTCACCAACTTGCACTTTCTTCTTAAGTTCCTCATTTTCCTTTTCCAACATATTAATATCTTAATTGGAAGCCATAAGTTTATTTAGGAGATCTTATTCAAAGTCTTCTTTGTTCTCTTCATCTTCTAGGTCTTCTTTAGCCTTGTTGTCATCTCTCTTATCTTCAACTTCCTTGATGGATTCTAGACTTATTTCTTGTTTTCCATCATCTTCTTGACTAGAGATCATTGTAAACGCTCCTTTTGAGTGAATATCATTAAGTTTTTCCCATATGACTTTTTCTGACGAACAATTTTCAAAATTGGCCCTCATAGAGTTTGGTAGCCCATCCAAAATTGCCTTTGTTGCTCTTGTATTGGATTCTTCTTCCATCATGCTATCAGTAATCACTGATTTCCATACTTCAACACCTTGAGTCTTTAATAAATTCCTCATTCTTGCCTCCCATATATCAAATTTTCCATAGAACAATGGAGCCATTGCAAATTGACTGACTTCAATTTCTACAGTTGAGGAACACACATCTTTAGGAGGATTGGGGACTTTCTTCCTTGGCTTTGTAATTTGTGTTCTAAGGATCAACCTTCAAGCTGTTAGGCTTTGAATGAAGGTACTGGCTCTGATACTAATTATTGGAAATATTGAGAGGGGGGTGAATCAGTATTTCTTTTCAATTGTTAATTTTACGAGTTAGAACACTTATATTTAGAACACAAAATGAACAATGATGGAATAGATACTTTTATAAATTTCTTCTTTAAAATAAGTAAAGTATAATAATGATATAGGGCTCCAACCCTAGATGAAGACTCCAATCTTCCAGGCTCCAACCTTATCAATTTGAGGCACCAACCTCTAGGGCTCCAACCCTATCTCTGGTACAGGCTCTGACCTAGTTTCTTGAGGACTCCAATCCTCTAGGGCTCCAACCCTATCTTCCAAGGGACCGACCTTGTCTCTATGAGGCTCCAACATCTTGGGCTCCACCCTCAACTTCACTTCATCAAAATATGTTTGGTTATTCTTCACATCTCCCAATGTCTACTTCAACGAGCCTAATCAAACATAGTCTCCACATCACATCATCAATGACAACCTTTTCTTTTTAGAAGGTGTCACCACTACTCTTCATCGTACCCAAACAAAGATCTCCAAGGTTACTTCATGAAGACATCAGCGATGTATCATGATCTCCAGGGGTGCCTTCAAGATATCTTCAATAGTTATCCCAATTTATGCACCTGCTCTAAACTTCTTCAAGGACTTCTTCAAGAACTTCTCGAGGGAGTCTTCACTTTACTTTCCCAACAAGGTATTTCTTCACAAGTTCTTCAATAGGTGCTTCAAGATGTCTTCAAGAATATCTCAATACAACTCCAAATCTGCTTCAATATGTATATCAATTCTACCAAGAAGTTTGCACCAAACTATGCCCAATATATTGCTCTCAATGTCAAAATATTCTTCAAGATGTGATGTTAATGTTGCATCAACAATAATTCTAAAGATGATCCAAAGTGTCACAAAGGCAGCTCAACACAAATTGTCTAAAAGTCTGTCATTGTCCTTTGGCAATGCCCACAAATCCAATCCAATTGGTGAAGTCACGAGACTGTCCACAACAAAGGTAAGCTACAGGTCTGAGGTATCTTAGGCAGTTTTTCTCAAGGTTTCCAAATTGCGATGTATGTCCAATAATGACACAGAATCAAGCTTTTAATGAGCTTCCCCAACAATTCTGTGACCACAGATGACTGTAATTTTTATTCCTCCACTAGCTGCTACAGGACTGAGACTAAAGTCAAATGTTGGTCCAAGAGATAAGCTACAGGTCCAAGTTTCTTCCAAAAATGAGATTTTTCTTCGTCACTGGTGGCTTTCCTTCCTGAAGAGACTTGTCACAGGTTGTTGCTTTCAAGGTTTGCATACCCACAAACTAACTTTAACAAGTGCCAAGTTTACTGGAGGTTCGAACTTCCATAGATGATACTTGTCCAGAGATTTTAGTATGGTCCAAACACAGATAGTTTGAGTTAAATTCTTCAGACATCCACCAGAAACTCCTTTTCTCTTTCCCTATTCTATTTTGGATCTGCAATTAACTCAGATGAATTCTTGACTGAATTAGTGGCTAGAAAATTGTTTTCAAGACCCAAAAACAAGAAAAAAAATTTCCCAAACAGACTTCTTTTATGTCATCTCGGCCTCCTTGTTCTTCTGTAGCTTTTCTCGCTAATTTTCTGTGATTTTCACTGAATTGGATGAATAAAATGAGAAGATATGACATGTATTTATACTGGTTTTGCGTGAGGAGACACGTCACTAAGGCAGGTCGATATTGGGAGCTAGCACAGGTCGGCTCAAAAAAAAAAATTATTGCACAACTTCAAAAATCAATATCTTTCTAACCACGAGGAGTTTTGGGGCATATGAGGGCTCGTTGGAAAGAGGAAGGAGTCCTCTTTAAGATGGTGAAGGAGCCATTTTGAAATGATGTCTTTAAGATTTCAAAAAATAATTTTCTTTATGACTGTTTGGAATTTTTAGTGCAAAAAGTGATTAGGACAACAAGAGGTCATTAATGGCTTCTCCATTGTCATGTATCCAACAATGTCATTATATGTCATCAAGTATGGTGAGGTCATTCATGTCATATCTCCCATCATTTACCATGTCATCATTATGTATTTCCTTATGTGTGATTGTGTAGCATCAATCATGTTACTAACCATGTCATAGTGCAGCATCCATTAATTTCCATCCAGAGAGCCCATCATATGATCTATATTTCATCAATGTAAGGGCATTCATGTATAGTCCTCCATATGTCATCAAGGGCTTGTATATTATATACATCACTAGCACTTAAAGGCTAGATCACTATGAGCATAAATCATACTCACATGACTGAAATGGCATCTTTAGACTTCCTTATTAAGGGTAAGGACATCATCCGGGATCTAGATCATTTTCATGGTTAGTTCAAGGACATCATCCGGGATCTAGAGAATTTTCATGGTTAGTTCAAGGACATCATCATTAGGGTATTATGATCAATGGAAATTTAGGCAACATTACACATCATAAGAATTTTCCATCACGAACAATGCGATATTGACATCAATGACAACCTTGATTAATAGGGCTGACCAAGTTACTACCAAGAATTCCATCGAAATGTCACCATTCCAGATTGTGTATGGAACAAGTAAATTTTCCCCAACTTCTATGTGAATTCCAGTGCTCAAAATTTTGCAGGAAACATAGGTGGAGATCAATGATATGAAAAGGAGAATAAACTAGACTATTCAATTACAACATTTAAAGGAAGAAGGTTATAAGAAAACTCAAGTCATTCAAGAAAACATCAAAAGGAATTATGATAGGAGAACTAAATCAGATGAATTTCAAATCAATGATCTTGTGTTGAAATGGGATTCTAGAAATGAGGATAAGGGAAAGCATGGAAAGTTTGATAACTTATGGAAAGGGCCTTTCAAGATTGAAGCCTCCAAGTGCCACAATGCATTCCTATTGAAAAATCTGAATGGAGATGAGCTTCTAGTTGGAATGGTAAATGGCATACATTTGAAACATTATTTTCTTCCCAATTAGAGAAATTTTTTCATGTTGTACAATATCATTTTATTTTATATTGCAAGAGTTTGGGTGATTTTCACTAGAAGTTTAAGCCCGTGGAGAAGGCCCTAAGATTCTGTTGATATGATACCATAGGTAGAGTTAAGATACATGTATAATATTTCATTTAAAAGGTTTGGGAAGCTAACAATGGATAAGGCACTGGTCTGCATATTTAGAGATATGTGATTCTTTGCTGCCCCACAATGGGGTCAGCATCCCCAGTTGGAGCCACTATTAGGGTCTTGTATTTCATAGGATGATTTGTATATTTATACTGGATGATTTTTTGTTTCCAAATGTAAATAATGTTTCATATTTCCATTTTATTTCCAAAGAAATAAATAAATAAAGAAAAAGAAATAAAAATAATAAAAATAAATATTGTATGGGATAGAAAAAAAGAAAAGGAAATCAAAGAAAAATACAAAAATAAATGAAAAGGAAAAGATAAAATGAAAAATTATATGAGAAATGTCCCCTCAGGTGACCTAGTCCAAATTCCACCAGAAAAATTAAAAATTGTATCAAGAGTTTCATTTACAACGGTTGCAAATAAGGGTGCAACTTGTTTAAATGCAACTTAAAATTGATTATTATTTTTTCAAATAGGTTAGATTAGGATAATAAATCAACCATCTAGTTTAATAAGGGTTGAAATGGTTATTTAGATCAGGGAAAATAGGGCTGTCAGCTTAAATGCACCCTTAGATTATTTAATTTAGTTTAAAGCTAGTTTAGTGCTAAAAAGCATTAAGTTGGGCCTAATTACGCTTTAGAGCACATATAATAAAAAGCAGGGATTATGAAATATTTCATAAAATTGAAATTTTTGGTTAAGAAAAAAGTGATGGTCCATATTAAATCCCGTCAGGATCAATGGTGGTGAACCCATTTCGGGCCCCCCTGAGCTCCACAATGATTCACTCACAGGGGGGGTCCCAAAATAGGCGGACCCACAAAGTAACAGGCACCCTCACAATAGTTCGCACCCCCCCCCATCTCATTTCCCTCATCGCACCCCCCCACCTCTGAAGAGTCCACATTGTTGACCATTTATCCATTCGCCAATACTACCATGCCATGTTACCTACCCGACACCATTGCCACTCAGCCTGCCTCCTCCACTCACTCTTGGCCATCTCACCCTCGCGGACCCCACTCCTTTGATTTTTTTCCCATTGGATTCGCCCCCCATATTTGTTACACCCCTAATTAAACATGGCCACCTGGCACTCCCTGGCCACATTGACTACCCGTTGCCACCATTAATAACTCCCGCTCCTACGCAACGGATCCTATCTGCTCCTAACGTTAAACCGATAAGGACATACCAAACTAATAATCTATTTAATCTTGATACATTGTAAAATTTGTTTTCCTCGCTAATTATTTCTCTTACCAGCTAATTGCTACAAGTTTCATATTGTTACAAGAACTGGTAAATCTCCATGTCGTTGTAATTCAAGCACATACCACAAATTAGCTCCATATTACAAGCGGTGTCCCCACCTCTGTGCCTACCAATCAACCTCCAGATCCAAGTAATTCAATATTCTTAATTTTTTCCTAATCTACAGTTTACTAATGGCCCCAAAAGGAAAATCCCCTCGGAATAAATGGAAGAAACCCAATGTGAACCCGATGTTTCCCTTTCCCATTGACCTGGACCAATTTCCTCTTATTAACCTGAAATATAAAATTACAGACACCAACTATGAATTCAACTTCCTTGAACTTCACATTTGGTTAAAACAAAAATACCTTGACTAGCAATATGAGCTAAGAATATGGGAGTATTCCCTTCCATAGTTTATGTTTCCCAAACTCAAGTGTTCCCTAAACTTATTTCATGGTGTCATAGTAGCTATGTACCATCTCAGAGAGCCATAGTAAGCCATAATTATGAATTTCTCTTCACCATCACAGCTAAATCCATATCCCAGATGCTGCAAGTCAATTATTCTGAGTCTCTCGTTCCTTTCTCCACAGATTATCTCACTAAATTATATAAAAATATGACTTTCCCATAGAGATAAAATATCTTTGAGACATTTCTCCCTGAGGATTCCCGACTTCTTAAAACTAATCCTCCTTATTCCTCCTCGGTGTTTCCATAATATCTAATCAAATCATCACCATTATTTCATATATCCTTGGCTATTATTCAGACTAATGGGTTGATGAAACCATTATTGGTTTCCTCTCAATATTTTCCATATATGAGAAGCTCGCAATTTTTAATTACAGTCAATATATTTCATATTCAATGCATGATCAGTTAAATAAGTTTCCCACATAGGGATCCTTTAAGTATTGTACATTATTGGTGTACTTATTCATCTACACTCTATTAGGCAAGTTTCCTTTCACTCTACAGAGAATGAATGAGCAGGATGAAGCCCAATCAGTAATACATTAGACATCTTTTGTAAGAAGGAACTCCGCAGAATTTTCCTTCACAGAGTATGTAGATCAGTTTCTGTACATAGTAGTTTGCCTCCTAAAAAGTGAAGTGGAGCCCCAGATAGGGGCAGATGTTCAGAAGATTTTTCACTTACTTGATCAAGTAAAGACATGTGACTGGTATTTATACCAAAATTATACAAAAATCAGGGTGTATGGGTGTGAATTTCCACACTATAGGCTACCAAATTATGTACCTATGATACTTTTCTAATTAGAGTACATAAGACAGATGATCCATATGGATGGCATGCACTTTATGGCTTCCAAGAAGAAAGCACAGTTTAAGATTAAAGCACATGTTGGGCCCTTTGTCTGCAATTCTAGAATAGTTTTCCGAGATGCTGATTTGCAGCTAAAAGAAATGAAATTTGAGATGAGTTTCACATGGTCCTATGACCCTTTTGGTTTAATTTCGAAGATGAAGGTGGAGTAGAAAACAACACCATATACACATACTACTCGGCTAGAAATTAAGCAGTATATGAACCAAACCCAATGGGAAGAGAACACCCTGCAAGAGGCAGAGGAACGTGTTATCTCCACCACAACCTCATAGACTCCTACACCCTAGGAGAAACAGGACAAACCATAGAAAAGGATAAAAAAGGAGTCCCCAATCAGAGAAATTGAAGCCAAATAATATTTAATTTATAAAAATAAACAAAATACAAATTCAGCACCAACATTTCAGAAAAGAAACAAAGATAAAGAAACCATTGTGCTGACAAGTTCTCATACATCCACCAGGGATGATGATATCATCATAGGCTACCTTTATTATTCAACTACAAAATATCCTCCTAAAAGTTCACAGTCAACAGATTTGGCTCAAGACATTGTTGATCCCAACATATTTGCAAATTACAAGGCTATTAAGTAAAGAAATGAAATGATGAAGGCCTCCACATATTCCCAATTTTGGAAGCAAACTACAACATCACAGCATATTATGCTTTCAGCCTTTGATACTGAGAAGGGAAAAATGCATATTTCCTTCCTGGAAGCCAAAGTACCAGCTCCAAAGACATGAGCAGATTATGAAGAGCATGATTTTTCATTTGATGCCAAGAAAATCCATCCCATTGATCAAATGGAAATGCATAAACAGACTAGTGAAATGATTAATTCTTCACTAACAAATGTTTCCATGTCAGCTTCAAGGTTGCAAGCCTCAGTGCATAATACGCAAACTCAATTCAAATTGGAAAGGATTCCTTAGCCAAAGACTCCAAAATTAAGTAAGTGGAGGACTTAATAATCAAATTGGGATACAATACCAATGATATGAAGGTTAAAAAGGAGATAATAAAGAGGAAAAATGTTGATATTGTAGCATTAAGAAAATAGTTGAAGTTGTATGCCACTGAAGACCCTCGAGCCAAGGAATTTGGAGAAATGGAGAAGGAGAAGGAAGAGATTTTTAAGATTATTATTGAGCAGAATAGTCAGATTAGAGATATGAAGGTAGAGTTAGAGAAATTTATCAAAGAAAAAGAGTAGACAACAAAATTAGTCATAGTCCCTCTTACAGAAGTTCCCATTGCAGTGGCCACCACTCCAGTTACATCCACATCAACATCTGAACCAACACAAATAGCAGATGAATTAGTCAAAGCTATGGAAAACCTGAATCTTCACTAGCAAGAGATTTCAAGATTAAAATCTTAGTTAAAGATAATGTCAGAACAAAAGCTAAAGATTGATAACTCTTATATTGCATAATTACAAAAAATCCATCAGCTAACATTAAAATTTCAGCAGTTACAGAGTGAGTCAGTAATGGCCCATACTCTGGCCTAGGCCACAGAAAACATATGGAAAGAAATAAATGAGGCCATCACACATATATGGCCTTCCATTCAAATTGTATTTGAGAAGTAGGAGTTGATACAAAGGTCAACAGAGATAATAAAACACATCGCTTTTTCATTGCTCTTGTATTATACTCCTTGGATTTTCCTCCCATCATGCTTTCAGTAATCATTGACTCCAATACTTAAATGCCTTGAGCCATTAAGAAATTTCTCATTCTCAACTTCCATATATTAAAGTTTCCATTGAACGATGGAAATTTCCCAATTTTATTGTCTTCATTTTTCATGGTTGAGGAAGAGACATATTTAGAAGGATTGGAGTCTTTCTTCCTTGGCTTTTCCATCTGTGTTCTAAGGATCAACGTTCAAGTTGTTGGGATTTGAGTGAAGGAACTGGATCTGATACCAATTTTTGGAAATATTGAGCGGGGGTGAATCAACATTTCTTTTGAATTTTTATTTCTACCAGTTAGATCAATTATATTTAGAACACAAAATGAACAATAGGAATAAATAGTTTTAATAATCTCAATAAATCAATTACAATATGTGTAGGGATCCAATCCTATATGAAAACACAAATATTCAATTTCCCACACTCCAACCTATATTTTTCCCAGCACCAACTTGGACTTCCCAAGGCTCAAACCTTGTAACTTTGAGGCACCAACCTCTAGGGCTCCAACCCTATCTTTGGTACAGGCTCCAACCTGGTCCCTTGAGGACTCCTACCCTTTAGGGCTCCAACCCTATCTTCCAAGGCACCAACCTTGTCTCTATCAGGCTTCAACCTCTTTGGATCCAAATTTCAACTTCAATTTGTCAAGATGTGTTTGATTATTCTTCACGGTTCCCAATGTCTTCTTCCACGAGCCTTGTCTATCTTCAGCAATGCTTCCTTCAAATTACTTCATCAATGAAAACCTTGTATTCTTAGAAGGTGTCACCACTTCTCTTTATCATACCCCAAAAAGGATCTCTAAGGTCACCTCATGATGACATCAGTGATGCATAAAAGATGCCTTCAATAATATTAAATATGTTGCTTCACAAGGTTCTTCAAATCTCCAGTTTTCTTGCCTGCCAACCACTATCCAAATCTTCACTTGTCCAAAACTTCACTATTCAAAATATTAATGCCTCTCCACTTCTCAATGCCTTAACACTTCTTCACTTCCCAATGCCTTAATGCTTCTTCATTTTTTCTCCAAAGGGTCTCCTCAAGCATTGTGGCCTCCCTTCAATCTAAGTTTCTCCAACTTTTTGTCAACATAATGTCTAACAATGTCTTCTTTCACATAAGACAGTCAGTCTACCTACTACTCTCTTCAAATGATGAACCGCGGGAGAAATTTATCTTCAGCATTTAACAATACTACTTGCTTACATGAAGCAAGTTCTGGAATATATAGTGGTCAAAAAAAATTAATTCCTTCCCAAATATATGATGAGTGTTATCATACCAGACATCTTCATCCAATAATGCCCAAACGAATGAATAAATATTATCTGCAACTTGACAATATTATCACACAGCTACTTGACTTTTTCATTAAGACTAGACTCTTGTGTCAGCAATACTTAGGTCCAGGTTCTAGTAAACAACTTCAGTTCGTAGTTTCAATTTAAGGTTCAATATTATTCTTAGGATTCAGTGGCTTCGGTGTATAATTCAGTGATTTCAGTATTTTCCCCTTAGATAGTTCTACAAAATGAGACCCTTCACTGAAACAAATATTTTTCAAACTGTCACCAAGGATGAGGTCTAAGAGACCTAGAACTTTGTTAGCATAATAAATTTTTCTAGCCTTTAACTTATCTGATCTAAATGTTATTTTTTTTGTGCTAATTTCATTTTCAGAATTATAAACAATTGTTGACCATTTGCTTCATGTGCATAGGTTTACTTCTAGTGTTTGTGAGTGTTAAATAGGTATTTGTGTCAAGTTTTATGTTAAACTCATGTGCATTTTAACATTAAAACAAAATAATGAACAACAGTAATAAAATTTACAACAAACCATCAAATCATCCATTAACACAGTATTTTAATGAAGGAGTTCACCCCTCCTGGGCTACATCTCCTTGGTCCAACTTCCATGGCTTAGGCCTCTATATTAGCTCAAAATGGAAAAAATTGTTATTTACAATCCTTTACTGCTCCTAAAACCTGCTCCAACATGCTCAGAATGTCCAAATCTGCTAGGATAGACTCTTTATGAGCCCAATCTGGTCAAATTTTGCCAAAGTAATGGCTCAATAAATTTGGCCTATGCAAACTCCTCCAAAACTGGTTGTGAACTCCAATTCACACCGAAACTTTTTGAGTTTCACCGAAAATGGCAGACTCCGCCAACTTTGCCGCTAAGATAAGCGCAGTTTAATTATGGGATAAGCATTGTTTAATTAGTGATAAGAGTGGTTTAGCACGATAAACGTGTCTTTATTTGGAGCCTCTGCCACGATCATAGCACAATGGTTCTATTGTGAGGGGGTTGTCCCCCTCCTTCGCCCTCTGGTACATTTTTATTAACATAAATATAAACCATGTGCATATACTGTTAAGTAACATGGTGCGGGTGTAGTGGTAAACCGTTGTGTTTGTGTGGGGGAGGTCGTGGGGTCTGCCCCGACCTCCTCTCGTCCTTCATAATAAATTTTTCCACACCATAATACATTTTACCTTTGACATAGTTTGTATTTCAACTTTTGGGAGGGGGCACGTGGCGGCCCCTGACTGCACCACGTGTCCTTTTCCCATTGGCTCATTCCCAACCACCAATGAAAACGCAACAAATCAACCAAATTAGCAACCAGTCATGAAGTGACACTTGTCATAGTGTCATTAGACAATTTAAAGGAATATTCCAGGAATATTCTTTTTTTTTGCTAACTAGGCTACTCAGTCACCATTCTGTCATTTCGGCACAAATTTTGGTTGTTTGTGAAAAGGAACAGCAGGCTTTAACTTTCACATAAGGATTCGGTTTGCGATGAAACAAAGTGTGTCCGCTTCCTGGTGACGAGCACTTCACGGTCGTTCAGGTTCCGAACAATTCTGAGCACTCCCATTTTTTATCTTGAGGTTGATCACCTACTCATTAATAGACCTTCATAGGTCGAAGAGAGAGTTCAGACACAAACTATTTTAGAAAATTTCAAACTCCCTTATGATGGAACTTGTATCCATAGGTCTGAGCTAACCAAGATGTCATTATGTGATAGTGATTGTGCCTTCACCGAGTTGTACTAAAGAAGTTGTCACGAGCCTTTATGTGGTTATTTCCAAGCTGTTATGTGTTATAATCCACTAGGTCTGAAGGTAGTAGGTCACAACCTTTTGAATATTTCACGGAGAAATAACCCTAGTCTGAGGTATTCTTGGTTGTCTGTAGCTCTACCTTAGTTATCAATTATTTATTTTGTAACCCAAAAACATTCTAGAAATGCCTTTCTGCCTTAAGCTTCTCCTTATTATGTGTTCTTCTTCTCTTCAACATCCTGTACCTTTTCTCTGAGATTTTTTCTGAAAATTGATGGTAGAAATGAGGGTTTTGCGGTCTTATTTATATAAATTTAGTTATGAAACTGAAGTGACACGTCTTATGGAATTGAGGCCGACTTGTATGACTAAGGGTAGGTCGGCTTATAATATAATATTTATTTCCTACCTTAAAAATTAATTTTCTCTTCAACTACTCGGATTTTGAGGGCAAGTGAGGGCTTGTTAAGATGGTATAGGACTCATTGTGATAACATGCCTCCAAGATGTTAAAAAATAGTTTTCTTGTAATTGTCCTTGAATTTTATATGCATAAGGTGTTTGCAACAGCATGAGGTCATTAGTGCTTCTCCATTGTCATGTCTTATGTCACCATATCATTTTCATGTCATCATGTGGTCTCCAACCATGTCATCATATGTCATCAAGTGCTTTAAGTGAGGTATCCATTGTCATGTTTTCAACTATGTCATCTTATGCCATCAAGTATGATGTGCTTATTCATGTCATCACAGGCACATGATTGGCACTTGGGATTTACATCAATATTTAGGGCATTATGGACATCTTAGACTAGACTTCTTCATTAATGTTTTGACATCTTAATAATTTAAGGGAAACCTATATGGTTTGCATTAGTTTCATTGACATCACAAGAATATTTTCCATCTCCAATAATGCCATATTAACATCAATGACAACCTTGATTAACAATGGTGACAGTGGGTTAAGCCTCCATCGTTTCCCTTAGCCTATAAATTTCCCTCTTAGGAACCCCTTTTAGGTCTCCTACCGGTTTAAGTGGTAACATTTCTGGCATTGTTGCAAAGGAGGAAGAAGGTCTAACTCCCTAGTGAATCATTGATGAATTGATTCATTTACGACACTCTCATTATTCCTCTGGTGAATTCATTCATTGTCAAACCCCCTAGTTTGATTGAAGGTGATGATATTCCTCCTTTAACTAGGGTTATTGCAATAAGAAAGCATGAACCATCACCTATTGGAATCGCTCTCTTTCCTGAGTTTGAAAAATTCATTGACCCCTCCCCAAAAATGACGGAGATTTCTAACACTGACGAAAAAAATATGACTAAAATTCAAAGACATTTGGTTAGTGCATTTTCTCCTTTGAAGGTGAGTGATGACCCCAAACCACTGCCTCAAAATCAATTGATGGTTACCCGGGTTCAAAGGAGATGCCACTATGAGTTCTTGTGACTTTGTTGAATAATTTTATTGGTAGTTTTCCCCTAGGATGATATTTGATGAAGATAGAATCATGATGTTTTTTTCTTTTTTGCTTGAGGGAGAAGCTAGAGAATGGTACCTTAGTATTCCCTCTGGATGCGTTAGTGACTCTAACGATTTTGAGGACCTATTCATAAATAGGTGGCCTTGCGATTCCCAGGGAAACTTCAACAATGAGAATTTTATCAAATATCAAAGGGAAGGGAAGACATCCGGGAATTCATTCATACATTTGATAGGGTTGTCTGGGATATGCCTGATCACCTAAATCCCTCTGATGCTAACATCCTTGATATATTTTTTAAAGCCATTGTTGGTCACCTAACCTATTCCTTAAGGGACAATAAACTTTCCATGTTTGTCGAGGCTAAATATATAGAAATGCAGGTTGAAGAAAACCTTTGTATCTCAAAAATTAATGTTGATGGCCTCCGTAAAGCCAAATCTGAGACTAAGAAAGAGAAATAAAAATATAAACACAAGAAAACCATTTTTGATATCCTCAAGAAAATGGAAAATATGATCGAGGAATTCCATTCACGAGATCGAATTGTTATGAACAAGATCACTGCTTTGGAGAAGGCCCAAAAATCAAGCTATATTCCAAGAGGAAAGAATTTTCCAAAAAATAAAAGTGAGGAAGATATGCCTAGACCATCTCAATTCCCAAACACCTTTCCTCCAACCAATATAGTGGACCAATATGAATCCTCTAAAAATGAGCCTAGTGAAAGTGATGAGAGTGATGATGATGAAACAAACAAGCAAACTAACCTGGTAGAATCCGATGTATTCAACATTCTACTTGGGGGTTTATACACTCATCCTCCCATCAATAAGGTCATAACCAAAGATTAGAAAGAGGAACCTATTCTAAATGTTGATGAACGTAGTGGAAGATTCAAAAGGGTCCAATATTGACGAAGAGACAACAAAAAATACCTCGCAACCTCCAAAGAGCCTAACAAAGAAAACTCCCTTCCCAAGCAAGATCCTCCCAAAAATGTCCCCTCTAAAGAGCCTCCCAAAGAGAAAGCCCTTTCAATGAATCCTCCAAAAAAGGATTCCCAAACTAAAGTTGAACCAAAAAAGGGCCCTCAAAAGGGATGAAACACCAAGAAGAAAGAAAAGGGAAAACAAGTTGGGCTTAATATTGACATGCATATTTCTATTGGGAATATGATCGTATCCATCCCTTTGAAGGAGATTTCTAAGCTTCCTGAGAAACAATAGCAAATTAAGAATTCCTTGGGTCTTGAAGAGGAAGAATTACCTGAAGACTTACAAAACATTCACATTCTCGATCTTAAACCCAGACATAAACCTTTTATGCTCACTTTGGCTATCAATGACCTGTATCTCCATAATTGTATGCTTGACTCAAGAGCTTCCGCCAATATGATGCGTTTAACTATTATGAATAAACTGGGTCTCAGCATCATCTATCCGTACAAGAAGGTTTGTGGATTTAACTCTAAACCTGTGGAAGTGGAAGGTCTCATTAAAGATCTTAAGGTCTCTTTGGCTAGGAACCCCGACATATCCCTTTCACAAACATTGTTGTCATTTATATTCCTAATGTGTGGATGATGTTGCTATGTTAAAATTGGAAACTAGGGAAAAACTACATCTTGGACAGATCATATTATGGAGATGATATTTTTATTGGATTCCTCTTTCCGAGAGGTGTAATCTTTATCTAAATATCATCTTGTTTGGACGAGCAAAAGTGTGATTTTGATTTTATTATTCACACATGTGTAAATTGCCAAGGTCGGCCAAAATACCCTCTCCTCATTTTTGACATCATCACTCATCACATATTTATCTCCTCTCCTCATTGGTTCATACAACACTCGGAGTAGCTCTTCTCTACTTCGCATGTGTAGCAAGACGTCGAATTTTGCAGGGTTAAAGTGCAGGATGAATTGCAAAATTTTGGACAGCATTGACTTGCGTTGACTGAGGGTCAAACCCTCATCCTTGACTGCAGTTTTTAGGCAGAAAATATTATCTTTGGAGGCCGCATTCATTGCCACAAAAATCAAGGCTTTTGGGGCAGTTTGACCGAGGTTGGCTTTAGTGTTGACTTCATATTTTACCGCATAAATTACAGCAGCTTTGCGTGGGTTTGACTTGACTATTTTGGGTTTACTTTCTCTCTCTTGGAAGGCCAAATTTGTTTGTTGTTGACCGAGCTGCTTGGAAGACATTTTGGAGCCCCTTTGATGAGCGTTGACTTTCTGGTTATGGTTGCATTTGAATGTTTTTGACTTATGATTTCTACAGGATGGTTTTAGGCATGTTATTTTGATATTTGTATGCTCTCTCTATCTACTAAACTATTGAAGAATAATAAGAATAATTTGATCAAAGGGTTTTCCCCACATTGGGGTTTTTCGCTGGCATCCGCCAAATATTATGCCCTCTTGTTTGGCTTGTCTTCTGCTTATTTTTTATGTTCTATTTGCATTTACTCTCAATGTTAATGTGATTTCTAATCTAGAAATTGATATTGGGCTACTAAAGAAATTGAAGTAAATTGATATTAAGCATAGAACATACCAATGTTATCTAAAATTAACATATGTACCAGAGCCCAGGTGAATAAAAGCCCAAGCAAGAGTGAGAAAAGAAATCATTAAGATCTATTGGAAAAGGACAACAGTAAATGGCTTCCTCATATTACTTCAAATATGAGGACAAGCTCAATGATAAATATGACTATCATGCATGGAAGATGTCTCTAGACTTAACTTTGGAACAGAATGAAGGCATGGATTATGTGCAGGGAAATATTGTTGAGCCTCCTTCAAAAGCACCGACTGCCACTAAAACAAAGTACAAGAAATGTGAGGTCAAAGCTAAGAATATCATCAGGGATTCCATTCAAAATCATTTGGTTTCTTACATTTCCGAGCCAGGCACATCTAAGGAGATGTATGACAAGTTGGTTAGCATGTTCAAAGCTAGAAATGCAAACCAAATCCTCTTTCTCAAGAACAATTTTAAGGGCATCAAGATGGATAGAGGGTAATCCATCCAATCCTACTTCATGAGGATTACCAAAATCAAAAAATATCATCTATCTATTGGAGAGTTTATTATTGACTGGAAGCTCACTCTTATTTCCCTTGGAGGTCTTCCCCGAGCATGAGATGTATTCAATACCACTATCCTCAACAATGATAGGATTCCATGTTTTGATGAATTATTGAATAGATGCACTCAAGAAGAGACAAGGATGATGGAGACAGACATGCCTTCAAATAGGAATGATCCCACTGCATTCTCCACTCATGCTAAAATAAGGAACAATGTTGGTCCAAGGAAACAAGGTCAAGGAAGACAGGGATTCAAGGAAGGAAGAAAGGGAAGATGTTTCAATTGTAACAGGTTTGGCCACTATGCTAGAGAGTGTCCTAATAAAATGGATACACCATTAGATGATTATCACAACTACAAAAATTTCAAGGGAAATGGAAATCAAAGGAATAACATTTTCACCAAAAAGGGAAAAATAAATGCTCCCATTACACGATATGGAAATGGTCGACCTACTAAGAAGTCAAGAAACTCCAGGTTTGAGGAATATAATGTTGTAAATAAGAAAAATGAATTATATCTTATCTCTTCCCTCACCTCTGGACACATTGGATAATTGGTTGATTGATAGTGGTGCCTCAAGGCACTTCACTTGGTACAAAGATGCCCTCTCAAATTTGATTGAAATGAAACTAATTTGGAAATCATAATTGGAGACTATTAGTGTCAGTCTATAAAGCCTATCACTAGTGATCAAATGAGCTCTTATCATGTTTTTTTAGGGTCTCATAGTCACATTTTTGTCATTTAATTAGTTCTTCAAGTAAAAATTTGGTCATTGGGTAGTAGGTCTATGACTATTTCCACTCCCTTCAAAATTTTACATTATTGGTCCTTGTCATCACTCAGCTGAGTGTACCATCATTGAAAGGTCATCACTATCATTACAGTCATTATCATCATGATTTAATTTAGTTCAATGTCTCCATTAGTTCATTAGGGTTTCAAGATCACCAAATATGTCATTACATGCATAAAATATGGCAATTGGAGGAGTGGAAATAGGTAATTTTGTTCAATAAATTTTGATTTCAAATGTAATTTATTTTTTGATATGTAATAACTTCAT
Organism: Pinus albicaulis; assembly: GCA_034641835.2. NCBI lineage: Eukaryota > Viridiplantae > Streptophyta > Pinopsida > Pinales > Pinaceae > Pinus > Pinus albicaulis. Next base: position 340,259,603 of record CM076574.1, on the reverse strand, counting down.
CATGTTCCAAAATTTTCATATAAAGTGTCAAAGTTACAAGTTTGCAAAGAAAAGTGAAAAGGACATGTAGTGGGCCATCCCACTACCATGAAGAAAAGTGACCACTACAAGTTATAAATGACCAAATTCAACTCATTTTTTCACACATCTCATTCAATAAGATCTCTCATCCATCAAAAAGTTCAAATCCAGCAATTTCAAGCCAAAAATACTCAAAAAACGGGTGACGGTATTAGCCACATTGTGCTTTTTGCCCTCCATGCTACGCTTTCTTCACAAGGCTATAAATTCACTCCTAAAGGCACCAAATAATTTTACGAATATTCTGAAGGTTTTCAATGTGTCAAGAATCTATGGAAAAGTAAGTTTCATTCAACAAAGCCCCTCCTTGTAGCTCAATTTCATAATTTTTGTGTGAAAACCCTACATTGGCCTTTAGGTTGTGTTTTAGTGGCTAGCCCTATTTTTCACAATTTTCAAGGTGAATTCACTTTCCCCTAGATTTTTTTACCTCCCTCACACTCCTAAACTATCCCCCACAGCCTTCACAGTCCCTCATTCCCATTTCCCAAGTCCCAAAACTTAAAACCTAGCCCAATTCTACCATTTTGGGAAGTTTTCCTAGCTAGGACTTTGTTTTAATTTCCTAGCTCATTTACCTTGCCCATTTCACTTCCTACACCTCCCTAATACCCCTTTCCATCACCCTAAATTTTCCTACACCCATCTCCCTTCCCTAACCCACTCATTCTATCCCTTTTCCCCTTCCCTTGGTTTGTCATACTAGGGTTTTTCCCCTTGCAATCAACAAAATGGAGGAGAGGAAATCATATAACAAAGGAGGTTAGGTGATAATACATGAACCCCTAACCACCCTAGAAATTATGTCTACACCATTGTCTAAGAATTTTTTTCAAGCAGTAGGGTACCTTCGTTTTTGTCCACTAGTTGAGAAAGTCAAATACAATGCTACATTGACCAAGTTATTTGCCACTCAACTCAAAAGGAACAAAGTAAAAATTGCAGGGTTTGATCTCACTATATCAATTTATATAGTAGTTTAGGCCACAAGCATACCTAATTATGGTGAAAAATGGTTTAAGAACCAAGATCTATCCCTTCATAAATATCAGCCCTACCTCAGAAGACATCATCAACAACACATGAAGAAGATCTTTCTTGTTGGCCACCTCCTTGAGAAGTACACACCACTCATGAATATCATCATGAATTACTTCACCTGTGAGAGAATATTTTCTAGAATGTATGGGTATCATGTTAGACTTCTTATGCATTTCACAAGGGTAAAGCCACTCAACTTTCCCTATTACCTCTATAGAAGTTTGGCAAAGATGGCAGAAAAGGTATAGCATAAGTAGAGTATTCTTGAGCAACCTCTTCCACCATACCATGATAAAGATCATTGTTTTACAAGAGCTTGAGAAGAATAACATCATTTAGGATACTTTCATTCAGGCATATGTCTTTTTGTCTTCAAGTAGCCAGCCTATTATCCCTAGTTCTCCATCAGCACCATCAGCACCTTCTAGACATGTGGAAGTTGGCTCACCTAGAACCATTTCAGTGAGGAGGAAGATTGAGGTCATAAAGACCTATCAGAAAGGCAGGAGGCTTGTGTTTTCTCCTCATATTGAGGAAGGGGCCAATCCCACATCAGCAGAGCAGGGATTACATTCACAGAAAATACATCCATGCATGAGGAGGAGCATGACTTTGACCTAGCAGACTTGGAGGCTAGTGAAGAACATGAAAACTTAGAGAGGATCATCAAGGAAAAATATGCTCAGATAAAAGAGCTCCAAGACAACTTTGCAAGGGATAATTTCATCATTTCCTTCCTAGAACAAGAAAACCATTAGTTGAAGGCAAAACAGTTGTCTTTAGAGAATAGTCAATTTGAGGCTAGTATGCATGATGTAAAGGGAAAAGCAATGATTGACACTGAAGGGTCAGAGAAGCATTAAAATCAGGTGAAAAGAAAGATGCCAAGGAACATGGGTCTCAAAAGAGCATTGGAGAAGGAAAAAGAGAAAAATCCACCAAATGAAGAGTTGAGTTTTGAAGAAAGGATAGCCAATGAAATTAATCAAAATAGGAATTTTTGGCTTGAGAAAGTCAACATTCACTTGGAGAAGCTCGTTGACAAGGCCAACAGGGATAAAAAAATGAATAAACACATGGCTGACCATTACTATGCAAGAAATCAAATTTGTAATGTCAAAGTCAAACAGTTGCAAGCCAAGTTGAAGAAAACCCTAAAAAGTCAAAATGAGAAGGATAAATTGGAGATCCTTGCTAATGCATCTTTAGTGGCACATTAGGGGAATTTTGAGATCTAAAATGGGCCTCCTAAGGAAATAATAAAATAATAGCTAAACCAATAAAATAATATTTATGAATTTGGAATTCATTTTTTGCACCAAAATCCATGTAACCATGGTTAAATTCAATTCAAAAGTTGTACCAAAATAAAAATAATAATAAAATTGTATTGATGTGACTATAAATAAGAATGAGATTTTCAAGAAAAAATCATTATAATTGCACAACTAATGCATTTGTCCTTTGTACTTAAATAACTTAAAATAAAATATAAATATAAATTCATAAATTCTTAATTATAGAATATACTATTAATTAAATTTTATATTATTTAAACTATATAATAACATGTAATTAATATACTATATAAAAATAATATAATATAATATATTGTTTTATGTATGAATTTTATATTACATATTGAATTGATTTGATTTATAAATAAATATTTGAAAATATACAAATATAATATTTATTGAAAAGTGTGTAAATACATGAAGATTGTGTAGGGATATGCATTGTTTCTTTCAAAAAATATGAAATGACAATAACAATATTTTATTCAAAAAATGTGAAATGACATTTATTATGAATACTTTACTTTATGACTCTAAAAGTACTTAAATCACTACCATGGTTAACCATGAGTTTTTATCCACCATTGAGAATGTGACAAGTAAGTACCTTTGACTCAAGAAATGCCACCTCAACCATTAGGGATGATGTCATCTCCTAAAATGTGATTGGTTCTCATAAAGTGAATTTTGATTGTACATTTTCCTTAGGAGGCCCATTTTAGACCTCAAAATTCCCCTAATGATAAGATATCTCATGAGGCACCTCTGAACAAATTTTGAAGAGATTTGGGGCAAAAAAAAAAATTGTGGCATTTTGGAAAAGTGGAAATTTCAAAAACCAGTCATACTGGCAAAAGCGTAGTGTGGGCCATGATATGCTTTTGTTGGGGGCATCCATTGGATAAAAACTCAGCATATTTGGATTCCCTTTGATGATTAGATCAATCTGAATCAGCGGTTGGGCCATTTCAGCCACTTCTGGGGGGTCAAAATGCCCAAAAACATGATAAAAATCACCTTTATGCCCTGTTTTTGGAGCCTTCATTGCACTTTCTAAGTAGTCTTGGGAGATTGAAGATTTGGAGGGCTAGGATCCACCTTTTTCAGTGCTTTATGAGCCTATCAGGTAGCAAACATCCAAAGCTTTCCAATGGACCTACCTTTAGATCCTGATTTGGACACTTGGAAGGCCTCCAAAAGTCAATTTTGTTGAGCTCGCTATGCTTTCTTCCAGCTCGCTATGCTTTCTCCTGATTTCACTATGCTTTCTCCAGAAGGCAATTTTCACTGAAATTTTGACCTAGTTTGACTTTTTTGTTGATGTAATTGATGAAATGATGATTTCATGTGATGTAATTGAGCTAGTAAATGGTAAATAAGGTTAGATATATGATTGTAAATGTAATTTTGGTCAAATGTATCTACTTTTGTATGATGAGGTGAATTGGTTAATCTCCACTAGAGATTAGGGTTTTGTTGAGCTTATCATGTAATCAGCTCCACAACTAATGGATTCGAGCCCTAAGAGAGGGAAGATGTTTTTTTCTCTATATATTTCATTTTTAGATTCATTTGACTAGTTGGACATTAGAGGATTGTAACTATTGTAGCTTTTACTTTCACTTTCATACTCAAAAATCAAAGGATGCAGTTGCAACTATTATCTAGGAATTCATGTGCAGTGAATTTATTATCATGTATCTTCTTTGTTATAGTATTTACTGAATGATATATAGCTCCTCTTTCATATCTTGTATCTTCAATGGCTTTCTTTACAATTCATAGGCATAATTCTATTGATTTATCTATGTTTATATGGAAATGGCATCTTGTGTTTTATGCTTCCAGTTTAATGAATTCATGAATGAACATGCTCATTAAATCCCTCAACTCTTTTAGACTCACCACCATACCTACAAACCCTAAAGCCATGATAGATTCATTTCTACCTTTCTCCTGTATATCTTTGCAATTGTAAGCCCTTTGATCCCTAGACCTAGCTACTTGGTTTCATCCCTAGTCCATCATTAAACCCTAAATTCTCAAAACCTACCTAAGGCTATCATATCTAGCCTAATATCTTTCATGTCACATTCAATCCTTGACTATGATCTCATTAACATAGCCCTCTCAACCTGGTAGGGCTAGCTACTAGGTCAAAGTGGTATCAGGTTACCTTTGCTGGTTTCCTTTTCAGCCTTCGGAGAACTCGTGGAGTGCTAACAGAGACAATGCCACCTATCCCATGAAAGGGACAGGGAGTGTTACTCTTCATTTAAATCAAGGTCAAATCCTTCATCTACAAGATATATTATATGTACCTGACTTGAAGAAGCCCTTGGTATCTATTTCGATGATGGAAGACAAAGGCTTCAAGGTGGCATTTATTGATGGGAAGGTACACATTTGGAAAAAGAACTTCAAAGATGTTTTTACTCTTGAATTTAGGGTTGGTATCCTTTATCAGGTTGGAGGAATTCCTTTGGGAGCCATGACATGCAACACTTCTCTTCAATCAGAATTATGTCACCGGAGGTTCGCTCACCTTCATTATAAAGCTCTTCCCAATGCTAGGAAAATGGTCACAGGTATTCTTGAATTCAAAGTTGATCATGAAGGTGTTTTTCAGGGTTGTGCCGAAGGGAAACATACAAGGGGACCAATCCCCTCTAGTGATAGTAAGACTATCGACATTCTACAACTGATCCATTCTTATTTTTCTGGTATGTTGCATGTAACATCTTTGGGAGGATATTTGTACTCTGTTATTTTTGTGGACGAATTCTCTCACAAAACTTGGATCTATTTCTTGAAGAAGAAGGATGAATTATTAAAGTGGTTTCACTCTTTCAAAGCCTTAGTTGAAAATCAAACAGGGAAGAAGATCAAAGTATTGAGGGTCGATAATGGAACCAAATATGAGTCAAAATAATTCAATGACTATTGTAGGGAAGCCGACATTAAGAGGGATATCACTACTACTTATACTCCTAAACAAAACAAACTTTTTGAAATGAAGAATTGAACCATCATTTAAGCTACCCATTCCATGCTTCATGACGAAGGCCTGCCGAAGTTTTTATGGGGATAAGCTTCCAACGTTGTCATGTATGTTCAAAAGAGATGTCCACATCAAGAATTCGACTCCAAGACTCTTGAAGAAGTTTTCACTAGTAAGAAACCTGATGTTTCTCACTTTAGAATTTTTGGTAGTCTCGTGTATTTTCATGTGTTGAAGGAAAAGGGAAGCAAGCTGGATGCATCTGGGAAGAAAGGAACATTTGTGGGCTACAATGAAACTTCAAAGTCATATAGAATCTATGTGCCTAGTCAAAGGGAAGTGGAAATAATTTATGGTGTCACATTCGATGAATATACTTCCCTTGGGAAGGTTAGAGATCTTCCTATTTCAAATAAAGACACATATGAAGATGCATGAAACCAGGAAGAACCGAAGAATGAATCGATGATCGATGTTGAAGGGTTGATGGATCCCATTTATCCACCTCCTAGTGAACCCTCTTCCTCAAAAAGGAGGCCCTTATGGCTCAGAGACACTCTCGAAGATGCCGAGAGACACATTGCACCGAGGGGGACATTTCGTGAAAGTAATAAGTTGAACAGGTACCAAGCGTACTTAGTTTCCATGAGCACCATTATTCAATCTGAGCCTGGCACGTTTAAAGAAGTCGTGAAGCACCAAGTTTGGAAGGATGAAATGAACGAAGAGTATGAGTCGATCATGAAGAATGATGTATGGGATGTTGTCCCTAGACCCAAGGACAACTTTGTTGTCACCTCAAAATGGATTTACAAAATCAAACATGGAGCTGATGGGAGTGTTGAAAAGTTCAAGGTCAGGTTCATTACTCGAGGCTTCTCTCAAAAGGAAGGTGTGGACTATGATGAGATATTTGCATGGTTTCCCGATATACCATAATCCATTCGATTATTTCCCTTGATTCCTCTAAGGGATGGAATCTACATCAAATGGATTTCAAAATTTCTTCCTTACATGGCTTTCTTAAGGAGGAATTTTATGTAGAACAACTCGAAGGATTTGAAGTTCTGGACCAAGAGTCACATGTATGCAGGTTTAATAAAGCCCTCTATGGGTTTAAGTAAGCCCCCAGGGCTTGGTATGTAAGGATTGATAGCTATCTTATGAAGCTGGAGTTTACAAAAAATGAAGTTTATTTGAACCTTTACTTCAAGGTTGAAACTGACAGGCCTCTCATTTTGGTTCTATATGTAGACGATCTCTTTCTGACAGGTGCAAACCCTCTCAATCATCAATTCAAGAGGGATTTGGCTTCTAAATTAGAGATGAATGACCTAGGGTTGATGCGCTACTTCATAGGCTTGGAGGTCTAGAAAAATCCAGGTGAGATGTTCCTTTCTCAAGGAAAATATATTGTGAAGCTGCATGAAATATTTGGAATGGTGGACTACAAGTCTGTGACTACTCTGACGAAACTCAACTTTAAGAAGCTATGCGGAAGTGTTGTTGGGCACGATTTGGGAAATTCTTCTGAGTATCGTCAACTTGTGGGGGCCTTGATGTTCTTGGTGAACTCTCATCTAGACATATGCTTTGCAATGAATACGTTGAGTCAATTTATGATCAAGCCTCATCACATACACTTGGTTGCTACCAAGAATCTTTTGAGATATCTCTGGGGCACATTCAACTATAGATTGAGATACACTACCATGAATTTGTGGCTCCATGTATATACTGATGATGATTGGGTTGGCTATGTGGTTGATTGTAAGAGCACATCTGAATGTTTCTTCTCACTAGGTTCTGCTTCGATATCCTGGATGAGCAGGAAGCAGAAATCGCTTTCTTTAAGAATTGTTGAGGTCGAATACATTTCATCTAGTATGGCATGTTGTGAAGTTGTTTGGTTGAGGAAGATATTTAGTGATCTATTTGAGAATTTGTTGGATACCACCATGATCTTCTGTGACAACCAAATTTGGATTCTCCTTTCAGAGAATCTCGTGTTCCAAGACCGCTCCAAGCATATTGATATCAGGTACCACTTTATCCAGGATATGGTACAACAGGGAGTTGTAAGGCTGCATCACAATGGGACTAATGAGCAGGTCGAAAATATTCTCACAAAGCCACTGGCGAAGGTCAAATTCTTAACCTTCTGTGAGAGACTTGGATTCATGGAAAGATCCTCCTATGAGGGTCCCGCTTTAGTTGGACATTGAGCTCTCGGAGCTCCGGGGAGCTTTGGGGTACTTCTTGGAGCAATGAGCGACCGTAGGGTGAGTGGTTCACCTTCCCCTAATGGTGCCCTATGTATAGGGTGAGTGGTTCACCTTCCCCTATGATACCCCATATCGGTTGACATATGCATAGGATTAGTGGTTCACCTTCTCCTATGGCATATGATCAGGATGAGTGGTTCACCTTCTCCTGTTGGTGCCCCAACATACATCCTACACATGTAGTCTAGGACTCATGGGGAGTACCTCTCATCTGTCTAATGAGTTCGGAAATAAAGATAGATACCATAGCACTACCGATGGACGCATGGTGTATTGTCGTACTCTCTATGCTAGGATGCATGGTGTTCAAAAACTTGATATGGATCAAGTATGATTGATTTTTTACCTCTGGATTGACTTTAGTTCAGTGGAGAGTGGCCAGGTCTTGTGACTCACTCTCGATCAATTCTTATTCATTATTTCTTCATCGTTCAACAGAGCAGAGCAGAGATGACAGAGATGGTATAGGTTGACAGATGGATTGGCAATGGATTTCTCCCTAGTTGAGAAGGAGTGTTAAAATTGGAAACTAGGGCCAAAATCCACCTTGGACATATCATATGATGGAGATGATATTTTTATTGGATTCCTCATTCCCAGAGGTGCAAGATTGATCTAAATAACATCTTGTTTGGACGAGCAGAAATGTGATTTTGAATTTATTATTCACACGTGTAAATTGTCAAGGTCAGCCAGAATCAAATGTAGGCTAATGAAGCCCAACATTTGTGTCTTTTAACCCTCATCGAATTGTATAAATAAAAGTGACCCTCTCCTCATTGGTTCGTACAACACTTGGAGTAGCTCTTCTCTACTTCTCACATGTAGCAGGAGGCCGAAGTTTTTAGGGTTAAATTACAAGACAAATTGTAGAATTCTGGACAATGTTTAACAACATTGACCGTGGGTCAAACCCTCATCTTTGACTGAGGTTTTCAGGTAGAAAATCCAATCTCTGGAGGCCACATTCATTGGCACGGAAATCAAGGATTTTGAAACAGTTTGACTGAGGTTGACTTTAGTGTTAGCATCAAATTTGACCGCGGAAATTACAGCAGCGTTGATTGGGTTTGACTTGACTGTTTTGGGTTGAATTTATCTCTCTTGGAAGGCCGAATTTGTTTGATGTTGACCGAGCTTCTTGGAGGAAATTATGGAGCCCTTTTGACCAATTTTGACTTTCTAGTTAGGGATGAAGTTGACTGTTATTGACTGTTGACTTCTACAAGACTATTTTGGGCATGTTATTTTGATATTTTTTCTCTCTCTCTATCTTTTAAACTATTGAATAATAAGAAGAAGAAATTGATCAAAGGGTTTTCCCCACATTGGGGTTTTTCCCTGGCATTCGCCAAATATTGTGTCCTCTTTTCTTAGCTTGGCTTTTGCTTTATGTTTATGTTAGATCTGCATTTACTATCAATGTTAATGGGATTGCTAATCTAGAAATTGATATTGGGCTAATAAGAAAAATTGAAGTAAATAATTGTTCTTAAGCATAGAGCATACCATTGTTATCTAAAATTAACATGCTATCTAGGAAATGGGGAGCCACTCTTGGGGGTCATGTACAAATGGACCTATCATATGTTACCATCCCTCAATCTGATGGGACCCCTTTAATCATTCATAGAGAACCCACCTACATATATCATGTGATTGAGCCTGGGCCCTATTATGAAGCACATAACATCAAGAAACCTTCTCCCATTCTCCCTTCACAAGAGGTACGTATCCTAAAAAGGCCAAATCACAAACCAAGAAAAAGGTGGAAACCTAAAAAAGAATGTAAAGTGGGGGACTTGGTCTTAGTCGAAAAACAGTTAGTTCCCATCAAGATTCATGGGAAAGTTGGGGATGACCATTACTACATTTCCATACTCAATGATGAACTTTGGCCTTAGTCGAACAAAACAAGTCGCATCACTCATTTCCTTGATACTTGACGATGTACTATATATGCATGTTAGAGTAGGATGCATTGCATGATGACTTTTCATTAGAACTAAACACATTGAAATTTCTCATAATAGATTAGTTGCATGAAGATTAAAATTTGCATATTTTATTACTTGTTGATTTTAAGAGCTGACATTAAGTATGGGTGATCATAAGACACCGTGATAAACATGTTTTATCATGGCCTTAATCTTTGACATGTGTAGATAACAGGTCTACGATGACCAAGATATTGTTGGAGTTCTTGTCACCTCCTGTTCGAGTATCCTTGCCCACTTCTTTGAGAGATCACGCCCAGTTGGAGCCATATGTTACCCACAACTTCGTGGGTGATATCCCTAGGAGAAGTTTTTCTCCATGATGAACCTCAGCTGGCAACCAGCAACCTCCTTCTAGCTCGTTGTGCCATTTCTCCGCCACCTGAGCCAGCAATGTGGTCCCTCACCCATATTTATTGATCATTTTAGTGTCTTAATGTTCAGTGATAAAAAATACTCTTCTCAGCTTTACTTGGTAGTGGTCCTAGGTCAAAATTTCATTTCTCAAGTCATTTTCAAATAAATTTTGTTCACTTAATATGTCAAGGTCTAAAATGTTTCTCCCTTCACTCCATTCATGGTCATCATCATTTCAATGATCCATTTCATCCATTATCATCTAGGGTCTAAATTTATTCACCACACCTTCATTTAGGTGAGAGTCTAGGTCTCATTTGTTTCTCCACCATAAGAGTCAACTATGTCATGAAAGAGGGCGAACAAAACCTCAATTTCACCATACAAGTCATTTACATTGGGAGTTAGCAAAGATAGGAAAATAAATGAAGGCAACTTGTCTTTCCTCAAATAAAGTGTGTTTCTTGATTAAATTTTTTCAAAAGAGAAATTTCTTCAAAAGAGTGTAGTAAGATTTCACTAGAAGACAAAAAGTAATTTTGTGATTGTTATAAAAGGGAAAAGAGGATTTTTCAACTCATTTTATCATTTTATGTTCGATAGATCTCCTCCCTTCTCACCATTATACTCCACAGCTGCCAAGGGTTGAAGAAAAAACAAGAAATTTGTGCCAAAATTTCTCCTGCTATGCTTCTGGAGGTGTTGTGCTACGCTTCTGAGGTGTTGTGCATGTGTTGCGCTACGTTTCTGGCATGCGCTACGCTTTTGGTGTTTTAGATCCAAATCATTCATCCAAGCTTCAAATCACTTGCACAAGGGTTCATACACCTACTAAACAGTAAGTGGACACCATTCCTACCTCTCTCAAGTCAAATTTCATCAGCAAATGAATGGTTTCTTCCATTAGGTCATCTCCACTACGTTTTTGGTGTTTTTCATCATTTACTTGTTTCATCTGATTAAACCCTACTCTAACCATATAAAAAATTCATACAACTTCCATAAATCATACCTTAACACCCCTATCACTCACAGCCCTCCATTCCATCAATTTCATTAAAACCCTAATTTTCACTATATTTTTGCAGAAAAACTAGTGAAACCTTTTTTTTTACCTTTTGGGCACCTCCTCATGCCCATTTCCAGAAATTTTACTTGTAGTGTAAATCCAACTAATTACCCTACCTCCCCATTTTTTTAGGGATTTTTCCCTAGCTTCCTTCCACCCCATTTCGGCCCCTAAAACCACCCTACCACTATCCCTTGTTTTCTAAATCTCCATCTTCCATACCCATTTCATCTAGCTAGGATGTCATCTTGTTGACAAACACTATCGAGGGAGAAAAAAATATTCATAATGGAGGCCACTATTCTAGTTTTGAGCCAACTCAGACCCATGGCATCATTTTTAGAGCTTCGTGATCATTTTCTAGGGTTTAAATTGCACACAGGGACAAATTTTCTTCAAAATCAGTTTCTAAAGTAATGGAGATGAATTTTACAACGATGAAAGAGATTTTTTTCAATAATAGGCCAAAGAACAAAAAACTCATTAATTTTATGCATAAGTGTTATGATTTGAGAGAAATTCCAAAAATATAGTTGCTCTAGGTCATTTTCTACACTTCTGAACAAGTTGTCTTCAAGTCACTTTTTCAGGGATTTGGGGCAGGGGTTTGCAGTGCCTTATGACTCCATTTTGTAGTCGACGTACTAAGATTTCCAACCATACCACTTTCATCCCAAAAATCCTCTAGGAAGGCCTCCACACTCCCTCTCAAAGTGGCGTGATGCTTCTGCTAAGAGTTTGCTACACTTCTACAAATTTTTAGTGATCAACTTCAAACTTGGATTCTGAACCAATGGGAAACTATTTTGGAAAATTGGAGGACGTTGTTGTTAAAAATATATAAAATAAAATAAACCTCTCTCAAATTTTACAAAAACTGTTATGGTTAGAGAGATATTGATCCATATTTGAGCCTTATTTCTGCAGAATTGTTTTGGAAATTCTGGAAAAATGGTCATTGCAGAAGCATCGCGCAGTGGTGCGACACTTTTCCTAAGAGCACTCAAATGAAGAAAAATCTACATGGATGGATGCATCTTCACCTATACATCACAGATATTACATCATCTCAACATTTCATCCTCCCATTTTGAATAAAAATGCAAAAAACATCACTTTTTTCATGCATCTGCCACCTTTTTTACCTTTGCGCAGTGCTTCTGGAGTGAGGTTGGGAGAATCAAATTTTGGAGGCCTTCTAGTGGTTTTTTTCTCAGTTTTGAGGGTGAATTTTAATGAATATACATAGGGCTAACTAGCCTAACTTCCATATTTTCAAATGGGCACTTAAAAGTCAATCAAAATCAACCCCAAAGTGGGTGTGATGTTTCTGCTGGGAGGCACGACGCTTCTGTCATTAGATTCCTTTGGACAGTTGTCAAGCCAGAAAGACTCTAAAATTTGAGGTTTAGCTGTCCCATGAGGTGTCTTTTTTGTAGGAGAGTTTTTTTTTCCTCTCTTTGTGGAGGAATGATGTAAATAATCAAGGAGACACACACTCCTAGTTATTAGCTAAATTTGAGGAAATTGTTTCTAACTTCCCTAGAAACTAGGAAATGACTCATAGGGTGCATTTATGAAGTGTTTTGGATCAGATTTCAACACAATGAGATTTCATGAAATCTATTTTCTATATGTATTCCACCTCAATTCATTTAAGAGGTTGGATAGTTTTTATTTGCAATGGAGCTATTGTACAAACTCTTTTTCCAGTGAAATCAAAGAATGTTGCAGCTATACTCTTGAGATTCCAGTGGTATGCTTTTGAGCATTGTTTCTTCTATGTTACTTAATCAAGTTAAATGTTATGTTATCTTTCCATCATATGTATGCTTCTGTATGTTAATCTTTTGATTTTATAAACAGAAATCATTACTTTCTATGTTCTGTTTTATAATATTTTCATGGATGTGTCCACTCTTCTGATGAATAAATTCATTTAAATGCTCATTCTGGCCCCTTCTCTTTCAAAACCCTCTACACAATGACAAATTAAGTATGTTCATGATTTTACCTACCTGGCCTCATCCTTGTCTCTGCAACTTCACCTTTGAAATCAGACCTAAACCCTAGACCTAGTTCCTTGATTGTCATTCCTATCCAGCAATATATTCAAACAAACAAAACCCTAATATACTGAGCATCATAACTAGCCTAACATCATTAAGTATCTAGTCATCTCATTGGTTGCAAAGTGACATTGAGAGATCCCTCTCTGGTTTTGGTAGGGCTAGCTACCTAAGCTAAAGGTTGGTTTGTGGTTACCTCCTTCAGTTCCATTCTCAGCCTTGGGACACAGGGGGAATGATAACAGATCGTATGTTTGAAGGTGGGCCTCTCGAATCTAAATGTATGTCTTGTCATTTGGTAATTGAGTATTGGATTTACTTTATCATGGATACCTCTAGGCATGGATTTTTGGGGAGATTTGGCGGAAAGAGTGGGATTAGTTTGTGCTCTTGTCCCCTTGATCTCTTTTAGGTGTTACCCTTGCATCCTAGTCCCATGGAATATCCTTTAATGACCATTTGGTTCTATGGTGGCACTACTTGGGAAACCTCGGCTTTGGGTGCATGGTCCCGCTCCTTTATGCGCATAAATTACTCCCCTTCCACTCAGTATACCCTCATTCATCAATTCTCCCACCTAGGTCCACATAGATTCCATGGGTCCACATAGGGTCAGCCTCCCTATCCCCTTTCCCCCAGCCATGGGTCAGGCCTGGAATGATGCCCCGGAGGTTAAAGTGGCTAAAAGAAAAATAAAAAGCATAATTGGCCATACTTAACTAGAAATCGTACCACAAAATGCAAAATATGGTCAGGACAAAAATAATTTGCATGTGCACAAAATCCAATATATGAGCTTTTCCCCCTACTCATGGCCATGACCCTAGCTCCATAGGCCCTAGATGGGCCTCCTTTGTCATTCAAAAACCCATGATTGTCCCAACCCCTGGAGGGAAATGAACTACCCTACCTTAAAGGGCTAATTACTACTATATTAGACACATCGTGCTCTTATCCTTAAGCCCTGAGCAATTAATTAAAGAAAAAACATAAAAGGAAAAATGCTTATAAAGAAGGATCGAAAAATCAAGGTTGGGGCACCTCATGTACCATGATTTCTCCCTCCTACAAATTATATACCCTGGTGTGGGCTTCCCCTTATCTGGTTGCCCCTATGCCCCGATATGTGGCCGAGGATTTCCCCTCCCATTCCATACTCCATTTCACTTTTTTATCACTTTCCACCCCCATTCAAAGGTTGTACCTTGGACTTACTATCCCCTTTAAGGGTTGAAACCACTTAATAAGGTACGTGACTAACCCCCTTTGTAATATGGGGATACTAGGAAATGAGAAAGCCCACTATGGAAGGGAATGCCATTTTGAAGTGACCACTTTTTTATCCATGATTTTTAAGCTCTTTTACATGATTACTCTAATGACTGGTTGTACTGGAAGCCTAGGGGACACATTGGTTCTTATACAGGATTGCAAATGGTTTCCATTTGGGTTTGGTCTCCCTATATGGGGTCCTAACCCCTAGAGGGCTAAATTGGCACATATATGGTGTGCATGGAGAGATATGGGCCTCCACATCAACAGACAACACTCCACGGATCCCCATCAATGTTCAGAGACTACTAGCAATCAAATTTTGTGATGACAATGATGTGCTTGGTACATTATGCCCAGCAGGCCCCACAAAAGCCCCATGCTCTTGGAAAGTGTCCCAGGATTTGTACGATGTCATGACAACATTCATTCCATCACTCGAGCCCTTGCGGGGGATCTACAGGCATCTTCGACTCATATGGAGAGTCATGGGATCGTTTATGAACCCCACACCCACTGGGACCACCACAGGTCTACTACTTGGAGAACAAGGGGCCACCCCTTTGTCCATCATATTTTGAGGAGTTCATTCCTCATTGTGACACTTCAAGATATTTTTAGGCCTTTGGAGGGCCCCACGACATGTACATATTTATTTGGCCCCCTGAAAGGCTTATCTTTCCATTTATAAGCTAGTTTGGTGGGCTTGTCACCAATAGGGTTTTTAATTGCACATTATTTTATTAGTAGGGACTAATGTAGGCTAATAGGCTAATTAAAACTCCTAAGAGGGGTATAAATTGATGTTAACTACATTCATTTCTATCATCACTTCACTTGGGATCTCTCTATCTTTAGAGAACTTCACATTTCCTCTTGGAGGATTATTTTGGATAAATGGATGAATTTTGATGTATGGATTTGGGCCATTTTTATCTTGGAGCTTTGTTTTTTTTCAAATGTGATGTTGGCTAGATATACTCTCTAACACTGTAAGTGAAGTTTGATGATATATTTTTGTTGTTGCATATTGTTGAACTTCGTTATAATTAGGGCTAATTGTTGCATGATTGGAATGTGGAATTAAGTATATATTTATCTTGTTTAATGTATGGGCCTTTGTTAGATGAATGAAATGCCCTAGATATTTTTTGGTCTCGATAATCTTGCACCATTTGTATGAAGTATAAATTCTTGAAGGTCACTTTTCTTTTCTTCCCCTTAACATTGGACGAAGTTGACTTTCTAAGCCTCCTTGATCAAGAAACTGAATTCTCAATCATTATCATCCTTGAATCCATATCCCCAAGGGAATTAGGCACTGGTCCCTCAAAAGTGTGGTTAATTTCCCCTTCTTTCTTACCTTTTTCCCCTTTTTCCTAGGTCTATCCCTAATAGGTCAACCAGGGCATCAATTCCTGTGAATTCACCCACAGGAAAACTTTGATCTCCTAGAGGCTACTACGCTGGTGGGTCCCCTCACTCTTCTCCAAATTTGAGGCAATTCCCGTGGTGGAATCTCCAGGAATCGCAAACCCTAGCTCTAGGACAAAATTTTTCCTATGTATCCCCAAGGATAGAACCTAGTAGGATCATTTTGACCCTTAGAAGAAAATTTTCTTGTTTGATCCTTTCCCCTCACCTTGTCTGGGATAGGAACATCATTTGCTGTTATTCCATTCTCGAACCTGGGTTGGGTCCACGTGGTCCCCTGTGGTCCGGCTTCCTATCAAATATTAATCATCAAGAGCTATTTGGGAAGCCAAGTTCTTAAAGGATTTTAGGGATTGGGAAGTACCTCTACAAGTTGTACCCTTCATCCTTAGCCTCTAATCCTTCTCCCCTCCCCCTAGAAGATCAATCCCCTCACTTTAAGAGCAAGCAAGCTCCACTCTTTACATATTTCTTGGGAAAGGGCTTCTCGGATCACTTCACACCTATTCATTGATCTATCCTTTATAAGTGGCTCCCCAAAACATCAAAACTCCTCCCATCGGTGAAAGTCAGTAAAGAAAACAAAGTCTTAGTTGTGGTGACAGTGGGCTAAGCCTCCACTGTTGCCCTTAGCCTAGCAATTTCCCTCTTAGAAACCCCTTTTAGACCCCTTGCTGGTTTGAGTGGTAACATTTTTGGCGTCGTTTCCGCGGAGGAAGCAGGTTTTCCTCCATAGTGAATCATTGAAGAATTGATTCATTTACAACACTCTCATTATTCCTCTAGCGACTCCATTCATTGTCAAAACTCCTAGTTTGATTGAAGGTGACAATATTCCTCCTTTAACTAGGTTTGCTGCAAGAAGAAAGCGTGAACCATCACTTGTTGGAACTGCTCTCTTTCCTGAGTTTGAAAAAGTTAGTAACCCCACCCCAAAAATGACGAATATTTCTAACACTGACGAAAACAAGATGACCAAAAGTCAAATACATTTGGTTAGTGTATGTGCTCCTTTGAAGGTGAGTGATGACCCTAAACCACTGCATGAAAAGTAAAATCGATGAATACCGAGGTTCAAAGGAGATGCCACTATGAGTGCCCGTGACTTTGTTGAATAATTTTATTGCTAGTTGTCCCCTAGGATGATCTTTGATGAAGATAGTATCATGATGCTTTTTGCTTTGTCACTTGAGGGAAAATCTAGAGAATGGTACCTTAGTCTTCCCCCTGGATGCATTAGTGACTCCGACGACTTTGAGGACCTATTCATAAAGAGGTGGTCTTGCAATGCCCAGTGAACCTTCAATAATGATAATTTTTATCAAATATCAAAGGGAAGGGAAGACATCCGGGAATTCATTCAAAAGTTTGATAGGGTTGTCCGGGATATCCCTGATCACCTAAATCCCTTTGATGCCAACATCTTTGATAAGTTTTTCAAAGTTGTTGTGGGTTACCTTATCTATGCCTTAAGAGACAAGAAACCTTCCCTGTTGGTCAAGGCTAAAGATATGGCAATGCAGGTTGAAGAAAACCTTCGTATTTCGAAAATGAATGTTGATGACCTCCCTAAAGCAAAATCCAAGACTAATAAAGAGAAATCAAAAGATCAACATGAGGAAACCCTTCTCGTTATCCTCAAGTGAAATGGAAAATCTTATCGAGGAATTCCATTCACGATATCGACTTGTTATGAACAAGATCACTGCTTTTGAGAAAGCCCAAAAATCAAGTTATATTCTAAGAGGAAATCCTTTTCGAAGAAAGCAAAGTGAGGAAGATATCACCTAGCTCATCTCAAGTCCCTAACAACTTAGCTCCAACCAATATAGTGGACCAATATGCATCCTCTGAAGATGAGCCTAGTGAGAGTGATGAGAGTGATGGTGATGAAACAAACGAGCAAGCTAACCTGGTAGAATCTGATGTATTCAACATTCTACTTTGGGGTTCATACACTCATCCTCCCATCAATAAGGTCATAGCAAAATATGAGAAAGAGGAACATATTCTAAGTGTTGAATAATGTAGTGGAAGATTCAAAGGGGTCGAATATTCACAAAGAAATAACAACAAATACCTCGCAACATCCAAAGAGCCTGAAAAAGAAAACTCTCTTCCCAAACAAGATCATCCCAAAAGTGTCCCCTATAAAGAGCCCCCCAGCGGGAAATCCCTTTCAATGAATCTTCCAAAAAAGGATTCCCAAACTAAAGTTGAACCAAAAAAGGGCCCTCAAAAGGGAGGAAACACCAAGAAGAAGAAAAGGGAAAACATGTTGGCCTTAACATTGACATGGATGTTGCTATTGGGAAGATGAGCATATATGTCCCTTTGAATGATATTTCTAAGCTTCTCGGGAAACAACAACAAATTAAGAAGTCCTTGGGCCTTGAAGAGGAAGAATTATCTGAAGACTTACAAAACATTCACATTCCAGATCGTAACCCCGGACATAAAATTTTTATGCTCATTTTGGCTATCAATGACCTGTATCTC
This sequence comes from Pinus albicaulis, assembly GCA_034641835.2. Taxonomy (NCBI): domain Eukaryota; kingdom Viridiplantae; phylum Streptophyta; class Pinopsida; order Pinales; family Pinaceae; genus Pinus; species Pinus albicaulis. The sequence continues at coordinate 340,241,200 of CM076574.1, read as the reverse complement.
CATAATTGTATGCTTGACTCAAGGGCTTTCGCCAACATCATGCCTTTAACTGTTATGAATCAATTGGGTCTCAAAATCACCCAGTCGTACAAGGTATGTGGATTTAACTCCAAACCTATGGAATGGGAAGGTCACATTAAAGATCTTAAAGTATTTTCGGCTAGGAACCCCGACATATCCCTTTTCATGGACATTGTTGTCATCGATATTCTTGATGTGTGGGGGATGTTTCTATATAGGAAATCAAGAGCCATTGTTGGGGATCATGTTCAAATGGACCAATCATATGCTACCATCCCTCAATCCGATGTGACCCCTTTTATCCTACATAGAGAACCCACCTACCTATCTCATGTGATTGAACCTGGGCCCTATTACGAAGCACATAACATCGAGAAATCCTCTCCAATTCTCCCTTTATAGGATGTCTGTATCCTGAAAAGGCCAAATCATAAACCAAGAAAAAGGTGGAAACCTAAAAAATAATATAAAGTATGGTACTTGGTCTTAGTGTAAAAAGAGTTGGTTCCTGTCAATATTCATGGGAAATTTTGGATGACTATTACTACATTTCCAAACTTAACAACGAACTTTGGCCTCGGCCAATCAAAATAAGTCGCATCACTCCTTTCCTTGATACTTGATGATGTACTATATGCATGTTAGAATAGGATGCATTGCATGATGATTTTTCATTAGAACTAACTGCATATGACATTTCTCATATTAGATTAGTCGCATGAAGATTGAAATTTGCATATTTTATTACTTGTTGATTTTATGAGTTGACATTAAGCATGGGTGATCATAAGACAACGTGAAAAACATGTTGCAATGTGGCTTTGATCTTTGACATGTGCAGATAACAGGTCTACGGTGACCAAGAGATTGTTGGAGTTCTCGTGACCTCCCGTTCGAGTAGCCTTGCCCACTTCTTCAAGAGATCACGTCCCAGTTGGAACCAAATGTTACCCACCACTTCGTGGGTGATATCCCTATGAGAAATTTTTCTCCATGATGGACCTCAACTGGCAGCCAGCAGCCTCCTTATAGCTCGTTGTGCCATTTCTCTTCCACCTAAGCCAGCCATGTGGTCCCTCATCCATCTTTATTGATCGTTTGTTTGAAGGTGGGCCTCCCAAATCTAAAGGTATGTCTTGTCATTTGGAAATTTAGTATTGAGTTTACTTTATCATGGATACTTCTGGGCCTGGATTGATAGGGGAATTTGGCAGAAAGAGTGGGCTTAGTTTGTGCTCATGTCCCCTTAATTTATTTTGGGTGTTATCCTTGCATCTTAGTTCCATGGTATCTCCTTTATTTACCATTTGGTTCTAGGGTGGTACTACTTTGGAAACCTTGGCTTCGGGTGTGTGGTCCTGCTCCTTTATCCACATATATTACTCCCCTTCAACTCATTATACACCCATTCATCATTTCTCCCACATCGGTCCATATATCCTCCATGGGTCCACATAGGAGCAGCCTCCCTATCCCCTTGCCCCCACCATGGTTCATGCCTAGAATGATGCCCCGGAGGTTGAAGCAGCTAAAAGAAAAATAAAAAATATAATTTGCCACACTTAATAGGAAATTGTACCACAAAATGCAAAAGATGGTTCGGACAAAAATAATTAGCACGTGGGAAAAATCCAATACATGAGCTCTGCCCCATACCCATGGCCATCACCCTAGTTCCATAGGCCCAAATGAACCTCCTTTTTCATTCTGGAACCCATGATTGTCCCAGCCCCTGGAGGGTAATGAACCGCCCTGCCTTAAAAGGGCACTACTATATTCGACACAACATGCTCTTATCTTGAAGCCCCGAGCATTTAATTAAATAAAATTCATAAAAGGTAAAAGGCATATAAATAAGGGTGGAAAAATCAAGGCTCGAACACCTCATGTACCACGATTGTTCCCTCCTACACATTATATACCCCGGTGTGGGCTTCCCCTTATCTAGATGCCCCTATGCCCCGATATGTGGCCCAGGATTTCCCCTCTCTTTCCCTACTCCATTTCACTTTTTTATCACTTGCCACCCTCATTCAAAGGATGTACCTTGGACCTATTGTCCCCTTTAAAGGTTGAAACCACTTAATAAGGTATGTGGCTAACCCCCTTTGGAATATGGAGACACTAGCACATGCCAAAGCCCACTACGGAAGGTCATTCCATTGTCAAGTGTCCACTTTTTTATCCATGATTTGTAAGCTCTTTTATAGGATTACTCTAATGATTGGTTGTACCAAAATCCTAGGGGATGCATTGGATCTTATACAAGATTACAAGTGGTTTCCATTTGGGTTTGCTCTCCCTATACAGGGTCCTAACCCCTAGAGGGATACATTGACACATATAGGGTGTGCACGGAGAGCTATGGGCCTCCACAGCAGCGGACAACACTCCATGGATCCCCATCGATATTCAAAGACTACTATCGATCCACTTTTGGGATGATGGTGATGTGCTTGGTACACTATGCCCAGCAGACGCCATAGGAGCCCCACACCCTTGGCAGGTGTCACAGGAATTGTATGATGTCAAGGCATCATTCATTCCATCACTCGAGCCCTTGCAGGGGATCTACAGGCATCTTTGACTCATATGGAGACCCATGGGGTTATTTATGTGCCCCCACACCCACTGGGAGTACCATTAGTATACTACTTGGATAACAAGGGGCCACCCCCTTGTCCATCATATTTTTAGGAGTTTATTCCTACTGTGTCACTTCATGATATTATTAGGCCTTTGGAGGTCCCCACGACATGTACATATTATACTTTGCCCCCCTGAGAGGCCTATTTTTCCATTTATAAGCTAGTTTCTTGGGTTTGTCACCAATAGGGGTTGTATTTGCACATGATTTTATTAGTAGGGGCTAATGTAGGCTAATAGGCTAATTCAAACTCCCAATAGGGGTATAAATTGATGTTGGATATATTCATTTGTATCATCACTTCACTTGGGATTTCTCTATCTTTAAAGAACTTCGCATTTCTTCTTGGAGGATTATTTTAGATAAATTGATGAATTTTGATATATGGATTTGTGCCAATTTTATCTTGGAGCTTCATTTTTTTTCAAATATGATGATGGTTAGATATACTCTCTAACACTCTAAGTGAATTTTGATGATATATTTTTTTCGCTGCATATTGTTGAACTTCGTCATAATTGCGGCTAATTGTTGCATGATTGGAATGTGGAATTAAGTGTCTATTTAACTTGTTTAATGTATGGGTCATTGTTAGATGAATGAAATGTCCTAGAGATTGTTTTTTCTCAATAAGCTTGCACCATTTGTATGAAGTATAAATGTTTAAAGTTCACTTTTCTTTTATTTTCCTTAAAATTGGAAGAAGTTGACTTTCCAAGCCTCCTTGATCAAGAAACTAAATTCTCAATCATTATTATCCTTGACTCCACATCCCCAAGGGAATTAGGAACTGGTCCCTCAAAAGGGTGGTCATGTTCCCCTTCTTTCTTACCTTTTTACCCTTTTTCCTAGGTCTAGCCCTAATAGGTCAACTAGGACATCAATTTCCTGGGAATTAACCCACAGGAAAACTTTGATCTCCTAGAGGCTACTGCGTTGGTGGGTCCCCTCACTCTCCTCCAAATTGGAGGCAATATCCACAGTGGAATCTTCGGGAATCTCAAGCCTTAGCTCTAGGACCAAGTTTTTCCTATGTATCCCCAAGGCTAGAACCTAGTAGAATCAATTTAACTGTTTGAAGAAAATTTTATTGTTTGATCTTTTCCCCTCACCTTGTGCAGGATAGGAACATCATTGGTTGCTATATTCCATCCCTGAACCTGGGTTGGGTCCACCTGGTCCCCTGTGGTCTCGTTCCCTATCAAAGACTAGTCATCAAGGGCTATTTGGGAAGCCAAGTTCTTAAAGGATTTTAGGGATCGAGAAGTACCTCTACAAGTTGTACCCTTCATTCTTACCCTATAATCCTTCTCCCTTCCCCCTATAAGATCAAGCCCCTTGCTTTAAGAGCAAGCAAGATCCACCCTTTACATCTTCCTTGGGAAAGGGCTTTTGGTATCACATCACACCTAATCATTGATTTATCCTTTACAAGCGGATCCCAAAAACATTGGGACTCCTCCCAACGATGAAAGTTCGTAGAGAACAAGGAGTCTTAGTTGTGGCGACAGTGGGCTAAGCCTCCATTGTTGCCCTTAGCCTAGCAGTTTCCCTCTTAGGAACCCCTTTTAGGTCCTCTGCTGGTTTGAGTGGTAATAGGCTTGAAAAGTAAAATAGTAAGGGTCCCAAATGGAAGCGAGGCCCCCTAAATTTCCACTAGAATTAGATGCACATCCCTACCATGATGGGCAAATGGTGAGCAGGGCCTCCAAAGCTTTCTCCTTTGAACACATATTTTCTTGAAGTAATACGATAGACATAGAATTGGATCTTATATGGTATTGGAGGAATATTTTTGTTGAGGCAGATCCCAACCCTCTCAAATTAAGCGACATCAGCGTCATTGAGAACTGAAATACATCGGGAAAGCTACTCTAAGGTCTCGGTTGTTAAGATCATCCTCTGCCTCATATAAATCATTTGTAGGTCCTAAATCAAAGGATGGGATAAGCATCTCCTCTACGGCTTTAGAGAATTTGTGATAAGTATCTCCTTCAATAAGGGGAACAACAATAACAATAAGGGGGTTACACTAACAACAATAAGGGACTACACTAGTAATATCATGTGACCTCTTTTTTGAATGAGAGGGACATGTTAGGTCCCTATAGTACTAGTGTAGTCCCTTATTGTTGTTACTGTAACCCCCTTATTATTATTGTTGTACCCATGTAACCCCACTATTGTTATTATTGTGCCCTTACATTATTATTGTTAGGTCGGCTAGGACTATATTGTGACCTCATGGACTCTTATATATAGAAAGAGGTTGTCATTTGTATCAATCCGAGAATTGTTCATTTATGTAATGTAAAGGAGGTTGCCCCCTCAAAGTGGCTTATTTCTAAGGCGTTGATCTATCTTTTCTTCTATTTTTGAAGCAGGTTTCATAACATTTGGTATCAAAGCTTTGGATTATAGGGTTTCGCTGCTCCAATCAGGTCATACATGTGGCATTCGAAAGAAGATTCATAGGACTATACTAGTAATATAGGGACCTAACAGCAGAGATAATCGACTAGATTTGTTTGCAGACTGTCTAACCTCTTTTCCCTTTCTTTTTGCAGGAGTTGGAAATGGGGACTTCCCCAATTTGTCCTTATATGCATCTCCATTTACACCAGTCACTTCATCCAAAGGGAAATCTAGAGTCTTTCTGGAATTCAGAATAGGTTGTTGAAATCTCAAAGCTAGTCCTTCCTTCAAAGACAAAACTGCTTTGATCAAGCCCCCTATCCCTCCAAACTGGATGTCGATTTTCCATAATATGCTCCCTAGACACCTTACCCTATCCCCAAAGCGCAAGGGGAAACTGGCCAATAGATGCCCTAGTTTATGGCATTCCAAACACCTAAAGGGGATTCCCCAAAAGTCAACATGTTGTCTAATAGAAAATTTTGACCAACATATATCAATTGTTGTTAGCCCCCCTGTAAGGTTCACTTCCACCAGAAACCAAACAACCTTCTTATCAAGCAACCCCATGCAACCCTCATCGACATAGTATAATTTACATGTTTTGCCTACAATTTCCTTAATAGCAGCCTTTGTCCATAACTCCACTGGGAAACCAGGAAGCTTGGCCTCGATGATTTTTATTTTTGGTGTTTCAGCAACAGGGTCAAAACCAAGTTTCCAATGTTGGAGGGTCAAGAAACCTCGTCCTTTAATTCATGGTAATCCCACAAATTTTGATGCGTCCTCATTCAGAAAATGGAATCCAAACCACCCATTAACCATCACACTGACTTTTGGTCGGTAACCGAGGAGGGAAGTCCAACACTTTTGTTTCCATTCCTGCATATGAACACCATTCATCTTAATGTATTCCCACCTACCAACCAACATGTGGTTTTTTATCCTGATCACATTCTCCTAGTACAGGTCAACACCAAGAATAACTTTCTGAATTTCCTCCTAGGCCTTGAATGGCTTCTTACCCTTCTCATTAGAAATTTTTCGACCTGATGGATTTTCTTGGAAAATTCTACGTAGGCCAACCTCCTCTGTCAAACCACCTGGGACTACGGAACCCTTAGTTGAACCTAATCTAGTATTGTGTTGAATCTCTCCAGTATATATGTGTTTTCGTGCACTGGGTTTCAAATTTTCCACTCACCACTTTATTTAACAAGTTGAAACTCTTAAGTAGTATCCATAAGCAATTAGCGAATGAGGTCACTGGTTGTAAATGGTTTTCATTAGGGGGGCTCCATATTTCACAAACGACTGCCACGTTAGCCATCGGCAATTTTGATAAAACAAGAAATTGCAGACCCCCCATTTTTGTTAAAGTTCGAAAAGTAATGGGGCTTCGCAATCAATACTCCATTGTCAATTTGATTCAATTTCACCTTAGAACTAGTAGCCTTCGCTCACCATTAAAATATGCATATAAATTGATCATTGCGGTCATGAATGGAAAATTTGGTCAAAAAATTTGTGGTGATGTCAAACTTTAATTTTTTAAATAAACAATTTTATAAAAAAATATATATAATTATATTTTTATAAAAATAAATTTATTTAGAATGAGATTTATTATTTAACATAGAAGGTTTGACTTTGGAAATAAAACAAAGGCCAATTTGAGCTCTTCTCACAACTTTTATGCATGGGAACTATATAAGAAGCCAGTAAGTAGGCAGCCCAATTCTTGTGGCAGACCTCCACTTATTTGAGTGTGAGCAATCTGAAGGTTTTGAAGCTTGCAAGATTTTCCAGTGTCTAGAGGTATTGATCTATTTCCTGGTTTCCATAAGCATGTGTCCAACAAAGATTCATTACAAACCCCTATCACACATGATGAGAAAAGGCATCACAATGATAAACATGAGAACACCCAAGAAAGTTGGTAAACTTCTGACAAAGCTCAAAATTTTGTGTATCATTTTGCCAAGAAAATGTTACAACACATAGGATCATCAATCCTCTTCCCTGCCCTTGTGCATCTATTGTTGCTAACTGAGAACCACTCCAACATTTGGGGGTTGTCAATGAAAGCTTTTCATTAGAACTTTTGGCTCAATGTATCATCATGAATGTTAGACAATCCTTTCTACACTTATTTTTAAGGACCATTTGCTTACCCCGACAATTCAGGCCCCTGATATTCCATGAGATTATCTTCATTGAGGGTTAAGATCTTTGGAGAACGCCTTCGTCATGAGCATTATACAACCCGACTTGACTAACATTTCTCCCAAATCTTAGATACATCACTTGTTGCTTCTACAACTCCTTTTGTTGTCCTCTTTAGAGGATTTGGGAGGATCATTAAAGGAATGAGTATGCACTCTGAGATGGGGGTTAGAAAAATTCATACACGACATTTCTCAATGCATTTGTAGCCTATATTTGAGGAATGCTTTGCAGAGCATCTGCACCTAGTGTTCTGGGATTGATTGGGGATCCTTACCTTTCCAAGCTTCAAGCATTCCAAGCAAGTCCAACGCATCTAGGTTTGTGTCCCCGATTGCTTCTATTTATTGTGTTCCCTTTGGTTCTATCATATTATTTCCTGAATGACATGATCTTCAAAATATTTCTTTCCAGTTGGATTTGCTTTTGGATTTTGAATGGACTTGGAAATCAACTATGTTTCTTCTACTTTAAAGAATGGTCTAGTTACTCTAGCTACATCAGATGTTGCAATTCTTGACCTAGGGGATCTTCCATGTCTACCAAAGAGTCATTATCATTGGTTTTGGGGCCTATGCTTGTTGGACTAGGTGGGGTTGGGCTCTCTGATTGCACCTTCAAGCTAGGGGTTTTTCAAAACCTTTTGAATCCTTGTTTGTTTGTGGAGCAGCTATAGAGGAAGCTACGATGAGCAGGAAATTGTGATACAAGTGACCCTACTCAACATCTTCGGTAACTAAAAGGGATATGCTCATAATTCAAGGATTGCTTCCTTTCCAAATCATGGTAAGAGATATTGATTGATTCTAGTAGAGGTTTTGAGATATTCATGCATATGCATATCCTAGCAGAGTACATATATTTGCCTTCTTTTGTGGCTTCTCAAATTTTCAAAAAGTCTTCAGGGGCATTTCCAATTCCTTCCAGCGTCTCCTCCTCCCAAAATTCCCTCAAAAAGGAAAGGAATCGGATCCATACAGGCGTTTCATTGAAGTCTTCCTTTTCCATACCAAAATGCTCTATCCAAAATTGGAGATACAGGCTTGTCAAGTTAAAGAAATATGGACCATTTTGAAAGACCCTTGATTTGTCCTCGAGGTTGGAAAAGATAAGCATGGGGAACCCTTTTGCTCCTAGTTCTAGATTTATTTGACCTTTCGGCTTCCATTTATGCTAGATCCACTAGATTAGGGCTTTCTCATTGGGCCACAACCCCCTGAATTTCCCGATTAGAGCATGACACTGCATGTATTGGATGTATTCCTTGATTAAAGCATGATCATGCATGTATTGGATGTATTCCATGATCCTTCATATTTTGGATGAAAAAATATTTGGTTTGATCCTTTACTCAATCCATTAGCTTGACTCAATCCCTAAGAAGAGTTTTTTTGTAAATCTTATGTTTGAACTCGAAGAAGTTGGGGAAGTAGATTTGTTGTCCCCTATAACAATATTGTTGCTTTCCCTATGGCTCATGCCACACTCGAACAGCAACAGGAACCCTAGATCTTGCCACTAGAAGCAAAGGTTTTTTCAAAGCAATTTTGTAGATCATTAGAGGAACATTAAGCCTATAAGAGGACCATTTTTCATAAGGGGAATTTTTAGATCTAAAATGGGCCTCCTAAGGAAATTATAAAATAATAGTGGAAATAATTAAATAAAATTAGATTACATCATCAAATTTTTTAGGGAAAATAAAAATATAGAAAAATTCAAAAAAAAAATCTTTTTCAACTTATTTCCCTATGTGTTTACTCAAATTTCAAGCGGGAACACTCGTTGGATGCAAAATTTGATTCTTCATCCAAGGAGTACCCATGTTGCATACTTTCGATGGACCCTACTACACAAAAAATGAGAAATACATGAAAACTTTGATTGCAATCATGTTTTTCATGTATTTTTCATTTTTAGTGTAGTAGGGTCCATCGAAAAATGCAACATAGGTACTCCTTGGACAAGGAATCAAATTTTGCATCAAATCAGTACTTTTGCTCGAAATTTGAATAAAACTTTATGGAGATGAGTTGAAAATACAAGTTGAAAAAATAGTTTTAGTATTTTATTATTTTTTAATCTTTTTACTTTTTACCCCAAAAATGGTGAATCATCCCGATGGTTGACATCATCATATTGAATCATATTGGTTCTTATAAAGTTAATTTTGGTTGTACATTTTTTTAAGAGGCCCATTTTAGACCTCAAAGGTTCTCTAATGATGATTGATTAAAATTATAGGGTTAAACATTAGGTCAAACTTATGATCTCATCGTGCTTCTTGTTTCTTCTCATTCAAAAGATAGTACCACTTATTTCTTTCTAATTACATAACATTTGAGACACATTAAGTGGAAGTTCTTAAAGACCACGTGAGGAAAGAATTTGGACCTAATAGAGCCTTAATAAGAACAATTCCCAAGAAAAACATATTTGAAACCACTGCATCATAGGAAGGTATCAACATATTGCTGTAATATTTTACTCATGTAACATAAACTTCTCATTTTGCCACCCATAATTACTTATATTGGATTGATCTGGATTTCATGTACTTCGTTTTTCATTGAATAATCAATACATAAAAAGGTTTATATTTTGATTAAACGAGTTGCATCTAAATTTTTCCGAGAAGAGATTTTGTTTTTTGTTTACCTTGTGTTTGGAGCAAAAGTTCTCCTCAAGCTCCAACTCAATCAAACTTAGCTCTTTCATTTCATCTCTCAAACACCCTAAGTTTAATTTATATCTTCCGTACTTTCCCTGACAAAGTAAAACTCATACTTTATTGCCCCCTATCACTATTATACCGATATACCCAAGAGTAAGACTCATACCAAACAACCACCATTTTTATGGTTAGATTGGTGTTCATCTCTTCCATACACTTTGACTAGGTAATCACAAGGCTATTTTCCTTCATTATCACGCTATTAGAGTGTGGATAGTTTAAGCTTGAACTTTGCAAAGTTGCTGTTTTATTTGTTAACACAATTAGCTCCAAATAGCTTTCCTACTCTAGGACCAACCCTACAATGCTTGGGCATCAAGAGAAGCACTTCAGAAACAATGCGCAACATTGCTAATGCTTTACTAAGATCTGCAAAATTCAGCGTTCACATAGACAGCATGCTATGATGAAGCATTGAAAAACGAAAATAATTTTCACATCCTCGATAAAGAAACATCAAGAAATCTACTAAAATTTGTATATGACGGGTTTATCTTGTTATTATTAAATAACATCGAGTTGAAGCACATGTAATCACATTAGAAAGAAATGATCATAGAGATAGCAACCCACTGAGCAATGATTTTAAATTCCTGGGGAACGAAGAGTTTAATACTCAAAAATCCTATTTTAAGATGGATTCGAACACACACACATACATATATATATATAGTGTCGAGAGAGAAAGAGATAGGGGTCAAGTCAATGATCAAGTGTGATTCACACAAATCCAGAGAGTGAGCAAGTCAATGATCAAGTGAGATTCACAAATCCATCCAGTTTTCACAAATTTTTAAACCTGTTAGATGTGATCATTTTTGGTTTTATGTTTGGTATGTGCATTATGTGTCTTTGACATTCTTCCCCAGATCCCACCAAAGTATAATTTTGAAAATGGAAACTCTGCGCAAGCAACCATACCCATATCCGAAATCCCTGGCAACTTGGTCAAAAATATCAATCTAACTTAAGTTGTTGGTAGTTACAGATCTACTATCATTTCTGCACGGAAGAAGGTATGTTACAAAAGCCTTGCATGAGAAAAGCTCATGTTACATATTATGCTTTCAGTCGTCATACTATGACCAACATTATTATTTTAAAATTTGTTTGATAACGTAAGCAATCCTCCTATAATTTGCATTTGATATCTTCTGTTTCAATCCTCTTATTAATCTGTATTAGATATTCTTCTGTTTCAAGCTGAATGATCAAAATAGGCTCCTTTGTTTCTCACACATTAATTTGGCTGCCTCGGATATCTTAAACGAATGAAATGAAACCCACAATTATGTCACACACATTGTATTAATTATTTGCGTTTCCTTATAAGCTTCTTTTGCAATCTTTGCAGCAACTTTATCATGTCTATTTCTAATTCCTTGATATCAACCAGAGTTGATACCAAGCACACCAGGAAACAAAATCAGAACTTGTTCTAAACAATAATAACCATCAGCTTGAACTTAAAATTGTGTCATAAAGCATGAACCCTTGAACCTCAAATTTTGAAGGGAAAATGACCATTTCTCACACGAAAAAGAAAAATATTAAATGCCAGTTTTTATATATACAGGTCTCACATATAAGATTATCAGCCATGACGCATGCGCATCATAGTAAATGCCATCATTCCAATATGAGACCTTGGATGAATGGAACACGGGAGACTGTTCCGATAATTTATAAAGGATCACAACTGTTAAATTTTAATAAGTTGCCGGAAATCTTAGCTGATAATGTATAAGGGATCTGAGCCAACAACTTTATATAATGCATGAGAAAGAAATAGTAGTTTTTAAAATCGATTGCTTAGTAAAGTGCGACAGCCAAGATGAGAGACTTTGGAGCACAATGTCTTTCTTGTATTAATTAAGTTTTCCTTCCCCTGGACATTTTTCTTTCACATCAATGTGAGTCTTTTCCTTTTGTACCTCAAAGAAGAGTTGAATTTTTCAAGCATAAGTCGTTCACAAAAATAAACAACAGTTTGAAGAATATCGTCTCGTCAGAAATTACCATGTCAAAATTGCAAGAACATAACTATATTCCACAGTGATTTGCCATTACAGAAAAAGCTGGCCTTGCTTGCTGTGCTATATTTATTTCACCCTTGTTCCTGCCATAAATCAAGAATCTGCCATTACAAACATAATGATCCATCTTGGCTACACACATCAAGGAAATAAAATTTGAAGAGTAATGGCACAGTAAGGCCTGCTGGCATGATTACTCGGATTGCATAGCCTGAGGGAGATGCTCCACTTCACTCCACAAGGAATATAGCAAGGTGGTAAAATGTAGTGAAAATATTTCCCTCTTAATTCACCCCCATGGACATCTCATATGGCACCTCCTCTATAGATAAAGCTCCGATGATTGAAAATTTATGATGACACTTCAGACTAGCAGCTGGAATGTATCAAATCATACTCGGATACATTAAGATAGATAAGAAGCTCCTCCTGGACAAGTTCTCAAAACTTTTGAGGTTAAAACACCTGGGTAAATCCTTTTATAGTTGTACAATACCTGTATCGCTTACAATTACAGATGATTGTCAAGCAACAGACGTGTTCAAAACTTTCATGGAGAAAGTTACCACAGTCCAATAGTAAATCTCCATTGAGATGCTTTAATCCCTTGAAATCCATCGCCTGCCATGGATCTCATACCGACCATGTCCTTGTTCACTGCTTTCTCCCCCACTGTCAGCACTTACATTCCCAGAAGAACTTCTGTGTTTCTTGCTTCTGCCTATCCCACTGTCACTGATGCTCCCCATCAACAGTGGATCATCTATTCCACGAATTACTCTGTTGACTGAATTTGACGAAGAAACATAACTGTCATCCTTTGTATGCCTTCTCTCTTTCTCGTGCCGTTTTATATTTTGGTGGATTTGATGAAATCTTTCATTAATCCGTGTAAAGCCTTTTTCAACGGGTTCTACTGCATGTGAGACTGTAAATTTCACATCTTTGACAATCTGCAAACACAGTTAATGATTATATATGAAACTAGATTAGGAAGTACTACATTCAACTTCAAGGCATTAATACTGCAAAACATAATCTTGTGTGACAATTCAAAAATAACAATCCTAAAAATCATGTCCAACTTACATATTCACCACCTCCAAATACCACATCGCGGACACTCTCTCTAAATGTCATTCCCCCTCCTTCCTCAATGTCTGGCTGAGGAAGCCGCATCTTTGTTGGGCGTTCACTATCTTTTACCTCTTCGGGATCTAAAGGTGAGTCGATAGAGGCATAGTCTGCCATGACAGCAACACTTCCAATACACCTGTCTCCCATAAGTTCATATGGTCTCGCAGGAAAAACATAAAGGTGAACAATAGCAGCAACGCCCATCTGTGCTGAAAGAAATTTGATGAATGCGTCAAATTATAGAATCATACAATATAAATTTCAATGGCAACCATTTCCATCTCTGCATTAAATGCATTCACAAAAAAGAGATGCAAAATCATCTTATCTTAGAATGATATGTTACTCGGAAGTTTCTTAGTAATCTCACAAAATATAGACTCAAATTAAAAATTAACAAACAATAAGAACACAAAAAGGAAACATGTGCCTAATCTTTAAGTGACAATGTGCCTACCTTCTACTGGGGTATTGAGGCCCTTAATGGGCCGACATACTGGACACTCAATTCATTTATTGTATTTTTGCTAAGTCTGACTAGATAGGCCTAGTCACCCTCTTGGGGCTAGCACTCTAACCCTAAAGTATGTGTATAAATGCACATATACACTACTCGTTTGTATCATCTCACTTATTCATGTGGTTATTTGATAAAAACCCTAAGGGCACTTCTAAAATATTTGCTCCACACGTGTTATGGTGGTCAATCTTTTGCTCAAGTGCAATATATGAGTTTGTCTCTCTTAAGTTCATCATTATAGTGCTTTTATATTTCTGCTCTTTCTGTTATGGTTGGATTATGGTCTGATTGGAGAATTCACTATAAATTCACTATCTTATGAATTCAACATGGTATCAGGGCTAATGTGGATTTTTCTTCCTGTATCCAATACTTTTTAAGGTTGTTTAAACCTGGAAATAAAGGGGTTTTCAGCCCCTTCAGGCTATTTCAGACAGGAAATAGGGTTTACAACACTCTTTTTGGGGATAGCACACTGTTTTTTGGATTTTTGATACCTTTTTTTTGTTCACAAGGACACTCCTTTTTCTCCTTGTTTTGGCCGATTTTTGCTGAAGAACAGCACTGGCAACATGCCATCCATGGATGGAAAATGGCACTTTCCATGTCTTAACAGGTGAATTATCATTCAAGGGCTGATCAGATGACAGCCCTTATTCATAGCAAAGGCCTAGGGATCTATTTGGAGAAACCACTTGCAGCTGCAACTGATGACAAAGATGATCTAGTATGTTTGATGAAGATGGCCTGTCTTTCCGGAACTGGAATCTATTCTATCTACTAATAAGGCTTAGATGGTACCTCCCTTCAGTCGGGGAGAAATAAGTCTTTATATGTCCCTCTCTTAGGCTCTAAGAAGGAAGGCTGCGCAATCTACTAGTTAGTTATTCTCTAATCCCACTAAGCTACGTGTTCTACTTTTCTTTCTCAAGATAGCAAATTTTGCCACTGCCTGAAGGGAACATTTCCATGTTCAAGAACCTAAAGCTGACATCATGTGGCAACAGTAAAACAGACACTAATTATATCAGTCTTATTCGTTATAATATGTCTCCTGCATTCAAAAAAAAATCTACCATTTATTGTAGTGTTCCTCTTTTTATTCCAACCCCTGCTTTCCCCACTTTAGAAGATGTATTTTCCAATCTCATCCAGCACCAACTCACCTTAATGAACTTGGGATAACTATTCTTCCCAATAGCATGCCCACTCTAGGGCTACTACCTCTTCATGTGCGCATGAGTATCCAAGGAGCACTTCCAAATTTTCAAGAAAAACAAGGCCAATATGCTTTGAAGATATGCTCCACAAACAGATGGAAATAATGCCTTCTTTGAAGACGAGGCTGTTAACTTTGCCTCTATGGTCCTCAACTTCTACTCAAGAATGGATTGCAGTTCTGGGGCTACTGGACACATGACAAAGCAGTAACACGTCCTCTAAGATTATATAGTGATCAGCATAAAGATAAGCAGGTAGCTACTGGTGATGTCTCGTCTCCCCCAGTATCTGGTTTTGGTATGGTTCAAATTGATAGAGATCGGTACAAAGATGTTCTCCAAGTTCCTACAGTGGAGGGGGCCAAACTTTCTCAAAATCTACTGCATTACTCACACGTATAAAAAGGTGGAATTTTGGCCAGGCATATGGGTTGTTAAAGACACAAATGAAATGTTCAAAGTTGTTACAAATGGTTATTGAGACGAATCTAAATGTATGTATAAGTTGGGGAAGTCTTCTACACCTCTTACTTTAGATAAGTTTATTGCAATGGTGGCCAATGAAAATGATGACAGTAAGCTATGACACTTTCATCTCGGTCACACCAACCATGGATCCTTGAGGCACATGACCCATATCCACCTAGCTAAGGGCCTTCCTTGTTCCTATTGATGATTATTCTCAAATTCTATGGGTCTACACTATTAATTCGAAAGATAAGGTATTTGCAAATTATGAGAATTCAAGTCTCTTGTTGAAGCTCAATGTAAGCAGAGCACATCAATGTTCCTTCGGTTTGATAGTGGAGGCGAATATATTGGTAATACTTCCCAACAGTTTCCATACTCTCATGGCATCTATTGGCAAAAGATTATCCCCTATATGCCTCAACAGAATGGTATGGGTTAAAGAAAGAATAGGGCTACCACGGAAATGGCCCACTGTATGCTTTACTCTTCAAACATAAAGCTTCATTTTTAGGGAGAAGCAGTTGTTTGTGTGGCATTTACCATCAAACGCACACCTAATTGTGCTGTTTCTAATATCACTCCTTATAAGCAGTTACATGGGGAAAACCTTCTATTTCATATTTCAAGATTTTTGGATCAGATGCATGGATCCACCCACCTCATGGACAGTGTGATATATCACATGTCTAGTGTACTCCTCACCAAACTATGGTCAGCTACAGTGAGTCCTTTCAAGGGTATAATCTCTACGACCCCACTGCTTACCAGATGACTGAGAATTATGAAGCTATCTTTGATAAGCCTTTCCCTCATGGTCCAAGTCTCAAGATCTATTTCACCAAATCTTCCCAGTGATGATTCCAGTGATGATTAGCAGCATCTATTTATGGAGCATGCCTCTTCTCTAACTGAGATACTTGTTGACGACTACCAGCTGGTTGTAGTGGATCATTCCACCTCTTCATCAAGTATTGACCCACCTCTTATTTGAGCTCCTTTTCCATAATCTCTAGGGACTTATAGGACTACATGTTCATCAGGTCCCTCTCCTTTCCAAAGGTTTCTTCCAACTTCCACTCGTCTAATGAGGATATGCATCCTATTGATGATGAACAGTCTAGTGATAAACCCTCTTTCGATGAGCAATCCAATGATGAGCCTTCTTCAGATGAGCAAACTAGTAACAAGCCCTCTCCTGATGAGGAACCTAGTGATAAGTTCTCTCCAAATGTGCAGCATAGTGATAGGCCCTCTGCCGATAGTGATCCCTCTCCACCAATGATATCCAGTTCGATGCTGACAGATTCTACTCAGAGTTGCCCTTGTTGGATGCTGATGATGATGATGATGATCCTACTACATTGTTGGCATCTCCACTCAAGTGGGATAGTTGTACTCTTACTGATGCTACTAACTTTCTTGCTTGGCCTTCTCAATAGCATGATCCTACTACTTCATTGTCGCCATCTCCACCCAAGTGAGATAGTGGTACTCTTACTGATGATACTAACTTTCTTGCTTGGCCTTCTCAATGGTCAAAGTCACCCCCATCACGGGCCCTTATTTAAGCTGGCCTTGAGTTTGCATCAACAAAGACACTTTTTAGTAAAATCAATCCCTATATCAATCGTAAAGGTTTTTTCAATGAGCAGTATGACTTTTGTTGACCCCAACTTAGCATTACAAGAAGGTGATGTGATGATCTATGGATGCAATGTCATCTCTATTGTCCCCTTCTTCAGCTTAAGTGGCACTGCTAAGATTTTACAACTAATTTTCACTTGTGGCCACTTGCCTCCCTTCTATAAGGGGATATTGAGGCCCTTGATGGGCCAACTTATTGGTTATTCAACCCATTTCTTATATTTTGGCTATAGTTGACTAGGTCAGCCTAGTCAACTTCTTGGGGCTAGTGCCCTTACCCTAAAGGATATAAATAGTAAATAAATACATATACACACTCCTTTGTATCATCTCACTTATTTGTGTGGTTATTTGATAAAAGCCTAAGGGCACTTCTGAAATGTTCCCTTGTGTTTCAGTGGTTGATCTCTTGCTCAAGCACACTATGGTTTGGGTTTGTCTCTCTTAAGTTCAACATTACAGTGCTGTTATATTTCTACCATCTGTTATGGTCGGATTAAAGTTTGATTGGAAAATTTGCCAAAGATCCACTAGCTTATGAATTCTACATTTGCAAGGTTCTGATGCCTCTCTTGCAAGCATACTCAAAACTCAGACCTGCAATATCAGAGTTGAGTTTGGAATTTTTACCTTGCAAGGTTAGCTCATGATCGTAGGTTAAACCTGCCATATATATTGGAACTTTAGTTATTCCCTAAATATCTGCACATTTAATTATTCTTTGTCCTGACAATATGTCCCATGGAAGTTAATTCTGATCCAACTTTGTGCTATCTTGCAGAATTTAGAAGGAAAATATGCTATACCTGTATCAATATAAAATCATTCTTTTTCGATCGTGCTTTTCCTGACTATAGGATAAGTAATCAGAATTATGATATCAGTTAGTAGCGTTGTATTTGCAGGGGACTGATTTTCTTTAAACAGCCGCATTTACGAAATGCCAGGCAATTGATTTATGTTAAAGGAAGAGAAAGCCCATTAGGATTAAAAATTTAGTTTTAATTTAATATTTAAATTACAAAAAAAAGCTTAAAATCCTATGTTCTAACAGAGGATATTACAATGAAGAAGATATATATCATGCTATAAACACTATCCTTCAGCCAAACAGCCATGCCTTGGGGACATCTATTCCACCAAAATTGCCCAGGACTTACCCCTGGCCCCAACTATATAATAAACAGCCCACTTGTACAGGTGTGCCAGCCCACGAGGGGCAGAATATATACCTGATTTGAACCTCCTTGGTGGGAGAAATAACAACACCCCGCTTTACCAATCAATCACACCATTATTGACATGCAGCAAAATATCAGAAACTCTGATTACTGCCTCTTGCTTTCAGCTTCTCTCTATTAAAAATGTCAGCACTTTGTGATGATCTTGGTGACCGACAACCTTAGAATATAAAATTACAGACCTACATCTCTTTTATCCATATTCCATACCTCTATACAGATGATGAAGTCCTGAACGCTTGACTTGAACTGCAGACCTTGTGCTAAAGCACCTTTGAAAATGCCGAAAGAGTAGAGAACTGCTATCGCAACACCTTGCCACCATGTTAAAAATACAATGGACTTAAATACAAGAAACTTCGCCAAAGGCTTGATTGGCTCCAATACGTCCTTTGTAACTGCATAAAATTGAACTAAACAATATAATGCCCATGATTGACTAAAGTTTAGCACAACTGCTAGGTAAGGGTACCTGAAAACGATTGACAGAGAAGTCAGATCTGTAACCAAAGGAGAAAGTAATCAGCAGCAGAGAATAGCTAAAATAAATGCAGACCCTATAACAAAAGAGAAAGCTAGAGAAAATGAAGGATACCACATCAATGATTCAGGCATGGCTAATTTTTTTCACCACTAAAGGTTATTTCACACAAAGACATTGTGACATACCCATAATACCACTTGAACTCTCCTTCCCCATAAACACCAAACGATTCAAGCACCACTGCTAAAATTGCAGAAAGAGTCTTTATTATCATCTGAGGAAACCAGATGGCACAATAGGTCAGAATATAAAATCCAAAAACAGAACCATAGTTCAAAATTCTTATAAGGATAGAAATAATCTAATACAGCAATGTGAAAGGAGTAATCTTTTGAGGATGCCAAACACATACATATTGAACAATGCCAAACTTAACCACTTGGAAGAACCACTGCCCAAGCCTCCATGGCTTAAAGAAATAATTCAGAGGGAAAGGGTGCTTTACAAATCCCTTTTCACAAAAAGGTTCCAATAGGGGAGTGGTAGCATTTGAACGCCCCTGTCTCTTCATGAACTCAATAGTTCTTTCCTCTCCACCTACAACAGTTCACACCATCTTAGGTTAGACATGAAAACTTTGAAGACCTCCTTACTATATTTATATTGACAAACACATGACATGAACCACCTACAGATTCCTCAATTTGCATAAACAACTCTAAAGGACAAAACGTAACAACTCTATATTATATGTAAAGAACCTTTTAAAGGAGAGAGGCTATGATATACCATATTAACTAAAAACATAACTGGATCAGAAAATGTTTCCAAACAATGGTCCCAGAAAACATTGGTGTAAAACACTGTAATTGCATTTTCTAGATTTCCATACAGTATGTGATGCAGCAAAACTGCATTTTTTTCAATTCGTAGATCTGTGGGTTATGGACCCACGATCTGAACGAAATAGTTCACTACGTGGCAACCAAATTCCTCAATACTCTGGCACTCTTTTCCATATGTAAATCCCCTTCGTTGCCCTCGATACGAATGAACGCTGGATCTGTTCCAGATCACATGATATCGTTAGTGGATCACCATTGATTCTCTTCAAATCTCATTTTTCTTTTTCTCAATTCTGGCCGGACCTGCAATCATAATTAATTTGCGGAAATATTTTAATCATTCTGTATTCACTGGAAAGTTTACTGCAAGTTGGGGTGTTATATCTAACTCCTTATTAAATTCCTTTTCTGTACTATTAACTCAGAATTCAACGTTGCCCATCAACGTCTCATTTCCTCATCATTTGGATCATCCAACGTTCAATATTACTCTCAATAAAAACAAATACTACCCAATGTTGCATTATATTCCAGCATTATAGGGTTAACATAGTCTTGATTTTAAACACACGCAGATATAACAAACAAGAATCAAAACTCTATTTAATTCTCTCAAATTCAGTCACAAAGAAAACAAAATCCATTTCTGGAACAACACTGCAGTATGGTTCGTGGCTGAGCCAGTTTGTACACAATTGGCTACAAAGGCCAATTCTGGTCTTTACGTTGCATCGGCCCCCATCTCTCTCACTATGCCAAAGGCTATATTTATAAAGAATACAATACATCAAATGGATCATTTCAGATCCATTCGTTTCTCTTAGAATCTCGTAATAGTTTGCTAAAATCATGCACTTCCCTATTTTTATAATAGGTTGACCATAAAAATAGTAATTTCATTAATAAAAATTTAACAAACTCAACAAAACATGAGTAAATCTCGTCCTCATGCCATGCTTCCTCTTTTCGCAGCATTGAATTCCAATTTTAATGAAGTGTGCTCAGATGCTCCTGCATCAGACTCCCGAGGTACAAAAATTCTTATGACCTCCCGGTCATATGTCTTCTTCATCTCTTAGCAATTCTACCCACATTGTGTCTTCTTCATCTCTTAGCAATTCTACCCACATTCTCTGTGGAATTGCCCTTGTGATTTTTTCGTGAGCTGCAACAAAACCTCTACAGTAACAAGTCCTCCTTGCTACACGATACCTCACCAAGCTTCTCTCCTTTGAGCTCAGTCTTTTAGCATCTCTCTGGTTCTCTCCTCTGGAACCATTTGAGCACTCCTGGCTCTAGGCTGTTGCAATCTTCTCAACTTCTTCTGCTGCCTGCACAACAATGTAAAGACCACACGCTTAAAATATTCAACAGAAATGTACCTCTTCTTCTTTCGCATGCAAACTCTTTCTCGCAGGAAAATCTTTTCCCGCTCTAATACCACTTTGATGCAGCGAAACTGCATTTTTTTTCAATTCGTAGATCTATGGGTTATGGGCCCACGATCTGAACGAAATAGTTCACTACGTGGCAACAAAATTCCTCAATACTCTGGGACTCTTTTTCCATACGTAAATCCCCTTTGTTGCCCTCGATACGAATGGACGCTGGATCTGTTCTGGATCACATGATATCGTTAGTGGATCACCATTGATTCTCTTCAAATCCCATTTTTCTTTTTCTCAATCCTGGCCGAACCTGCAATCATAATTAATTTGTGGAAATATTTTAATCTTTCCGTATTCACTAGAAAGTTCACTGCAAGTTGGGGTGTTATATCTAACTCCCTGTTAGATTCCCTTTCTGTACTATTAACTCAGAATTCAACGTTGCCCATCAACGTCTCATTTCTATCATTTGGATCATCCAACGTTCAATATTACTCTCAATAAAAACAAATACTACCCAATGTTGCATTATATTCTAGCATTAAAGGGTTAACATAGTCTTGATTTTAAACACACGCAAATATAACAAACAAGAACCAAAACTCTATTTAATTCTCTCAAATACAATCACAAAGAAAACAAAATCCATTTCCAGAACAACACTATAGTATGGTTCGTGGCTGAGCCAGTTTGTACACAATTGGCTACGAAGGCCAATTCTGGTCTTTACGTTGCATCGGCCCCCATCCTTCTCACTATGCCGAAGGCTATATTTATAAAGAATACAATACATCAAATGGATCATTTCAGATCCATTCGTTTCTCTTTGGATCTCGTAATAGTTTACTAAAATCATGCACTTGCCTATTTTTATAATAGGTTGACCATAAAAATAGTAATTTCATTAATAAAAATTTAACAAACTCAGCAAAACGCGAGTAAATCTCATCCTCACGCCATGCTTCCTCTTTTCACAGCATTGAATTCCAATTTTAATGAAGGGTGCTCGAATGCTCCTGCATCAGTATGGCTTAAGAAACTCCAGTCAAAGACACCTATTGTATCCAGGCACACAGATCCCACCAATCCATAACTGATATTCCATAATCACACCTACAGGATGAGTAGCTTTCAAACATAAGATACAAAGATGTAAATATGTAAAGTATTGGGCCAACAAATACTGTAATATTTTTGTGGTATTTCATAATGAATGTTCATTTTAAGTAGATGTTTCTCATTCATAGCCTGGTGGGATAGCTCGAGTTGTTGAGATCTTTGAGCTTCATGCAAGACAACTTGGGGCCAATCCCCTAGCATGGCTACCTCTATTGCATGCCTCATTCAATGTCTCTGTTGTGTCAACCACCATAATCAGAGACAATGGGTTTACACTAGGTATTATCCACAAAATATGAAGTCCCTGAGGGCTTCCCCGTGAATTTTTCCTTGAAAAAAAGGTGTTCCTCATTGGAAACACATATGGAAGTTCAAACTTATTTTATTCCTCTACTGCACAAAACTCCTAATCTAACCATGTACCAGTACCAGAAACCTGTGAAACTTGGAAACGCCTCTAAAACCACAAGTGCCCATGAGGGGCATGGGACCTATATGAAGTCTAAAGAACCTAATCTATGAAAAATGAAGACAGATAAACCTCTAATCTGTTTCTAAACCTACTTACAAATTAACCATCAGGTTATCATTATTATTTTATTGCCAGACAATGTGTTGCACGAAACACTGGAACGTATGGAAGTTTCTGAAACGGGTACAACTAGAAACACGACCCCTGGAAAATGGAAACGTCAGCTGAAACATCATATATATATGCATGTATGTATGTATGTACATACGTACGTACATAATTTTTTTTACAAATAAAATTAGTAACTTGTTATCTTGCAAACAAAAAAGAATGAGACACATAAATGACATTTTAGAAGGAAAACCTAGTCTATATTAACTCTCATAGATGATTACATGATTCAAAATCCAAAAACATCCTTTATAAATGAGGTTGCACATCCAAGATTCAAAAATCAGCCTTTATACATGAAAGAATAAAGTTAAATATTTCCAAGGACCACTTTGGACACTCTTCCATATGCTAGACACCAAGCCAATGTGGAAGACACATGTCCAAGCCAACTTTTTCAACACTCCCTCTTAGCAAGGAAAGTGTTCTTCAACACTCCAACTTGTCTCTAAAAAATACAAATCTTCCTTTCCCCAAAGACTTCGTGAGAATTTCCGCAACCTACTCATCTGTGGATATGTACCGCACAGCTCAATTGCCCCTCTCTAAACGTAGTCCCAAATGATGTGGTATCTGATCTCAATGTATTTTGACCTGTCATGAAATACCGAATTCTCCGAGAGTTTTATGCAAATCTAATTATCACGGTAAATCACTGTGGGCTCCAACTGTTGACCAAATAAACCAACTAATAACTTGTGAATACATATGGCCTCACAACTCGCCTAACTAGTTGCCATATATTAAGCCTCGGCCCTCAACAAAACTCAATGCTAGTGACTTTTGTTTCCTGTTGAGCCATGACACAACTACCGAGCCCAAACTGAAATAGCACCCGAAAGTGATTTTCATGTCCATTACATTGCCTACCCAGTCAAAATCCATATAGCCAAGTCAAACTGACTCCATCCCCTCACATGGTTTAGACCATAATCCACCTTACTCTACAAGTATCTGAGCACATGTTTTGCTGCCACCCAATGCACTCTCATAGGCTCAACCATATACTGACTAAAATTGTTGACAACAAAACATAAGTTTGGCCTGGTGTTGCCCAGATACATCAATGAACCAATTAACTGATGATATAACGTGGGATCGACCAACCGTCCCTTAGAAACACTCAACTTCCTCTAATTAATGATAATGGGTGTTAACATAGCCTTTTAGCCCTCCATCTGAAATATCTTCAGTATGTCAATTGCATACTTGCCCTGACACAAAAAGATGTGTCTCGGTTCCTGCCAAACCTCCAATCCCAATAAATAATGCATTAGTCCAATATCTTTCATTCCAAATTCTGAAGCAAGATCGTACTTGCAACAAGCTATGAGTGTTATGAATATAATTCATATAAAAATAAATAATAAATATAAACATAAATAGAATAATAAATCATAAGTAATTAACTAATGGTTAGTTATTTAGTACGAAGAGACATGTCCTAGAGACATGGCCATTCATGAAAGGGCACCTACCTAGGGTATATAAGTAGGCCTTCATTCTCATTTGTAATCATCCTACATCAATTATTTATACAATATACAATTTACAATTACTGTCCTACAATGGATGTCTTTGTCTACGAAGTATTTTAAATATTTCCTTTGTGTATACAACTATTAGTCGTTACAATGAAACTCTCTACACTTGTAATGAACAAATCATCCACATATAGCACCAGAATAAGTGGATCTCCACTAACCACAACGTAGTACATGTTAGGATCCACCTCACTCTTCTTGAAACCTAGCTGCTGCAAGTATCTATTCTTGAATACCAAGCCCTTGGAGATTGCTTTAGTCCATACAATGTCTTTTTCAACCTACAAACATGAGAATCTTTCCCATGTATCTCAAAGCCTTGTGGTTGCTCAATGTACACCTCCTCCTGTAAGAGCCCATTCAGAAATGTGGTCTTCACATCCACCTGGTGGATCTTCCAACCCATCTATACTACAATGGAGAACACTGCTTTGATCTAAGTATATTGTACAACCGTTGTGAAGGTTTCCTCATAATCAACTCCCTCAACCTGTGAAAACCCTTGTGCCACAAACCAAGCCTTGTATTTTTCAATGTTGCCATTAGCAGCATGCTTGATTTTGTAGAGCCACCTAGAAGTGACCACTAACTTCACTTCGGGTCTTGGAACAACTTCCCAAACATCATTCTTCATGGTGGAATTGTACTATTCCTCCATGGCATTCCTCCAGACCTGTTGGTTTGTTGCCTCTTCATAAGTAGAAGGCTCGAACCCACTGATGTTGCTCACCAAAGCTATATAGCTACAAAACCTCTATGGTTCCTTACCCTCCCATTCCGTTGTGGGTTGTAAGGAACTGTCAACTCTCTCTTGATGACTTCCTATGCACAAAATCTCTTGAAGTCATTGGAGACATACTCACCCCCATTGTTAGGCCTCAATACCTGGATTTTTATACCTATCTGGTTCTCCACAAAAGCTTTAAACTCTTCGAACCTACTAAAGGCCTCACCCTTGGTATTCAGAAAATAAATACAAGTCTTCTTAAAGAAGTCGTCAACAAATATCACATAGTACTCATAACCAGTCAATGAGACTGGTGACTTAGGACCACATACATCAAAGTGAACCAAATCCAATATCCCTAATACACTATTGTCACTGCTTGGAAAAACAATCTTGATGTACTTCCCAAGAGCATACCCCATTGCACACATCCTCATGCTCTATGTTGAACTCTAGCAAACCTGTAACAAGCTCCCTCAAAATCCTAAGAGCCCCATGAGCCATCCTCCTATGCCACAACTCACACAACTCACTACTGCTATTGTTGTGAATCAAGGCATGAACTGGCTGAAACATGAACATGTATAGCTTCATTTGTTTGTGTTGAGAAATCAAGGGCAACTAGATTAGGGTGATTTCTCTTACTTTGATAACTGCTTGTGATGTTCTTTTACTTAACTTGATATACTTGTAATTAGCTTCTTCTACTTGATTATTATTGTTTTCTTATCATCAAACAACTACCAAACTATGAAAATCAAAACAACAAGAGGACACAAAAGGTAGGTTGCTAGCCAGAGCCAAAACCTCTCCTCTTGCAAGGAAAACCCACAAGAATTCTTCTCTTCTTATAGAATCTTCAAATGATGAATTCCAAGACCTAAGGCCCCCGACAAAGACCCCTCCAAGACCAAGTCAACTTCTTCTTTAATGAGCCTTCTCTACCACAAAGTCAACCCAAGTCAACCTAGCTTCACACTTCAGACTTCGGCCTCAACTTCAAAATTTCGGTTGTTGCTTCAGGATTGCAATTTTCAGCCTCTACTGCAGAAACCCTAGATTGGGGATTTTCCCTGGTTATCCACCTACATCTGGTGTCCTTGATCTTTGTGCTATTGTTTTGGTAATTGCTTGATGAACTAAGATAAAAGAAGAACATAAGAAAGTTAATAAGAACACAAGAATTTCGCAAGTAATTATCAAGTATAAGAAAATCTTTATGCCTTTATGATTTTCTCACATGGTATCAGAGCTAAGGTGAAGGAGGAAAAAGGCAGTTTAAGGATCTACTTAAAGAAATCTAAGGAATCTCAAGAAGTTGATCAAGGGATCATAGAAGGAGACCTTATAAGGAAAGAAGCTTACTATCTTCAAGGACAATGTATAACATAACAAAGGGAGAGAACAAATTAGAAGGAGCATCAAATTACAAGTCATGGAAGAAGAGAATTGATCTCATTCTTGAAAAGAACAAAGTCTTGGATTTAGAAGGAGACCTTATAAGGAAAGAAGCTTACTATCTTCAAGGACAATGTATAACATAACAAAGGGAGAGAACAAATTAGAAGGAGCATCAAATTACAAGTCATGGAAGAAGAGAATTGATCTCATTCTTGAAAAGAACAAAGTCTTGGATTTAGTCAGACGAAAAGTGAAAAAAACTACTGAAGGATCTAGTGATGCAAATAAAGTGAAGTTTAGAGAGTCAGAAATAGGTTATGACAATAATGGTAGAAGGTATAAAGGAGAATCTTGTCACATACATTTCCAACATAGACTCTGCTCAAGAAATGTATGAAGCTTTATAGAAATTGTTCACTATCAAGAACATTGGTAGAGTAGCAAGTCTTAAGAATGAACTAAGGACCACAAAAATGACAAAAGATGACACTATGGCTTCCTTCTTTGTAAGGATGGCTAGAATTAGAGATGACCTTCAAGCCATAGATGAGATTGTACCGAAAAAAGAGCTAGTGATTACTGCATTATTAGGATTGTCACCCACTTGGAGTGCTTTTGCTTCAGGAATCAACAGTTGGAAAGAAACTGTTTCATTCAAGGAATTATGGAATGCTTGCAGCCAAGAAGAGATGACAATCTCATTAGTAACCAACAATGAAGAAGAGAAAGTTTCAAATGCCTACTCTGCTCATCACAATAAAGAAAACTTCAAGAAATCTAAAGGGCCAAGAAGGAAGGTAGACATGTCCAAAATAGAATGCTACCAATGTCATAAAATGGGTCACTATAAAAGTGATTGTCCTGACAATCCGAAGAATAAGAAGAGGAACAAGGATCAAGCTAATGTTGTTGAGGAAGGATCTCCAAAGAAGAATAAAACCGAAGAATCGGATATTTGGACTTACACTACTGAGTCCTTTGCTCTAAACTTTAGTTGTTTTATTTTGTAATTTTGATTTCTAGTATGTAGGTTTAAGATGTTTTGGAAAAACATTTTTGAATTGTTTTTATAAGGTTATAGGTATCCCTCGAGTTTGGATGGATCCCTCACCAATTTCAAAAGATAAGTATCTTACTCCTTGTATTACCTTTTTATATTTAATTCCTCTTTTTCTTATCTAGGTGTGTTTGTATTTAATTACATTTCTATTATATTTTTCTTTGTTCCAGAAGGCCTGCTGATCTACTCAAGGGTTATAGAGAAGACCTCACAAGACAAAGCATTGGACTTTACAAGGTTTGTTAAGAAAGAAAGGCATGCCTTAGACTATAAACTTTGTTCTCTTCATGATAAAAGTATATTCATTTCTTTTTTATTAACTATTCTACATTACTAACATCATTGTGTCTAGCTTACTTGAATCATAAAGATTCTTGATTGGGTGATTCATCATTAGATAAATCTACCCTCCTCATATCTTTGATTATTCTTGTGGAACCCTAAAAAGGTTCGTTGTAAAGCGATAACTTAAGAGTATGTCAAATCTGTGAAACCTTAACCTACTTAGGGAAGTCTAAGAAAATGTTATTTTGATGTGTAAAATTTTTTGATGATGTCATGTTTTGGTATGGATATGGAAACCCTAATATTTTACGATTGGATGGTGATGTCTGAAATCCCAAACATGTGAAGTTTTGGTAAATTTAGGTTTGCTATGCTATGTATTGAAACCCTAGATATTTAGGGTTTGGTAGGGTTTATAAGCAAGGCCCTTATTTTACGTAATGTCCTGGGAATGAAATCCTAGGTGTATGTTTGTCCGTCTGATCAAAACCCTAGCCTAATCAAGTTGGAATTTAATGTATTTTGGTCAATGGGTTTGTCTATTATATGTTATGATATGCTTGTGTGTGATTATGAAGTCCTACATATGTATATGTGTTGACCTAATTGTTGATGGTCAAAAGTCCTAGGGTTTGTAATTAAGCCCTAGTGGAAGTTTGATATTCTAGGATGATATTGTTTATGGATTCTAGGGTTTTGTAACTAAACCTTAGTAGAAGTTCAATTCTCTAGTATATGATGATATTGTTTCAAATGTGATAATCTGGGATTTATGAAAGGTTGTTGAAACCTGAAATTGTGTTGTGATTAGTGCAATTATTCAAGCTTAATGTCTCTAAAGATGAAATCTAGGATTTGTATTAAATCCTAGTAGGAGTCTAACATATCAATTATGAAAGTTATAAGATGTTTTGTAGAATGGTATTTGTTTGAATTACTTCTAGGGTTTGCAATATGTCATAAAAGTGTTTGTCATATCTCTGAAGGAAATATTGAAACCCTAGTTGAGATTGATATCTTGATTGAGCTATTTAGGGTTTGTAACAAAAACCTGGACAAGAAGTTAAAGTATAAAAGTATGTGTCTCCTGTTGATTATGAACCTAACTAAAGTTAGGTATCTAGTGTCTAAAAGTCTAAAGCTTCCATTATTGTATGATTTTGACATGGTTAACTTCATGCTTCAATAAATTTGGTTGTGCTTGCTATCTAAGTACATAATCTTCAAGATGATGAACATGTTCGAAAGTAAAGTTGATTTTCTTGATAGGCATGATGAAGGAAGTTATATGAATGGTAATATAACTTTGATGAGAAGGATGGAAGCCATGAAAGATTCTCCAATGTCATAAGAAGTTGATCTCCCTAAGTTAATAGGGAGCCTGGATAGAAGACATCCCCTTAAGTTAAGTGGGAGGGCATATTATAGTCATACCTTGAAAGAAGAAATTGGAGAATGCTTTTATAGGTGTTGTTGAAAGAAGGAAAGCAGGATCTGGTTGAAGAATATGTTGATGCATGTGAAGTTGGAAAGGAAGTTGTATGGTTGAGGAATCTTCTGTCAAGATTCATTTGGAAGTCTCTAAGTCCTACTGTGATAAAGTGAGAAGCAACATCAAAATGTCTGAAAGACCTCGAAGGTTTGTGTTTACTTATGTATATTTGAAAGTTTGTTACTGATTGGGGTTATGTTTGAACTTTGTACAGGTAAATCTCTTAAAGGTTTGATAGCATGTTGTTATCGATTAGTTTGATCGAGAGAGATTTGTTACCGATTTGTTTGATCGGGGAGGATTTGCTACTGATTGGATTAATCAGGAGCGTTGAGGCTTTGTGTGTGATACACATTGCCTGGGAGGACATCTGGTTGGCACATGTGTTGATATCTGGATCCCGAAGTAGGGAGCGTGGCGTTGGTCATAGAGCTCTGACCTCATATACGCACTTGGATCCCTAGGTTAATGGTTAGCAAGTAAGCCTGATGGTACTTAGAGAGGCTGAAAGCTTTAGTCCATCTTAGTCCCACTCAGATAGATTGCCCTGGTCAGGAATCTAGTCTGTGGCATCGTCAGTGCCTAAACTATTTGAAGACCTTGGATAGATTGCCCTGGTCAAGAATCTAGTCCATGGCATTGCGGTGCCTAAACTCTTCATGGTTCATGTGATTTGAGATCTTCCTTGTACTTGAATGTGTCATTATGAATATCTCCCTAGTTAAGAGGGAGTGTTGAAGAATGTAACTAGGTTTGGTCTTCATAATTGAATTTGGGTCATAATGAAATGTACTAATGAAAAAGAATGAAAAGAACAAATTTATTATTATTATTATGACTTATTAAAGCACGGGTTTCATGCTTAGGTCATCTTTTATTAGTCAAAGTCCCCATTGAGGACTTCTAGGATTTATAGTGAATCATTAGATTCACTATACATTTTATAAGACCCTTCTTGGGCTTTTGAATCATGTAAAAATATTTATTATTGAGTAAAATATATCATTTGTTACCTCCACCCCAAGTCGGCCTCAAGAACGGTAATTCGACCTCACCAGAAGCCTATATATTGAAGCAGTTAGATTCATTTGGAGGACACACTCTCACACAAGTTTGATACAAAACAAGAAGCAATTAAAAAGTGCGAAGTTGGAAAAGAAGGAGAAAAGTTGCAGGGAAGTTCTAGATCGAAGTTTTGGGCCATCTATCTCTCACAAGTGTGGACTTTCTAGGCAGATCAAAGTCTATATTGTTGCATTGAAGTTGTTGATGCTATTTGATGCCAAGTCGAAGTTGTTGCTGCCAATTGTTACTGCTAGGTCAAAGTTGTTGGGGTCGAAGTGTTGCTACTATATCGAAGTGCTACATAAGTTGAAGTGTTGCATAGATCGAAGTTGTTAGGATCGATGTTAACTACTGCATCGAAGTGATACACAAGTTGAAGTGTTGCATAGTTCGAAGTAGTTGTTGCTACATAGATCGAAGTTTTTGTTGCTACAAGGTCGAAGGTCTAGATTGAAGCAGATGTAAGAAAGGGTTGACTTGGTGTGGAGGAACTCTGTGGCTAAGTCAAGAATTTTGGATTATCTCAGGAAAACTATTGAAGGAAGAGTTGTTGATTGGGTTTTACCCTAGATTGGGGTTTTGCCCCAGCTATCCACCTACATAATGCGTCCTTGATCTTGGTGCTATTGTTTTGGTACTTACCTGATGAGCCAAGATAAAAGAACATAAGAAAGTTAATAAGAACACAAGAATTTCACAAGTAATTATCAATTATAAGAAAATCTTTCCGCCTTTCTGATTTTCTAATAGATGTTCACAAGGTATGTCCTTCCAGGACCATTCCCATCTTGGATTTACACATTCTCGTGGAATTTTCTCTTCAACTACTCTTACATATTGGATGCCCTACCTCATCCTCAAAGAGTATTGGTATTAATCTCATATGCTTACCCAATCCTCCATTTTTTCTTCATAAAGAAGACAAGAATGATGTGTCTATCTCTCCCTCTTAACTAGGGAGGATCTATTCATTCCTATAAAAGGAATATACTCAAGCTCCCTCTTAACTAGGGACTTTTTTACAAAAGCAACGATCTTCTCTTTGGTGGAGATCATGGTACTATCAGCTACTTTTAGGGCTCCTCCTTTCGATGTCATGAACTTAAACTTCTTCATCATGGAGCCTTTATCTTCTAGACTTTCTTCGTAGGGCATCAGCCATCTTCTCGATCACTTTATGCATCATCATGTCATGGACGAACTTCAACTTCTTCATCATGGAGCCATCTTCTAGAACTTCTTCGTAGGGCATCGGCCATCTTCTCCATCACTTCCCTTTAACGAAGCATAGTGTTGAACAAATAGTCATGTCATTCTTCTCTTCATCGGAAAGAGACCTTCTTGTCATCATCTGGTTATCCTTTATACGGCTACCTCTTCCAAGTCATCATTCTTTCATGATCTTCCATCCAATCTTAGTTGTAGATACTTCTACAACCCTCTTTCGATAGCCCTGTCACGACTCACAACCCAACCAGATGCTTTCTTTCAAAAATAAAAAATGAACATCAAATCAACATTACCTCCCTATGATGGCCCTTTGTCACAACCCAACCAGATGCTTTCTTTCAAAAATAAAAAATGAACATCAAATCAACATTACCTCTTTATGATGGCCCTTTGTCATGACATTTGCTTCTTGCAACATCAACATCCTTTCGCATATTGTATGAATTCATCTCCGAGACATACATTACAAAGGTTCTCCTTGTCCTTCATATATATCAAGGTCTCCATACCTTCTCCATGGAGATGTCATAGCTAATCCTTTTTGTAATCAAATGTTGATCACTTATCTTATTTTGTGTGACTATAGATACATTTTTCAAGAACTCTTCTTTCACCTTTCTTCACATATTGCTTCCTCAGGATTGCCTATACATAGTTTCTTCATCATAGGAACCATAGTTGCCAACTACCTCATATTTTTCATGAGGTCATATCATGTATGCAGAAGAGTTCAAGGCACATTGTATCCATGCCTTCATGTATCATGCGGAATGAAGAGTTCCTTTTTCTTTCATCATACTCATGAGATAGAGTATTCAACCATTCTATTTGCAGCTATATGATGACTTTATCTATCTATTACCAAATATATACATACCTCTTCCTTCATGTGGTCATCTAGACTTCCTTTGGCAGCTTCCTTTCCTTGCTTGAAGATGAAAATACTTCAAACAACTTGACATGTTGCAAATCTTTTGTCATCATAGTATCATACCATCATCCTTCTAAACTATGAATTCCACACTAGGTGGAATGTAGACTATCACTTGCTTCATCTAAGTAGAGGTGAATCTTCTAACAAAGATTCCAATGGAGGATCTTGATGATCCTTGTTCTGCAAATGTTTCCTTTTAATGATGATGAGGTGTGACAAATTCTTATCTTTCTATCTTGCTAGATGACTTGCTCCAGCCATATAAACTACTTACTTCGGTTGTCCTTCTATGTTTATGATGATGACATGTGTTATTTCCTTTCTCTCATAATGACTACCTACGGTGCCATCTCAATCACTTCTACAATGCATCCTATCATACTTATGATGTGTTCCATCATGATTGCTATCTTCTACAAACTGAAAAGAACTAAGTATATAATGTTATCTAAGTCATAGTAAAGGTCTTTCACTTCTTCCTTCTTTGACTTCTTATTTTCAGGTTCTTCTACTTCTTCAGTGACAGCGGTTTCATTTCTTTCCTTTCTCTTCTTGTTATCCTTCTTGAGTTTAGGACAATTCCTTTTGAAATGCCCATATTCATTGCATTCATAGCATTGAATCTTAGACATATCAATTTTCTTTTGAAATCTTTTCTGGGAATTTCATTTCTTCCTTGCCATAGCACTGCATATGCTTGAGTTTGTTCACTTGATCCAACATCATTCTTTGCCTTTAGTCTAGTTTCTTCAATTTTGCATAATGACCATTGATCATTGAATGGGGTTGTTTACTTCTTTCCATAGATACTTGATACAAAGGTTCCCCATTCATCAAGTAGTGCATTGAGCACAATGGTGGCCATCTCTCGATCAGACATTACTTCTCCTAGCTCCTGTAGTTGATCTCTTATTTAGGATACCCTCATAAGGTATGAGGCTACCCCTTATTCTTTTCATACCTTCATCTTGTATAGTTCAATTCTTCACAACATAATTTCCCCTGCAATACTTACAGTAATAATTCTACCAACTTATCATAGATCTCTTTCGATGTCTTCAAATTTGCTACTTAAGGAATGAGAGAATCCTTGATTGACTCAATAAGGATTCTTTGAGCTCTTATTTCTCCTTTCATATACTTTGATAGTGCTTGAGATTTCTCTTAAGGAGGTTTGGTGATTGAGCCCGTGACATATTCACTAACTTCATTTTATATGAGGATCAAATCTATTCTCTTCTTCTATGCAAGGTAATTCGATGTCCCAACAAGTTTGTTGTTTTCCTTGCAAAAAGAAGTCATTGTAGATTGAGACATAAAATATAGAATACTGACTTGTCAAGTGAAGATGCTTCTTTGATGATGATGTCTATCACTTGATGCCTTCTTGATGATGTTGGCTTCCATTACTCCTTTGTTGTTGACAATTGAAGGTACCTCCTTGATGATCTTCTTCAAGGATGTTTGAGATGTGATCCTTTCTTCAATGTGAGGGAAATCACTTTGATTCCTTTGATAATGATGAAGTGCTTCTTCTTGCTTCCTTTGGATGTAGAATGTAGAATGTGGAGACTTCTCAAGATGCTTCAAATGTGTTAAGTCCTTCTTTCCTTGAGAAGTAGGGTCTTTGAGGACTTTTTCTTTTTCCAAGAGCACTTTCCTTCAAGATGATGTGTAGACTAGTCCTTCTTGATGCACTTTAGCTTTCCTTCATGACTTGATTTGATGCTCCTCTTATGCTTGGCCCTTATGTATCCTTCTTTGATGGAGTGATCTTCAAGCAGCCCCTTCTTCTTGTCACCTTAGCTTTGATTCCATGTTAAGAAATCAAGGGCAGCTAGATTAGGGTGATTTCTCTTACTTTGATAACTGCTTGTGATGTTCTTTTACTTAACTTGATGTACTTATAATTAGCTTATTCTTTTACAACCAAACTATGAAGATCATAAGAACAAGAGGACAAAAGATATAGGCTGCTAACCAGAGCCAAAACCTCTCCTCTTGAGAGGACAACCCACAAGAATTCTTCTCTTCTTATAGAATCTTCAAATGACGAATTCCAAGACCTAAGACCCTTAACAAACACCTCTCCAAGGCCAATTCAACTTCTTCATTGATGAGCCTTCTCTTCCACAAAGTCAACCCAAGTCAACCTAGCTTCACACTTCAGATTTCGGCCTCTACTTCATAATTTCGGCTACTGCTCCATGACAGCGACTTTCGACCTCTACTATAGAATCCCTAACTTGGCACATGTGAGAAAAGATGGTGAAATATGTCTTTTTTTTTCCTTTCTCCTCAGCAATCTGGCCTTCAAATTGATTCTTCTTGACACTTCATTTCGGCTCCTTTTAGGACTGTAATTTCTACAACAAATGATGCCTTGGATCTGCATGTGTGAGATGTTGTAGCACTAAAAACAATCCTTGGACACTTCGCTCTTCCTTCCTTTGTTTCTCCTCTTCTTCGCTTATCTTTGTATCTCTTTCTTGTCCTTGTACAAACTTCCTGGATGCTTCTCAAATCAGGTCGAATGCCTCTTATATATAGGCTTCTAGGAAGCCCTAAATAGGTCGACTTGACATCTCTTATAGGCCGACTTGTTGACTGAAGGACGACTTTATCTTTGAGGGTATTTAGACATGACTTTGACTCAATTAAATACTTTTGACTTGATACATGATGCCTAATAGGGTCTTTTACATATTACAATGAATTTGACTCCTAGATTTTATGACAAAACCCTAGGAGCACAAAATGGTGCTTGACCTATAAATAAAATGACCTTGAGCATTTAACCCAAGCTACAAAATAACAATAATAAATTCTATTTTTCTCTTTACATCAAATACATAAAATCATGATTACATAAGACATTATGAAGACCGAAACTAGTTATATTATCCAACAGTTTCATCCCAATCACTTTTGTTGAAGTGATACTAGACCCATTAGGGTGAATGAGAACATGTTCGTCTTTGAACATCACCTCATATCCTGTGTCCTCTATGGTGGAAACCGATATCAAGTTCTTTGTCAACCCCGGGACATACAAGACATCCCTCATTGTCATAAGCTATTGGAACTTCCTCTGAAAAGAAATTGTCCCTAGCCCAACTACAATGATCGTGGTGTCATCACCAAGAACTACCTCACGATCCATCACACTCTCTATGAGATCTGGGAAGTGCTCTCACACACCTGTCATATGGCAAGTGGCCCCACTATCAATATACCATACACTAGGACTTGTACTAGTGGAAGGACATACTGGCAAGGAAAACTCCTCAAACCGAATGGAAAACTCATCCACCTTTGCCAGCTACAACCTATTTGTTTTTCTTGTTAGGATGCACAACTGTATAGTGCTCCATCTTGTGACAAGAAAAAAATTTGACTTTACTCATATATTTCTTTTGCCCACCTTTTGCCTTGGCCCCATTGTTATAACTCTTCTTGGACTTTTTCTTGCTCTTTGTCGGAAGTGCAATATTCTCCTCATCATTTCCATGTTGTTGACTAGTAGAGCCTAAACTACACCTCAACGCCTCCTGTACAAAGTCATCCCATAACCTTTCCCAATTGGGCATGTTCTCTCTCGCAACAATACCTTGTACAAAGTTGTCCCATGTTTCTGAAAAAACATTCAAGGTCGTTCTAACTAACTCTGCTTCCTCCAACTTCTCACCAACAGCTCCCAACTAATCACGAACCTGTGACACCCTGGTAAGGTATGAGGTCATTGTATCAATTTTGGTCATCTTGGTGTTTCTCAACTTCTCTTTCAACACCATTTTTTTGTTTTAGTTTGAACTATGGTATAGCTTGCATAAAGAATTCCACATCTTAAACGCATTCTTCTTTCCAGTCACAAGAGGAATCAGATGGTCTTTTATTGCATCAAGGATAATTCTTTTGGCTTTAACATTCTTTTTATTATATTCGGCCAAAAGTGTTTGATCCTTAGGAATCGTGATTGTCCTCTCAACTATGTCCCACAATTCATATTCCTCCAGAATCAACAAAATCCTTTCTTTCCATGGGCTAAAATTTCCCACCCCCTCCAATCTATCCTCAAACCTGTCGCCATGACCTGCCCAATTGATAACCAAGCCGAAAACCCTCTTCTTGGTGAACAAACCCTACAACTCTCTTGCAAACCCTTGTGTCTGATTGTTCCTTGTTTATTTCTGATTTCCCCTCCAGTTTAATTCTGATACCATGTAAAAATTTCTCTGACCCAACCCAGTTTTTACTTTCAACAAGTTTTCATCAGTGTAATGCCCAACCCCATATACTGCTCATATAAAGAATGCATAAACTGAACTTGTAAATTAAAACACTTGAATCTTTTTTAGAAGCTGAAGTGGAAATAAATAAACACACCATAAAATGACACTATTTTTGGGCAATGCCCCTGAAAAAACCCCGAAGGGAAAACCAATAGAGAGATTGAGAATTTATTATTTCTTGAGCCCACGGAAAAATGCCTTTTACAGCAAACTATTTTCCGCAATAAATACACCAACTTCTCCGTGCAGATAAAAACCCTTGAAAACAGGGACAAACTGCTCCTCATTTCCTGTGCCATATTTCCTCCAAATTTATGTTGTACAGATGCCTCAAAACCTGTGCTGTACAGCCTGCATTTAATGTGTTGTACGACCAGCAATAAATGACAGAAATCTGCCTCCATTTCTATGCACGATTTCCTCAAAATTTCTACTGTGCAGCTGCGTTCTCTCTCTTTTTCCAGTGTTCTATCCTGCTCTCTTTCCTCGTTAAATGCTCATAATGAATGTCTTTCCTTAGAAATTTGCCTTTTTATAATTTCTCATAATGATATTGACCTAACCCTAAAGATCTAATGGCTGAGATTGCATCTTAGCCATGATGATCAACAGTTGTATTATAATTTATAATTGCTCATTCACACAACTTAGGGCACCTTAAGTCACTTTACCATTAATTACATAAAAAAGTCACTTTCGCTTTAAATCTTATAAAGCCAATTTAACTTTATATCTCATAAAGTTAAATATTTCCAAGGACCGCTTTGGACACTCTTCCACATGGTAGACACCAAGCAAATGTGGACAACACTTGTCCAAGCTGACTTTTTCAACATTTCCAAATCTGGAGATGTTGTATCGTACGGCCAGCACCATTTCCAAGTTATTTTGGCCATTTCCAATGACATTTCAGACACGTTTGAAGAAGTTTCCGAGCCCACCCAAGTGCCCAAAAGGGATGTGGGATTCAGAGAAAAAATTTGCCCTGTCCATGCCAATGACCCTTTAAGACAAAACAAAGATAAAGGATTGAGCTTTGAGGGTTTATCGCCTTAGTAATTAATACTAATATTAAATTATTGAAGTAAAAGTTGGCATTCCCCTTTATCTTACCTTTCTATTCTTTCGACATTCTCTTTTACATTACCTTTCCTATCATGACATCTACCTCTATCTTACCTTTTTATTTTTAAATCCTGTTGACATTGTCCTTTATATTACCTTTTCTCTCCTTTTACTTATAGTTTTAACAGTATCTTTAATTGTTTTAGGATGTTTAATCTTTAATTGTTTTAGGATGTTTAAGAGTGGTTCCAACGTCATTGGACTTCACGTGGAGAAAGTAGAATTTTGTATCCCATTCTAAATTCAACAGGCTTAAGTTTTCCAGATTTCAAGGTTGGCAGGATTGTAGCGTTTCTACTGGATTCTATCATGTATGACAGAATGGGATTGGCATGAGTCAAAAACACCAAGCTATAGGTTTTTGCATCATGTAATCATCCGTGAGAGTTAATACATACATGGGTATTCTTCTAAAGTGTGACTTGTGAGTATCATTCTTATTTTCTTGCAACATATGTGTTATCCTAAAAGAACAATATATCTCTTTTTTTGCATAATATATACACCATGCTTCCCCCACTTACACATTTTGGGGAAGGTCACATTTTCAGGCATTCCTAGTTTGAAAGCTTGTGTAGGTTTTCCACGTTTCATGCAACTTAGGTGCATAAACCAACAATAGAACCTACTCAATCATCATGAGTACATACTGAAAATAATATTTACAGGTACATAAAGTTTATACAGCAGAATACTTTTCATTATATACATAAAATGAAGTGACAAGTACATACCAACAACTTATACAATGCTGGTGCAAGATAGTCCTTCAAACTTACCACCAGCTAGGACTCTTGTTAAATTTGGACAACTAGGTCCAAACTCCATGTTGTGATGCTCAGATTAAGAGGCTAATATTTTTGTTGGATTCCTCTTTCGGAGAGGTGTAAAATCCATATAAAATATATCTTAATCCGATGAGCAGAACATTTATTTTGAATTTATTATTTATAATAAATTATATGTGCAGGTCGGCTTTAAGGTTTCACACCCCCAGCAGATGTGTCACACACCCCAATGATGGATATAAATACAGGCAAAGTTGGAGAGCATTTCACAACAACTCAACACACATCTTCTTCTCTCATCTGATTTAGTATGAGCTCCTTGGAGGATATTCAGCCCACACGTGTGAAGAAGAAGAAGGACGAATTTGTACGGCTGAGCTGAAGGACGAATTTCTGCAGCTAGGGTTTTGCTGAAAGTTTGACCAGCGTTGACTTTGGTCAACGCATGGTTCGAAAGGGCTGAAAATTGTTGGGAAGTTCGATTTTGGAAGGCCGTACTGTTTGGCACAGAAATCGAGGTCAAAGGGTTGACCAAACTGTTGCTGCGTTGACTTTTAGCTTGCTGCCCTGCGTTGACTTTTCTGGACAGCATTGACTTTTTTGGAGTTGACTTGGGTTGACTCGGTTGCTGATTGGAGGACTGTTGTGACACATTCTGGGTTGGCTGACCAAGGAGACTTTGCTGGTTGAAGCATCCTGTTGACCGCCGTAACGCACCATCACATTTTTTCTGTTTCTGGTTTGTCTTCTATAAGATCCACTTATATGTTCTATCAACATTTTACTTAACTATTTGTGTGATTGCTGTAAGAAAGTAAAGTTGCTTCAAGCATAGAACATCTACAAAAATTCACATGGTATCGGAGCTGAGGTGAAGACAAGCCCTATCTTTAGCAATCACCATCGAAAGAAATGGGTTCCACAAGTCTTGAATTCAAGGAGAATGACAAGCTGACTGGAAGGGATGACTTCCATGCCTGGAAGATGATATTAGATCTCAAATTGGAAGACCATGATCTCTTGGATCATGTACTGGGTAAGATTCAAGAACCTCCATCCAATGCCACCGCTACTGCTAAAAACAAGTATAAGAAGGGGGAGATCAAAGCAAAGCTGATGATCAGGAAATCCATACATAAGAGTCTGGTTGCCTATATATCTGAGCTAGGCACATCCAAGGAGATGTATGACAAATTGATCCTGATGTTCAAAGTAAACAATGTGAACCAAGTGCTATTCCTCAAGAATAAATTGAAGAATATGAAGAAGGGCCGGGATGAGTCTGTTCAAGCTTACTTTCTGAAATTGACCGAAACAAGGAACAATTTGCTGGCTATTGGGGAGACAATAGCCGATCGTGAGATGGTTCTCACCGCACTTGGAGGACTCCCATATGAATGGCAAGTATTCACTACTACCATTCTCAATAATAATACCATTCCTAACTTTGACGAGCTTCTGTCTAGATGTATGCAAGAAGAAACAAGAATGAAGGAATTCGATAATGACAGAAATGCTGCTTATGGTGCTCATTCTCGAAAGAAGAACTCTGGTGGTCCTAAGGACAAAGGAAGAACAAGGATTCAAGAAGCTCGTCAAAGTGTTTCACTTGCCATAGGCCTGGTCACTATGCTAGAGAATGTCCCTTCAAGAAGGATTCTCCCGATAGTGATGATAACAACAACAACCGGAGGAATGGGAATCGAAGAAACGACAAATCCAAAGGAAAGAGGAAGGCTCACTTTGGTGGAAACAATCAACCTTCTAAAAGGTCTAGGAACACCAGGTATGAGGAGTCTAATACTGTTGATAAAAGAAATGAGTATATTCTTGTATCTGCTCTCTCTGCTACATCTCCGCCCGACACTATGGATGTTTGGCTAATCGATAGTGGTGCCTCAAGACACATCACTGGTTTCAAGGAAGCACTCTCTGACATGGTTGAGAGGGATACCAATCTAGAAATTATCCTTGGAGATAATGCCACGTATCCCGTGAAAGGGACAGGGACTGTGGCCCTCCACTTGTCTCAAGGACAAATCCTACGTTTGCAAGATGTACTCTATGTACCAAAATTGAAGAAGAACGTTGTGTCTGTATCAGCCATGGAAGACAAAGGGTTCAATGTAACATTCTCTGATGGAAAGGTGCTCATGTGGAAGAAGAGCTTCAAGGAAGCTATCTCGATTGGTATTAGAGTTGGTACACTCTACCAAGTTGGAGGAAGTCCGCTGGGAGCAATGACTTGTGATACTATTCGACAAACCGAACTATGGCACCGAAGGTTTGGACACCTTCATTACAAGGTCCTTCCCGAAGCAAGGAAGGTGGTGACAGGGATGCCTGACTTTGGAAATAATCATGAAGGTGTATGTAAGGGCTGTGCTGAAGGAAAGCATACAAGGGGACCTTTCCCCTCAAGTGTCACAAAGACATCTTATATTCTGCAACTGGTCCATTCTGATCTATCTGGTATGTTGCCCGTGACATCCCTAGGAGGAAGTTCCTACTACATGACATTCACTGATGACTTCTCTTGCAAAACCTGGATATACTTCTTGAAGAAGAAGGATGAGGCTTTCATGTGGTTCCGTACCTTCAAAGCCTTAGTGGAAAATATGACCGGAAAGAAGATCAAGATTTTGAGGACCGACAATGGAACTAAATATGAGTCAAATGAGTTCAAAGACTTTTGCAGAGAAGCTGGCATTAAGAGGGAGACTACTACTGCATATACTCCTGAGTAGAATGGTGTTGCTGAACGCAAGAATAGGACCATTGTGGAAGCTGCCCGTGCCATGCTATGTGACCAGGGTCTACCAAAGTTTCTGTGGGGAGAAGCTGCAAATACTGCTGTGTATATTCAAAACCGATGCCCTCATTCCGCTTTGGACTCCAAAACTCCCGAAGAGGTTTTCTCTGGTAAGAAACCTGATGTCTCACATTTTAGAATTTTTGGATGTCCTGTCTATTTTCATGTGCCGAAAGAAAAGAGAAGTAAGCCGGATGCTACCGGGAAGAAAGGAATGTTTGTGGGCTACAGTGAGACTTCTAAGGCATATAGAGTCTATGTACCTGGTCAAAGGGAAGTAGAGATAAGCCATGATGTCACTTTTGACGAAGATGCTTCCCTGAAGAAAGTAGTAGATCTTCCAAGATCTGAAGAAAATCATGAAGAAAGGCCTGGAAATCAAGAAGAACCGCAGAATGAGACAATGCCTGATATTGAAGGACCAATGGACCCTATTGATCCATCTCCTTCACTGGGAAAGAGACCATCATGGCTCAGGGACACCCTCGAAGATGCTGAGGGTCATGCTGCCCCAAGGGGGACATTCCGAGAAAGCAAGAAGCCGTGTAGATACCAAGGGTATCTAGCTGCCATGAGTACTATTGTACAATCTGAACCTGGATCTTTTGAGGAAGCCGTAAAGCATCAAGTTTGGAAGGATGCTATGCACGAAGAATATGAGTCCATAATGAAGAATGATGTCTGGGATGTGGTTCCAAGACCGAAGGACAAATCAGTTGTCACTGCGAAATGGCTCTACAAGATCAAGCATGGATCTGATGGAAGTGCTGAAAAGTTCAAGGCAAGATTTGTTGCCCGTGGCTTCTCTCAAAAGGAAGGAACAGACTATGATGACATATTTGCACCTGTGGCACGATATACCACCATTCGATCAATCATAGCCCTTGCTGCTACGCAAGGATGGAGTCTTCATCAGATGGATGTCAAGACCGCTTTTCTGCATGGTGCAATAAAGGAAGAGGTGTATGTAGAACAACCTTTGGGATTTGAAGTTCATGATCGAGACACTCATGTCTGCAGGTTGAAGAAAGCCCTCAATGGGTTAAAGCAAACACCTAGAGCTTGGTACGAGAGGATGGATAGTTACTTGATGAAGCTGGGCTTCACTCGAAGTAATGCTGATCCGAACCTTTACTTCAAGGTTGTGCAGGGGAAGCCTCTCATTCTAGTGCTATATGTGGACGACCTCTTCCTGACAGGTGCTGACCCTCTCATTCATCAATGTAAGAGGGAGCTCGCTGCTGAGTTCGAGATGAAGGACCTAGGACCGATGCACTACTTCCTAGGCCTGGAGGTCTGGCAGAGACCTGGAGAGATTTTCCTTTCTCAAGGAAAATACATTGTGAAGCTTCTGGAAAGATTTGGAATGGTGGACTGTAAGTCCGTGTCGACACCGATGGAACTCAACTTTAAGAAGTTGAGTGGCAGCGCTGCTGGGCCTATCTTGGCCAATCCTACCGAGTATCGTCAACTCATAGGAGCTTTGATGTTCTTAGTGAACACCCGACCGGATATATGTTTTGCAGTGAACACTTTGAGTCAACAGATGGTTGAGCCTCATCATTTTCATTGGGTTGGTGCCAAGAATCTTCTGAGATATCTTCGGGGCACCATAAACCATGGGCTGAGATACACTGTCGGGAGTGTGACACTCCATGGATATACTGATGCCGATTGGGCTGGCAGTGTGGTGGATCGTAAGAGCACATCGGGATGCTGCTTCAATCTTGGTTCTGCTTCGATCTCATGGATGAGCAGGAAGCAGAAGTCGGTGGCTTTGAGCACCGCGGAGGCCGAATACATTGCTGCAAGTATGGCCTGTTGTGAAGCAGTTTGGTTGTGTAAGCTCTTTAGTGAGTTGTTTGGACATGTGCTAGATACCACTGTGATACTCTGTGATAACCAGAGTGGGATTCGTATGACTGAGAATCCTGTGTTCCACGGCCGATCCAAGCATATTGATATCAGGTACCACTTTATCCGGGATATGGTACAGTGAGGCGCCGTAAGG
The DNA here is from genome assembly GCA_034641835.2 of Pinus albicaulis. NCBI lineage: Eukaryota > Viridiplantae > Streptophyta > Pinopsida > Pinales > Pinaceae > Pinus > Pinus albicaulis. Next base: position 340,197,643 of record CM076574.1, on the reverse strand, counting down.
CTCGATCATATAGGAACTGATGAGCAGGTCGCGGATATTCTCACTAATCCCCTGGGGAAGGTCAAGTTCCTAACCTTCCGTGAGAGTCTTCGTGTCGTGGAACGACCCTATGATGTGGGTCTTGTTGGACGATGAGCTCTGGGAGCTCTGGGGGGCTTTGGGGATAGCTTCTCGGAGCTATAAGCACTCATAATGCTTCTGCCCCACCCTTGTGATTATTGAGCTGGTTCGCCACTCATTTATCTGTGCCCCGTATGCATCCTACCCATTGAGTTCAAGGCTCATGGGAAGTACCTCTCATTTGGCCAATGAGGTGGGAAAAGCTAGAGACTATTAGCAAAGACTGATGGACGCATCAGAGATTCCCGTACTCTCTATCTAGGATGGCATGGTCCAACCACTTGATCTGGGATCAAGTTTAGTGAGGTCTGGGACCTCTGCCTGACTTCGGGTCAGATGAACCAACTTTGGGTTGGTTGGATACTCTTCATGAGTTTGATAGAGGTTTGGAACCTTTGGACTGATTATGTCAGTCGGGGGATGATGTCTTTGTGACCGACCCACTTCTGTTCTGAAATAAAGAGGCCAGCAAAGCAAGTTACGGCGGGATGACACACGATGTTTGATTGCACTGATGGATGGAGTTCTCCCTAGTTGAGAGGGAGTGTTAAATTTGGACAACTAGGTCCAAACTCCATGTTATGATGCTCAGATTAAGAGGCTAATATTTTGTTGAATTCCTCTTTCGAAGAGGTGTAAAATCCATATATAATATGTCTTAATCCGATGAGCAGAACATTTATTTTGAATTTATTATTCATGATAAATTATATGTGCAGGTCGGCCTTAAGGTTTCACACCCCCAGCAGATGTGTCACACACCCCAATGATGGATATAAATACAGGCAAAGTTGGAGAGCATTTCACAACAACTCAACTCACATCTTCTTCTCTCATCTGATTTAGTACGAGCTCATTGGAGGACAAGTTCAGCCCACACGTGTGGAGAAGAAGGACGAAATCTGTACCACTGAAGGGAAGGACGAATTTCTGCAATTAAGGTTTTGCTGGAAGTTTGACCAGCGTTGACTTTGGTCAACGCATGGTCCGAAAGGGCTGAAACTTGTTGGAGAGTTCGATTTTGAGAGGCCGTACACATTGGCACAGAAATCGAGGTCAAAGGGTTGACCAAACTGTTGCTGCGTTGACTTTTAGCTTGCTGCCCTGTGTTAACTTTTTTTGGACAGCATTGACTTTTCTGGAGTTGACTTGGGTTGACTCGGTAGCTGATTGGAAGATTGTTGTGACACATTCTGGGTTGGCTGATCAAGGAGACTTTGCTGGTTGAAGCATCCTGTTGACCGTCGTAACGCACCATCACATTTTTTCTGTTTCTGGTTTGTCTTCAATAAGATCCACTTATATGTTCTATCAGCATTTTACTTAACTATTTGTGTGATTGCTGTAAGAAAAGTAAAGTTTCTTCAAGCATAGAACATCTACAAAAATTTACAACTCTCCAGTGCTCTCCAAACACTAGCTACGGAAACCTCAAAGTACTAGCAACCCACCAACTATCAAACCCTAGACTCCAACTACTAGCTAGAAGTCACTCCACACCAAAGTTGGTTACTCCACCAAAGATCCACAATGAACAAGCATATATACCATTTTATGTTGCAGGAAACACCTATTTTGGTTATATCCCAATCCTGAAATGCCTGGAAATGTGGAAACTGGTACAAAACATCATGGAAACATTGTCGTTTCCATTGTATAACATTTCCCAATTTTGCAATATATATACAAGCACAGATTTCTGAAAATTCTAATAATTACTTCTAATGATATGGTTCTTCTTTTAACAATTCCAATTTATCAATAAGCAATTACACTTCAGAAATTCAACCATAAACCATAGGAACAGTGGATCTCACAATGCACAAAAGAGAACACAAGATTTACCCTCAAAAAAACCCAACAACCGTTTCTTAGAGAGATTCTTCAGTTCAACAAGAGATACATCTAACGCTGCTAGTCAACTATGCCAACAAGCTAATGGTCAAACCTGGTCTCCAGCACTCAAGTCAAGTCAAAGCCAAGTCAAACTTCTGCTCCCCAGAATTTTGGCCTGCCCAGAAACTGCCCAAAATTTCAGCCTTCTCAGAAAACTGCCCAGAAAATGTCATAAGTGCAAAATCTGAGAGAGAGAGAGATGCAAGCTAGAGAGACATCTTCATCCTTCTTCTTTTCATCCCTGTTCTTCCTCTTAACCTTTGCTTGGATGCCCAGAAATTGTCTTCTTGTGATGAGGTCAAATGGTGTCTTTGTGGAGGAGGTCGAATGCCTTTATATAGTGATCTACCTGTCTAGAATGGGTGTGTCCCTTCACTGGGCCAACTTGACTTGAGGGAGGGCCGACTTGACTTTATTGGAGCCAAAAATTCAAATTTCAAATTTTGAAAACTTATCTTTTAAATCTGACATGAATAACATGTCTTATATAAATTCTTTCAAGGTCTATATAATCAAAATGACATGAAGAAAATGTCTTACAAATTCTTTATACATCACAAGACCCAAAAATATAAATTATGAAGTCTGACCATAGCTACAAAAATCCAGCACTCCCTCTTAGCTAGGGAGGTATTCACCATAATTCCGATCGGTACTCCTGACACATGGCACATCATTAGCATCAACTGGTTACCATAATTTTGGTCTATCTAACACATGGTATAAATATTATTCTTGGTTTACCATCATTCAGGCCAATACCTGGCATATGGTGAATCGCCAAAGGTCACACTAATTAAGTAATTCTGGACCCGATGCTAATGATCTTGGTGTTAGAAAGGCCACACTATCAGAGTAATTTTGGGCCTCTAGGGCCATTCTTCCTAATTCTGGTCAAGCATGACACAATTGGTTACCATAATTTTGGTCTATCTGACTCATGGTATACGAACTATTCTTGGTTCACCATCATTCTGGTTGATATCTGGCACATGGTGAATCCCCAAAGGTCACACTCTAACTGAGTAATTATGGACCCAATGCTAGAAATGCCACACTATCAGAGTAATTATGGGCCTCTAGGACCATTCTTCCTAATTTTGGTCAAACATGACACAGGGAGAATGTCATTCTTTTACCGGACCATTCCCCCTAATTTTGGTCAAAGTACTTGACACAGGGATCATTTCCCTAATGCTTGTCACAGTACTTGACACTGGGAGAATGTTTGTCCACGATGTTATCTCATCAACACTCCCTCTCAATGAGAGAGGCATTCTCCACAAGTCCAAGCTTGTCTGTAAAGTATGCAAACTTTGTATGGGACAAAGGCTTTGTTAAAATATCTACAATCTACTCATCAGTGGAGACATACTGAAGCTTCACTACTCCCTTCTACACCATGTCATGAATGAAGTGGTACTTGATCTCAATGTGCTTCGACCTGTCATGGAACACTGGATTCTCTATCAACTTCACTCAGCTTTGATTATCACAATAAATCACGGTCGGCTCAAGAAAATGATCAAACAGTTCCGCGAGTAACTTTTGAAGCCATATTGCTTCACAACTCACCAACAGATGTCTGCTTCCTGCTCATCCACAAAATCATAGCAGAGCCCAAACTAAAGAAACCTTCGGAGGTACTCTTCATGTCTTTAGCACTTCCTACCCAATCTATATCGACATATTCCTGCAATTGAATATCTTTTGAGATATATCTCAACCATAGTCCACCATACCACGCAAGTATCTCAATATGTGCTTTGTTGCTATCCAATGATCATATCTCGGTTCCACTTGGAAATGGCTCAACATGTTCACTACAAAGCAAATGTGTATTAACCAAATACATCACTGCACCTATCAGCTTCTGGTACATTGAAGAATCTACCAAATCAAACTAAGTGTCTCCCAACTTCCTCAAGTTTGTAACCATAGTAGTCGGCATCAATTTACAATCCATCATACCAAACTTCTACAAGATCTTGATAATATATTTTCCTTTGACCAACAAAGATTGTGCCAGGCTTTTGACATACTTCTAGCTCCAAATAATAAAGCATCAATCCAAAATCCTTCATATCAAATTCAGAAGCTAGCTCCCTCTTACACCAAATAATTAGATGCTCCAAACCTATCAGAAATAAGTCATCAACATATAATAACAGAATCACAATTTCATTCTTCTCAACCTTGAAGTACATGTTTGGATCGACGTCACTTTTCGAGAATCCAAGTCTCATTAGATAATTGTCAATTCTTGTATACCAAGCTCTCGATGCTTGCTTAAATCCACACAAGGCTTTCTTCAACCTGCAAATGTGAGACTCTCTACCATGGACCTCAAAACCTTGAGGTTGCTCTAAGTACACTTCTTCTTCAATCACACCATTAAGAAAAGCAATATTTACATCCATTTGATGTAAATTTCAACATATAGATGAAGCAATAGAAATGATGGATCTAATAGTAGTGTACCTGGTAATCGGAGAAAATGTCTCAACATAGTCTTCTCCCTCTTTTTGGGAGAAACCTCTACCACAAATCTTGCCTTGTATTTTTCAATGTTGCCATCCACTGCATGCTTAATCTTGTATAGCCATTTGGAGGACACCATTGATTTTCCTTCATGTCTAGGCACAATTTTCCATACATCGTTCTTCATAATTGATTGGTATTCTTCCAACATCGCATCCTTCCAAACGTGTTGGTTGGTTGCCTCTTCATATGTGGAATGTTCTGCATCAATAAGATTAGTCATCAATGTTGCATAACCACAATACCTCTTTGGCAGATTACTTTCCCTGAAGGAGCAACGTGGTGTTGCATGTCCTTCTACTCCCTGCAAAGTAGATCATAACCAAGCTTACCTTTTCTTGATTTTAGGAACAACAACTGGGTCCACTAGTTCGCTTGGTCCTTTTGGCTCTTCTTGATGGTCAATGAGATGTTTAGAAGGATTCGATAGACCAGATCCTTCTTTTTTATATATAAAATTATCATGTATTAATGTTTAATTTAGGAAGGGTCACCCCCGCCATTGTAATCATCATACAGTTAAGTGTGTGTACTTCATTCTTCCTTACGAGCTTCAAGTTCTTCATTCTCATCAGAGTGCACTTATTTAGACTTTCAATAAGCCACATTTTCGTCAAAAGTTACATCCTTGCTAACTTCAACTTGTTTTTGTCCTAGAATATATATTCTATATCCCTTTGATGATTCACTATAGCCAACAAATATTCCTTTCCTTCCTGAAGGCTCTAACTTTCTTCTCTTATCTTTGGAAACATGAATATAAACAGGACAACCAAATATTCTTAAATAACCAACCTGGGGTTTTTTACTGGTGAACACTTCTTCAGGAGTCTTGTATTCCAAGATTTGATGAGGACTACTATTTTTTAATGTAGATAGCGGTTCTTGATACTTCACTCCATACAACCATAGCCAGGTCTTGGTCATACATCATTTCCTTGATGGATTCTTCAATGGTTCTATTATTTCTTTCAACAACTCCATTTTGTTGCGGATTATGGGGGACTATCATCTCCCTCTTAATCCCATCTTCTTTGCAAAAGGCAACAAGCTCCTTGGAGGTATATTTGCCTCAATTATCAGATCTCAAGATCTTGATCTTCTTTCCCTTCAAGTTTTCAACTTCAAATTTGAATTCCTGGAATTTGTCAAACACTTCAACTTTTGTTTCCATGGAGTAGATCCCCGTCTTGAGAGAGAAGTCATCAATAAATGCTACATAGTACAAAGAGCCTCTAAGGGACTTCACTAGCATAGGACCACATACATTCGAATGGATATATATTCTATATGCCTTTATCCTAGAATATATATTTTATATGCCTTTGATGATTCACTATAGCAAACGAATGTTCCTTTCTTTCCTGAAGGCTCTAACTTTCTTCTCTTATCTTTGGGAACATGAATATAAACAGGACAACAAAATATTCTTAAATGACCAACCTAGGGACTTTTACCACTGAACGCTTCTTCAGGAGTCTTGTCTTCCAAGATTTAATCTTGAGATGAACTATATCATATGATTCTAGTTCAATGGATGAACTATATCATATGATTCTAGTTCAATGGATGTCATTCGAATGCCTTTGACTGGACACATGTTGTTGTCTCCAAGTTCCACCTTTTGTGCCAATCTTCTTTCCAACAGACTTGTGAGGTTGTCTCGATCTCCTGTCATGTGCCTTGAGGCACCACTATCTACTAGCCACAAGTCTTGAATATCTGCAACAGAACCGGTAAGAGCAAAGAAATAAAATAATTCTTTATTACCTGGACTTTCATTCTTTGGTTTCGTTGGAAGATCTTCAAAATATGTTGTGGAGGCATGTTGGTTTTCTTTTCTCTTTCTATCACCCTATCTTTCGGGACAATCACTTCTTTAGTGACCATATTTGTGCATTGATAGCATTGAACCTTTGGCGTCTCTCTTTCGTTGAGGAGCAGATCTTCTTTCTTCTGGTCTTCTTCCTTCGTTTCTTCTTCCTCCATTTCTTCTTTGAAAACAAAACTTCTTTCTTCCTCCCCCTTTCTTGAAATGTGTTGCATATGCTTGAAAATCGCCTTCATCAGATCTTTGAATCTTTCCTCTTTATATGAGCCTTGATTCGTCTTGAGTACAATTGGCCCATAGTTCATCAAACTTTACACCAGTCTTTTCTAGCACATATTCATGTTGCAAAAGCATCCCATGATTCAGGTAAACCATTGAGTGTTGTAGTTATTAATTCCTTATTAGAAATGACTTCATCAATCACTTGTCGTTGATCTCTTAGTTGAGATATCCTCATGAAATATGAGACTATAGTATCATTCCTTGTCATTCTAACATCACAAAGCTCATTCTTCAAACACATGGCTTAACCAATATTGTTGATAGTGAACAAACCGATTAGGGTATCATACATATGCTTTGAAGATTGAAGGATTAAAACATAGGGAATCAAGTGATATTTAATAGAGTCCACAATGATGCTCATGGTTGTAATATCATACTTCCCAAACTTCGCTTTCTCTTCATCCTTTTTTGGTTCGATAACCTTGCCTTTTACAATACCCAAGAGACTTTATTTTTCAAGTAGATATTCAATCCTTGTCTTCCAAGCCCTAACATTTGTAGCTCCTCCTAATTTGTTCTCAAACTTCATGTGGGAACCCATAGTCATAGACAAGCAAGTAGATCTAGGGTTTCAGGAGTAATCTCTTACCAAGCTTCTTCAAGAGTGATCTCAACATCCTTTTCGGCACCAAAGCTCTGATACCATGTTGATTTTTTAAGTGCAATATATATACATGAAAATTCTGATAATTACTTCTAATGATATAATTCTTTTAACAATTCCAATTTATCATTAAGCAATTACACTTCAAAAATTCAACCATAAACCATAGGAACAGTAGAGATCACAATGCACAAAAGAGAACACAAGATTTACCCTGGGAAAACCCACTTAGGGGAAAAACCCAACAACCTTTTCTTAGAGAGATTTTTCAGTTCAACAAGAGATACATCTAATGCTACTAGTCAACTATGCCAACAAGCTAATGGTCAAACATGGTCTCCAACCCTCAAGTCAAGTCAAAACCAAGTCAAACTTTTACTCCACAGAACTTCGGCCTTCCAATTCTGCCCAGAATTTCGGCTTGCTCAAAAAACTGCCCAGAAAAAGTCACACGTGCGAAATCTGAGAGAAAAAGAGAGATCTGAGCTAGAGAGAGATATTTGTCCTTTTCGTCCTTCTCCCTCTTGACCTTTGCTTGGATGCCCAGAAATTGTCTTCTTGTGATGAGGTCGAAGGGTGTCTTTATGGAGGAGGTCAAATGCCTTTCTCCTTGTCCAGAATGGGTGTGTCTCTTCACTGGACCGACTTGACTTTCTTGGAGCCAAAAATTCAAATTTCGAAAATTTCTCTATTAAATCTAGCATGAATAACATGTCTTATAGATATTCTTTCAAGATCTAAATAATCAAAATGACATGAAGAACATGTCTTACAAATTCTTTATACATTACAAGGCCCAAAAATATAAATTATGAAGACTGACCATAGCTACAAAAATTCAACAAGGGGACCCCCTCACCCTTAGTCAATTCGAAAAGGTGACAAAATGGGGAAGTACTACAATCCCCCCACCCACTAGTGTGTGCATTCACCCTACAGGCTTCATGCTAGGAGAGGCTTACCTCTAGGATAAAATATGTTTCAAGTGTAGCCATTCACCATGGTGTTCTAAGCATGCAGAAGCTTCTCAAGTAGGAAAGGGAAATAACTTTAAAGGATTTGGGTAATGAGTGGACCCAACTAGAAGCATGGAATTGACATGGTCTACCAAATCACGTAGAACCTCATTATATGGATGATTATGGGGTGTGATCACATATATCCTATTATCTACCTAAACCTATATACATATCATCCTACTCATGGAGCTATGCGCACTTTGCTTAAGTGCTAATGATGTCTTTTGACATAGCCATTACTCTTGGATTCTTGATTATTCACTTTTCTTATGATTTTACTATTCCAACATGGTATCAGCATTATTTGGTTCATTATCAAGGTTTTACAAAGTGTGACTAAGTTTTATAATATAGTGAATGAGTCTGATGAGACTACAGTGATCGAATATGTGTGATGCACTAGTTATTGAACCCTAGTTTAGCAAAGACTAGTAATCTTTCTTGCTATAATCTTGCTAGATTTGTTAATGTTGAAAATTCAGCAAGGAAGTCTCAATTTTGATTTTTCCTTAATTAAAATTGAGGAAATTCGAAATTCCACATCAGCAGACAACTTGGAGGAGTTAACAGAGGTGACATGGCTCTTGTCACTCAGTTAAGAACACTGAATTTAACAAAGGTGACATGGCTCTTGTCACTCAGTTAAGAACACTGAATTCGATTTAATGAGTCCAAGTTCAATTTACTTGTGTTGATTCCTAAAAAATAGGAGCCTAACTCAATTAATTCGAGTTAGGGGCATGAAATTCAGTTGTGTGCAGTGGGTTCCTAAATTTTAGACACCTAGGTTGAGTTAATTTTAGTTGTAGCAATTTAATTCAGTTAAATTGAGTTATGGTCAATTAAACTAGTTCTAACTGTTGGAGGAACTAGTGGAAGGTCAAGTTGTGGAAGAGGAACTTCAATCACACTCGGTGATCATCTAGATAATTAATCAATCAACCTAAATTAGCTCATGCATGCAGAGAATTTGAGTTATCCAATTGAGATGGAGATTCCAAGGCAATGTACTATCAATTGTAGCATATTCCAATGTGTAAAGATGGTGCATGCAATCAGAGGAAGGACCAAAAGGAATTGCGTAATCCAGGTGAGGGAACTTCCTATTTAATAGGGATAATTTCCTGAAGGAACAGCGCAAAGAAATAGGAGCTTGGAGGCTTGAAAATTTAGTTAAGTATTGGCCAAGTTCAGTTAGTCAGGCAGAGGATAGAAGATACTTGTGTAGGTTGTGCTCAAGCTTGAGCAAGCATATTTTATTCATCTAGATTCTTTGATTAATGCAATACAGATAGTAAGGGCTTTTGGTAGTTGCTTTCCCCTAGATAAATTTCTGTGTATGTGTGTTGAATCATAATGCATGTTTTTGATATGTGTTCTCGATCGTGAATTTGCTTCAGCAGATGAGTAGAGTAGATTTGAGTCTTATGTTTTAGTACATTACACGAGCATTTTTTAATTTAAATTAAATTCGACATGGTATCAGAGCTAGATCTGTAGAAATTTCTACATGGTATCAAATCTAGATTTGTAGAAACTAGGGCAGGATTCACATTAGAACCAATCATTGAAGTCCTCATGTACAACGATCATTGAAGAACTAAATAGTTGTTAAGAGGCAGAGTTGATGAAGCCCTAGTTCAAGGCAAATCCAAAAGACCCTATGTGCAGACTTCTTAATGGAGCAAGAAGGCTTCTAGCGAGCAAATCAATGAGCCAATGTTTAGTGACATAAAAAGGAATTGTGATCATTGATATTGGTAGATTGAGGGGCAAAGATATTTCCCGCAGGGAGATCGAGTCTTAGAGGGAATCTAGATTCAGAGGGAGCAGCCCTATGGAAACTAGTACCTTAGGATCTATGGAGATCAGACTCATTATTGCAGTAGTTGTAGTAGTTGCAGCAGTAGTGCATAAGCAACAGCAGAGCAATAGCAACAGCGGTATGAGTAGATCAAATTTCGACATGCATGCAACCATACCTCCAAGTGTGAGGTGGGGCGATGTGAATCCCTAATCTCATAATTGCATAAATTTGGGCAGAGCACATTGAGGTGTTCTCCTCATGGATCATTACCTTGCTATAGGGGCCCACAATATTCAATAGCAGAAGGATCAGTGTCAATCAGATATTGAGGAGTGCAGAGGAGTGTTGATAGCAGAGCAGGAGGCTCAATAGCAGAGTCGGCAACAACACAGTATTTCCAATAGACAGTTGCAGACAAAGTTGATTCATTTTTTTTTTATGCTTCTCAGTTGCAGGTGCTGCAGTAGCAGCAACAACAGTGATAGGTTTTGCATGCAGTACATTCCACACATGCATGATGTGGGTGGTTGATAATCCCTTTCTTGCTAAGAGGGAGTGTTGAAAATAAAGAAAGAAAGTCTCAATTTTGATTTTGCCATTATTAAAATTGAGGAAATTCGAAATTCCACATCAGCAGACAACTTGGAGGAGTTAATTGAGGTGACATGGCTCTTGTCACTCAGTTAAAAACACTGAATTCGAGTTAATGAGTTCAAGTTCAATTTACTTGTGTTGATTCCTAAAAAATAGGTGTCTAGCTCAGTTAATTCGAGTTAGGGGCATGAAATTCAGTTGTGTGTAGTGGGTTTCTAAATTTTAGGAGAATAGGTTGAATTAATTTCAGTTGTATCAATTTAATTCAGTTAAATTGAGTTATGGTCAGTTATACTAGTTCTAACTGTTGGAGGAACTAGTGGAAGGTCAAGTTGTAGAAGTAGAGCTTCAATCACACTCAGTGCTCATCCAGATAACTAATCAATCAACCTAAATTAGCTCATGTATGCAGAGAATTTGAGTTTCCCAGTTGAGTTGGAGATTCCAAGGAAGTGTACTATCATTTGTAGCAAATTCCAATGTGTACGTACGGTGCATGCAGTCAGAGGAAGGACCAAAAGGAATTGTGCAATCCAGGTGAAGGAATTTCCTATTTAATAGAGGCTAATTTCCTATAGGAACAGTGCAACGAAATAGAAGCTTGGAGGCTTGAAAAATTGGCTAAGTATTGGCCAGGTTCATTCAGTCAGACAAAGGATAGAAGATACTTGTGTAGGTTGTGCTCAAGCTTGAGCAAGCATAATGTATTCATCTAGATTTTTTAATTAATGCAATATAGATAGCAAGGGGTTTTGAGCAGTTGTTTTCCCTTGGATAAATTTTTGTGTATGTCTGTTGAATCATGATGCATGTTTTCGATATATGTTCTCGATCGTGAATTTGCTTCCACGGATGAGTAGAGTAGATTTGAGTCTTATGTTTTAGCACATTACATGAGCAATTTTGAATCTACAATTAATTTCTACATGGTATTAGAACTAGATTTGTAGAAATTTCTACATGGTATCAGAGTTAGATTTGTAGAAATTTCTACAGTTAAGAGCATTGTTGTGCAAATCTAAATGATTGACTAGAAACTAATTGTAAACATTAGAAAACCATGAGGACCTCTATTGTATGGTTTGACCCAATCAAGGAGATTCACTGAGGTCTTAGCAAGCTTGACTGGATGTGAAGGTGCAAATATTGTGTTTTATGTCCATATTGCCTATCTACAGCGTGTTGCCCCATGCTCTAGCACAATTTATCCTAAATTTTCATCAATGAGTTGTGGTTGTTCAACTGAATTGATGTGTTCCAGTGTTACGTTAAGTTTTTGGGACATGGGAGTGTGAATGCACATGGGGAACATGTGGAGGTTGCCCCCAAATTTTAGGCAAATTCATGAGGGGCGAGCGGATATCAAGTTTCCTAACATAGGGGGGCCATCTCTAAAATTATGGAAAAAATGATAAATCCCAACATCAAATATTCACCCCCTGTAAATTCATCATTGTGCAATGCAAATACTAAATTCAAAATGGTGAAACAATGCAAACATGAATCATGATTCATTAATCACCATTATTATTATGATTTATCACTTATCACAACTGAAAATTTATCGAGGTCATCTCTACAATACTTATAGGCTATGTCACAAGGTTCGTCGAACTTTAACCTTGAGGTTCAAATTTTGGCTAACCTTAAAAAAAATTTGAGGTTCGACGAACCTCATATCAATTGACCAAGTCCATAGATCAAAATTCATAACTTCATGTCACAACTCAAGTTTGTAATTTATCCTTGGAGTTTCCATGTCCGTGATAGCGCTTTGATGTTTACTGATATTGATTTCTTATTATTTTATCCTATAACTCATTTTAAATTCATATATACATATATAGAAGAAGCTAATGGTGAACCTCATCCAAACCTCATCAAAAAATTTGACTCAAACCGAACCTAATCATTGTCGAACCCGAACCATGTGACATTGCCTATAGGTGCTTTGACGTAATTTTTTGTGCTTCCTATACACACAAAGATTTCTTTTACAAAAAGGTTGAAGCCAATAGCTGGTCTACTCACCTAGGATTGCTTGATTATAAACACAATACTATCGAAATAGATTTCATATACAACAAAATATAGAGGAACTAGAAAACTGCACATGCAACAATGATAAGTTAACTATTGCATGGGCTACACCCCTTATGATGCGTGTTTTCCTCTCAAGATTTTCTAGAAAAACATCGTGAGTGGATGCCCTTGGGTCTTGCTTTTCAAAACGGGGTGCTCACAACCCCCATTTTTCAAAACACATCCTGCACATCAATAGCTAGCTGGTTGAACACTTTACTTTGTTTCATCAAGTTTTGCAAAATGGAGGGTGCGATGAAATGTTTCACCAAGTGTCCCTCATCCTAGGGGCGTGGGTAGTGCAAAGGCCACACCCCAACCCTGTAGGATGCATCACCTTCAAACACAAACGCATTCTTTATCTTTGTACCAGCTACAAATGTAACTTGCGATCTATGGAATGATCACGTAGAGATTGGAGTATCAACTAGTAGTGAAAAGGTGGTATGGTGAACTGAAGGCTAAAGAAACCCATGTGCCTTAGCCGCAATTATATGTGTAGGTAGTCAATTGATCCTTTACTTGTAGAAATTTATAGTTTCCCACCCCGGTTTTCAATTTTCACCTTGTTACTCCAAAATAGTTAAATGCCCTTTCCCATATCCATAACATTTAACAAACTGGAAAATAAATTTTGCTGAAAACACAAATTCTGGAAATTTTTCAGAATGCTGGAAAATGCAGAATTAAAAATCAGCAAGCATAAAAACAGTCATTCACACATTTGACACAAATATTTTTGGTCAACATGACCCTGGAAAAACCCCCTACAACTCTTGGGGAAAACCAGTTTGAAAGCTCCTTCTTATTTCTGGAAAATGCTTTTTACAGTGAGAAATATTCAGCAAAAAATCAGCAAACAGACTTTTACAACTTATCTCGTTTTCCGTGCTTAACCACCGCCTCGGAAAGTGTGCAAACAGCAAAACAGGAACAGCAATAAATGTTGTACGGATTTCCTCGATTTTTGTGCCAAATATCAGCCTTAAACGCTGCTGTACAGCCTGCCTGGAAATGCGTGCAAGCTGCCACAAAATCTGCTGTACGATTTCTACCTCGAAATGCGTGCCAAAGGTACAGCCACTTGCTGTACGGCCTCCCTCAAATCTGCTCCTCGAAATCTGTGCAAATCTACTGTACGGCCCTCCTTCCTCAAAAATCGTGCCAAAAGTCTGCCTTGCTGTGTGCTAAATCTGTTGTACTGTCTTGCTGAAATGTTGTCTTGGAATGCGTGCCAAGCTGCTGCCTCCTTCTCCTCACTACCCAGAAATCTCCCTTGCTCTCTTGCTCTCCTTCTCTCAATCTGCTCATGAAAGAATGAATGACCTTTTCCTCCTTTTCCTCCTTTAACCTAACCCTAAGTGACTTTTGGGGAATCCCTAAATCCAATGGTTGAGATAGATTGAGATCTAGGGCTGAGATTAAATGCTCATTTAAATCTCACTTTCTATTTTTTAATTCACCCCACTTTAATAAAGACCCACTTAGTCATTTATTTCAAAAGTCACTTTTCCTTTCTAATTTTACATTGACTTTATTAAAGTCACTTTAAAATTAGACTTTAGTAACTTTATCACTTAAAGTCACTTTTAAATTAGATTTGACTTTATAAAAATTATAAAGTCACTTTAGGAGAAAAATTAAAATTCTTTTGGACACTTTTCCCTAGGCCAAAGATCAAAGCCTTAGGGAACCACCTGTCCTCCGGTACCAAATTTCAACACTCCCTCTTACCGAGGAAGGTGTTCCTCACCACACCTATCTTGTCTCTGAAGTAGACATGCTTGCCCCGTGGTAAGGCTTTGGTAAGAATATCTGCAACTTGCTCATCGGTGGGAATATACTCAAGCTTCACAGCTCCTTTCTGAACATAGTCTCTGATGAAATGATATTTGATCCCGATATGCTTTGACCTGTCATGAAATACTGGATTCTCCGTGAGTTTAATGCAACTCTGATTATCACAGTAAATCACTGAAGGTCTCAACGGCTGACCAAATAAGCCAAACAACATCTTGCGAAGCCGGATGGCCTCACAACTAGCTAGACTGGCTGCCATATACTCTGCTTCCGCTGAACTCAATGCTACTGACTGCTGCTTTCGGCTGAACCATGACACAACTGTCGAACCCAACCCAAAACAGCACCCTGAAGTGCTCTTCCTATCAGAAGCACAACTTTCCCAATCAGAATCAGTGTAACCCGCCAATCTCACTCCATCCCCCTGCCTGTAGTCCAGACCATAATCCACTGTCCCCTGCAAGTATCGCAAAATGTGTTTTGCAGCCACCCAATGAACCTTCCTAGGCTCACACATAAACTGACTCATCGTGTTGACTGCAAAACAAATATCTGGTCTAGTGTTGACCAAATACATCAAGGAACCAATCAGTTGTCTGTACAATGTGGGATCCACCAACTCGGAATCAGAAGCATGAAGCTTCTTCCAGTTGGTGATCATCGGTGTCGACATGGGTCTACAATCCTCCATGTGGAATCTGCCAAGGATGTCCACAATATACTTCCCCTGTCCCAGGAAGAAATGCCCCTCCTCCTGCCACACCTCCAAACCCAAAAAGTAATGCATCAAGCCGATGTCCTTCATCTCAAACTCCATCGCAAGATCTCTCTTGCAGTGCTCTATGAGTCTCTCTGCACCTGTAATGACTAAGTCATCCACATACAGCACCAGAATGAGAGGCTCCTCACCTATCACAATATAGTAAAGGTTCGGATCTGCCTCACTCTTTGTGAAACCCATCTTCTGCAAGTAAGTATCTATCCTGGAGTACCAAGCTCGGGGAGCTTGCTTCAGGCCATAAAGGGCCTTCTTCAGTCTGCACACATGGGACTCCTTCCCATGCACCTCAAAGCCCTGTGGCTGCTCAATGTACACCTCCTCTTGTATGAAGCCATTGATACATGCGGTCTTCACATCCATCTGGTGGATCTTCCAACCCATCTCTGCTGCTATAGATATAATGGAGCGGATCGAAGTATATCGAGCCACGGGAGCGAAGGTCTCCTCATAATCAACTCCCTCTACCTGGGAGAACCCTCTAGCCACAAACCTCGCTTTGAATTTCTCAATGCTGCCATCTGCAGCATGCTTTACCTTGTAAAGCCATCTGGAAGTAACCACGGATTTGCCCTCGGGCCTCGGCACCACCTCCCAAACATCATTCTTCATGATAGAAGAATACTCCTCCTACATGGCCTCTCTCCAGACCTGCTGGCTAGCTGCCTCCTCATAGCTAGAAGGCTCAGAGTCAAGGATGTTGGTAGCCATTTCCATATAGCTACAAAACCTCTCAGGTGGTCTGCTCTCTCTGACCGGCCTCTTAGGCTCAGCAACAGATGTGGCATCTCTCAAGGTGTCCTGAAGCCACCTGGGCTTCCTCTTCCCTGAGCACACTTCTCCCGCTGGAGAATAAAACTCCTCCTCCTCAACATCATGAGCCTGAACTCCGGCCATGCATGCTCTTTGTCCTCTGCTGCTGAACTTTGTAGATCTTGAGGTAGTGTGAAGCGTCCATCGATGGACTCCCAGTGAAGCGCTTTGTGGGTGCTGCGTGCTTTGCCCATGGCACCACCCCTACGACTCTGCAGAGCCACTCCCCCCGCGACGGACTGACATGCGTCATAGATGTACCCTCAGGATCACTCTAATCCCTTACTTTGGATCCCTACGATTGACTCAGCTGCTGCTGAGGGTCTGGCTGATCCGGATACTCTAACTCCCGTGACCTCCTAAAGGCCTTGTCCTCCTCGAACTTTAGATCCTGCCTGACAACAACTCTCCTCTGTGCGGGAATATAAATCCGAAAGGTCTTTGAGGTCTCACTGTAGGCCACAAAGATACCCTTCTCTGCGGTGGGCTCTAGTTTGGTCCTCTTCTCCTTGGGTATGTAGGAGTATGTGATACACCCAAGATACGAGATGACCCGATGTCCCGGTCTTCTTCCCGGGGGGAAAAAGCCCCCTCGTGTCCCATGTGCCCCCCAGGACACGATGCGGACTCACGTTACGCAAATAAGCAGTACATGTTGCAGGCCTCGGCCCACAAAAACAATGGCAACCCCTGATCATGCAACATGGCTTTGGCAGCCCCTCCGATGGATCTGTTCTTCCTCTCCGCAACCCCGTTTTGCTGGGGGTTGTAAGGAACAGTGAGCTCCCTCCTAATGCCTGCCTCCGCACAATAGTCAACAAACTCTCCAAGGGTGTACTCTCCTCCATTGTCCGACCTCGGGGACTTGATCTTCCGACCTGTCTGTGTCTCCACAAGAGCTCTGAACTCCTGAAACCGCTTGAAGACCTCACTCTTGGTCTTCAAGAAATAAATCCAGGTCCTCCTGGAGTGATCATCAATGAATAACACATAGTACTCATATCCACTCAAGGAAACATGAGACATCCGACCGCTCACATCGGAATGAATCAAATCAAGTATCCCGGTCGCTCTACTGTCACTGCTGGGAAAAGGGGATTTGGCAAACTTGCCCATCGCACATCCTCTGCAAGTATCAAAGTGATCAGTACTGAAATCTGGCACATCTGTAGTGATCTCCCGCAAAGTCCTCAAGGCTCCATGATACATGTGCCCCATCCTGCGGTGCCAAATCTCACACTGCTCAGAACTGCTAGCTCTGCTGTCGGTACTGTTGCTCAATGCCAAAAGGGACTGAAATGCAAACTTGTACACCTTTGCATGGCGTACACCTATCACTCTAGCTGAATCAGCTGGAGTGCCCCTGGGATACATCAACACCTGTCCTCCCCTGAACAGTACCTCATATCCTCTGTCCTCCAAAGCTGAGACGGATATTAGGTTCTTTCTCATCCCTGGCACATAAAGAACATCTGACACCTTCAAGGGAGGTTTGGACTCCCTCTGAAATGTCAATGTTCCCACACCGACTGCTCTAACAACTCTGTCATCACCGAGTACTACCTCTACATCAGTGCCACTCTCTGAAAGCTCTGAGAAGTACTCACGGACTCTTGTCATGTGACTTGAAGCCCCACTGTCCACATACCAGATACCCGAAGATGCTCCGCTAATCGAGGGAAATGCATGCTCCCTCTGAACCTCTATGGTAGATAATCCCGCACTAGAGGACTCACACGCAGTGAACCCAAACTCTCGGTCAAAACGATCTGCAAAGTCCTCAACCTCTGCTGAAGCTGCCATGCTTTGGTTCTTCCCCTTCTTCTTCTTCTTCTCCGGACACACAACTGCATAGTGTCCCATCTTCTGACAATTCCAACACTTCACTTTGGAATAGTCCTTCTGTGAGTTATCCTGTTTACCTTTACCTTTGCCTTTGCCCCCACCATTGCTTGTGGAAGCATGCTTCTTCCCTTTGCCTTTCTTGCGTCCTGCCAGCAGTGCTACATCCTCATCCTGCTCAACTGGCTTGGCTGCCCCAAGCTGACCTTTCCTGATCTCTGTCTGAATGCAATCATCCCAAAACCTCTCCCATGTGGGAAGGGTCTCACGTGCACAAACTCCATCAGCAAAGTTCATCCATGAACGGGGGAGACCATTCACTGCAATCCGCACCAACTCGGTGGGTGGAATGGCCTCTCCAATCGCTGCCAACTCATCTCTCACATTAGTAATCTTTGTGAGATATCCAGCTGCACTATCATTGCCCATCTTAATGGTCTTCATCTTCTCCTTCAGGACCATTTTCCGGTTCTCATTGGTACTCTGGTAGAGATTGGACAATGCTGTCCACATCTCATGAGCATTTCTCTTCCCTCTCACATGAAGAATGCAATGGTCTTTGATTCCGTCTAGAATCAATCTCTTACCCTTGTTGTTCTTTTATTATATGCAGCCAACTGAGTAGCATCAGTAGGCACATTTACAGGGTTCTGTGTGGTATGCACCATAATGTCCCGGACTTCTGCCTCCTCAAAGATACTCTGCATTCTCTCCTTCCAAATGCTGTAATTGGAATGCCCATCCAACCTATCCTCCACCCTCAGTCCCAAAGACATCCTGCTGTCCTAAAACTGAAAAATAGCACTACTGTAGTAAAGATAAAACTGTTGTTTGTGAAAAATCAGCTTGCTGGAATTTTCGGAGTGAAAAATCAGCAGGCTGTAATTTTCCTCCTTGCTGTCCCAAACTGCTCTTCAGCACTCAACCTCTGATACCATGTAGAAATTTATAGTTTCCCACCCCGGTTTTCAGTTTTCACCTTATTACTCCAAAATAGTTAAATGCCCTTTCCCATATCCATACATTTAACAAACTGGAAAATAAATTTTGCTGAAAACACAAATTCTGGAAATTTTTCAGAATGTTGGAAAATGCAGAATTAAAAATCAGCAAGCATAAAAACAGTCATTCACACATTTGACACAGATATTTTTGGTCAACATGACCCTGGAAAAACCCCCTACAACTCTTGGGGAAAACCAGTTTGAAAGCTCCTCCTTATTTCTGGAAAATGCCTTTTACAGTGAGAAATATTCAGCAAAAAATCAGCAAACAGACTTTTACAACTTATCTCGATTTCCGTGCTTAACCACCGCCTCGGAAAGTGTGCAAACAGCAAAACAGGAACAGCAATAAATGTTGTACGGATTTCCTCGATTTTTGTGCCAAATATCAGCCTTAAATGCTGCTGTACGGCTTGCCTGGAAATGCGTGCAAGCTGCCACAAAATTTGTTGTACGATTTTTGCCTCGAAATGTGTGCCAAAGGTACAGCCACTTGCTGTACGGCCTCCCTCAAATCTGCTCCTCGAAATCTGTGCAAATCTGTTGTACGGCCTACTGTACGGCCCGGCTGTACGGCCCTCCTTCCTCAAAAATCATGCCAAAAGTTTGCCTTGCTGTGTGCTAAATCTGTTGTACTGTCTTGCTGAAATGTTGCCTTGGAATGCGTGCCAAGCTACTGCCTCCTTCTCCTCACTGCCCAGAAATCTCCCTTGCTCTCTTGCTCTCCTTCTCTCAATCTGCTCATGAAAGAATGAATGACCTTTTCCTCCTTTTCCTTCTTTAACCTAACCCTAAGTGACTTTTGGGGAATCCCTAAATCCAATGGTTGAGATAGATTGAGATCTAGGGCTGAGATTAAATGCTCATTTAAATCTCACTTTCTATTTTTTAATTCACCCCACTTTAATAAAGACCCACTTAGTCTTTTATTTCCAAAGTCACTTTTTCCTTTCTAAATTTACATTGACTTTATTAAAAGTCACTTTAAAATTAGACTTTAGTAACTTTATCACTTAAGTCACTTTTAAATTAGATTTGACTTTATAAAAATTATAAAGTCACTTTAGGAGAAAAATTAAAATTCTTTTGGACACTTTTCCCTAGGCCAAAGATCAAAGCCTTAGGGAACCACCTGTCCTCCGGTACCAAATTTCAACATTACTCATCAACTATATGTGGGCATGGTTCCTTTTGTACTTTTAAATGTTGTTTAGAATCAACTATGACAAGCACACACAATAATAGAACAATGTGGTATGCCTTCACGTTTAGGCTCTTATTCTATCAATTATTTTGATGCCATATTTTATTAAGTACCATGCAGTTGGTTGGTAGATTGATTGTGATCAGACCAAGCATAGGTAGATGCATAGTTCCCAAACAGGGTACTTTAACTAGGAGTGGGTCGTCTTTTCTCACACTCGATGGTGTGTCAAGGCCCACAATCAATGAATCAACTTAATGGATAATGTAATCACATGTTGATGCTCAAGAAATTTGTTTGAATAAGAGCACTGAGCAATCAAAGAGCAGGTTGAGGATCAAAACATCGAGTTGATAGACATTAACCCTTCAAGTGCCATCTTGCAAATAAAATACCTACAGTGGTCTTTAAGAATTGTCCAAATGGTAGATTGAATGGATTGGGAAATCAACAGTGCTATCAACTAACAATTTTCACAAGTTTGAGATATTTATATGAAAAGCCTCTTGTAAACTGATTTGAAATAGATGTTGACAATGTATTTGATCCCATCTTTCTTATGGTGATATTTATGCTCTTTCCTATGAAACATAGCATCACAATCATAGAGATAAGGACTTCCTAGCACTACTCCACATATGTCTAATGGAATCACATCTAAATCCACTTCATCAATGTAATTAGCTGTGATGGAAAATTTTAAACGACACTGCTTTGTGACATTAATCTGAGTCTTTTCTTTTAGCCAACCTAATGGGTACGGACTTGGATGATTATGTGTCTCCAAACCCGATTTCTTAACTAATTCTTCAGATATTAAATTTTCTTGTGATCCACTGTCATATAATGTGTCTATTTTTGTGTGCTTAGAAGTTATCCTTATGTGAAATAATTCAACTCTTTTATCCTCATCCAAATGATTTATGTTTGAAGAAGATGCAGAAGTACTAGAACTTGAACTAGAGTCAGAAATTTTACCTGTCGAAACCATTGCAGTTATTTTACTTTCATCACCTGAGTCAGAGCCCAAATCTTGTTGAATTGCTGTATTGGCCTTCTTTTCACCTTTCTTTTTCTGGAACTTCATTGGTCCGAGTTTTGGGTGAAGTTTCCAACATCTGGCTTCATCATGTTTGATCCTCTAGCAGTGAGTACAAGTAGGTCTTTCACTTTCCTTCTAAGTTGTCGTTGTTTTCTCTCCCTTCGAATTGCTCTTCCTCTTGTTGTCTTTGGAATCCTTGATTTCCAACTGTTTGGATGCTTTATGTGAAAACTTGAACGGTCTGCCACCTGTTTCAATATGTATGGCTTGAACACACACTTCATCAAAGTCATTGGGATTAAACATCCATAACATATGTTGTAAATAAGAATGTAAATTGCCAACGTACTTTAATAAATTTTCACGGGTATCCAATGGAATACCAAGCGCCAAAGCTTTCTTCCTAAACTCCTGAACCTTTTGCCCTTTACCTTGCCTTAAATGTTGCCAATCAATAACAGCTCGTTGCATGTATCCCAAAGGATAGAATTGTTTTCTGAGAGCTTTTAAAAACTTAGACCATGAATAGATGACTTTACCTTTCCGCTTTAAATCTACTTGAGTTTTACTTTCCCACCAGAGTAAAGTTGTTCCCCCCATTCTAAGTGTAGCTAACTGAAGTTTTGTTCTTTCATCAAAAATGTTGTGAATGCTACAATACACTTCTAACTGCTTAATCCAGTTATCTAACTTTTCAGGATTCATTTCGCCATCATAAATAGGTAGTTCAAATTTTACATCAAGTTTCAAAAGAGATTATTTCTGAGGTTTCCTTTTTGTTTCAGAATCTAAACTGGAAGAAGAAGAAGATGATGATGAAGATGATGGAGGAGAAGGAGGTTTATCAGCTTTTCCTTTTCCCTTTTCCTTCTTTGTTGCTATCGAATATGAAGCTGCATCTCTCGACTTCTTATCTTCATAGAGTTCTCCCAACATTCGTTGCATGTTCAAAAACATTTGCCGAATATGTTCATCGCCCATGACCTTCACTTCAGGAGTTTCACCTGAGCGACTTTCTGCTTTCCAACTTCTAGGTCTATCTCCTCGAGTGTTCCTTCTCCACGTCGCAACCTAGACCTGGTTAACATTCACTGGAAAAAATCCTACAAAACGCAACCTGCTCTGATACCAAAATATGATCTGAAATAGATTTGAAATAGGACTGAATATTTGCCAAAGTGAATTGATTGTTAACTTGATCGCTTAGTGTGGAAGACTGAAGGAAAGCAATTGATTTTACGACTTCATCCAAAACTTAAGAAGCACAATTAAACATGAATTTGCAACAAAGAAAAGAGATAGAAGACAGCAAACATTGATTACGGAGTTCATCCCCGATGGACTACGTCTCTGGGTCCGCTTTGAAGATGGGTATCTGTTTCATTAAGGAATGATCCAAGGAAGTCTTTACATAGAAATTCACCAAACTGAACGTGCTTGCAGGCACCTTTGGTCTCTGTCAACAGAAAGCTCTCCCTCCTAGCTTTCCAACGCCTGTCTTGGCGCCCAATTCTACCTCCGGACGACCAAGATACACCTGAAATAAAATTGCCTCTCTCTTACAGAATTCTGTATACAAGCCTTCAAAAATACTCTCCCCCATCATGGTACAAAGGTGAAGTTTAAATAGGTTTGAGCCAAGGTTCAGGTCGAACCTCTTGGCCTATACATGGCAAGTGGTTTTTTTTCATTAAATGAGGTGATACCATAGTTATCAAAACCGGCGGGTTTGAACCGGTAACCGGTCAAACCGGCCAATCAGCTCCTCCTCCGGTCAAAACCGGCCATGCAACCGGGTTTAGAGGAGGGCTTCACCGATTTCGGGCGATTAACCGGACATAAACCGGCCACCTAACCGGCCGAGGCAGAGGTTCCCTTGTGACGAGTTATATGGATGTAGCAAAGGTTAGAGGCAGAGATTTGAAGGGCCTACTCCTACAAATCATACAAGGATATTGTACAAGAAGTAAAGCAACATATTGAAGTCTATTCATTGCCTTGGAAGTCAAGTTCCCCTATTTTCTCAGATCTTTAGCCTATGCCATTAAATGATAATATGACTGCATTTTCCAGCATGTTGTTAATGCAATGTATATTCATGGTTTATGCTAATTTTTGAGTAAATACTATATAAAAGTTGTTGGATTGAAGTCTGCTTACATATTCTTGTCTCTGTATGTTTATATTCAAAACAAATAAAAGAAAATTACACCTACAGCAGTGTGCTAACAAACTGTATGCCAGAAACTCTCACTGAAGACTTCATTAAAACTCAGTCATTAGTTGGAAAATTTAAGGTACTCCCAGGGGTGGTATCTTACCCAAGTTGCATGAGCCTCGATTTGGGTAACTTTTGTTAATGTGGTGTGCTTTTTCCTTTGCAGGGCCTGCATCTCATACCCAAGTGGATCGCTTTCCACTTGAGAAGCTTCCTCCTTACACTGATGTGGCTTTTTAAACACCAAATTGGATTCCGATGCATCTATTATTTCTCTCTTCTTATGCTTGATACTGGGCTGTAATAGCATGACAACTACATTTTGATATATTCACCTTTGCATGGTATATAAATGAGCAAACTTTGCATATTTTGTCTCTATTGGCTTGGAATCATGGTTGCAAATCTTAAAAATAGTTTTTTTATTAAAAAAAAATTATTTAATGTATTTTTTTTAAAACCGGTTCATTGAGATCTGACCGCTACCGATTAGACCGGTTCTGGTTCGAAACCCGGTTCATTAGGTCCACCGGTCTGGTCACCGGTTCCGGTTTTAATAACTATGGGTGATACCTCTAGGTCAAATAATAGTGATGCACCTAGGCAAAGAAGTTACATGGAGGATATAATAAAACTGCGCTTTAATAAATTTCAAAACCCAAAAATAAACTATATGTTAAAAATAAACCCCGACGGTTAATCTCTTGGCGGCGGTCGGTTGAACGATTGCCATGTGACATGGTGGTTCAGGCGGTCTAACTGTTGACTACCACATCGGCAGTGAGTTTCTGACGGTTCTGCAAACGGTGCGGTCTACCTATCTGCATGTGTCAACTGTTTACAAGCCCGGCGATCTGCTTTGCTTTGCGGTTAACTACTGGTTGTTGCGCATTTATAACTGTGGACTGTTCAAAACCCCGATCACATGCTTTATTGCCCGACAGTTAAAGCGTTCCTCCCGCACGGTTAGGCATAAAATGGGTTTTGTATTACCATATGTTATATGGTTTAACATGGTTTAACATTACATAAGGTTTCTGCGCTTAGGTTTTAGGACTTTAGGTTACACACCATGTAGTTTGCCACTTAGGTCCTTCCACATTACACCATGACCTTAGCTTAGGTTCACCATATAGAATTGCATCCACCATTTACATTCAACCTATGTTGCAGGAAACATGGGTCCCACCCTCGTTTCACCAAAAAACGAAACGAAAATGTGTTTCTACGTACCGTACAGCCTGGAAACGTGTTTCCGACCACACTGGTACGTTTCCTGTACGAGAAACGTTGCCAGTATGTTTCCAGGCCGTACGGTCGCGTTTCCTTCCACTTAAAGAGACTAAAGTTGTGTTTTTTTTTTTTTTTTGGGTTTGCGTGCGTTTTAATAATTTTTTAATTGCTTGCTTTGTCTTTTGGATGCTTCTAGATGGCTATCTAAACTTATAAAAAGGCAATTCGCCTCATTCTCTCATCACACGAATTATGATTTCACATAACATTTCTTAAATGTCCTAAATTCTAATATAAATTTATATATATATATATATATATACCGTGTTTCCCTGTTTCCAAAATTTGGGGAGGTCGCGTTTCGTATCGATTCCCGTTCCGAAAACTCGTTTTTGTTTCCCCATTTCGTGTAACTTAGCATTCCACATAGAACCACATTTTACTTGCAACATGACTGAAGACTCTCATCTAGACCACTGAAGAAAGTGAAAACTATGTTGGATCCTTCCTGTCGATCTGAACTGATGCAAGATCCTCCTGGATCATAAACAACTCTATTGCATTATGCATTGGAAATGAGCAGAGCAATCTGTCTTATTCCCCTTTCGGTAGAAGTATATTGCATTTTTGGTTTGAAGATACTAGAATAAAAATATATATATTGCATCACTGTTGCTCTTCATTAGCACATTAAACACAAAGTTGTAATGTTGTTGTAAACTATAATTATCTTTCCTTTTTGTTACATTCGAAGGATATATATGTTATTGTTATATAAAGCATTAGAAGTTACCTATTGTGGATGTTTTATCGTTAAAATTCGAAGGACCTATAACATTGGGGGACTCACAGTTCTATTAGTATTGACTTTACCAACTACACATTGGAGTGCGTATTGTTCAACCTAGTTGAAGATTGACCAACGAATTATGGTAATGGACATATAAAGTCTTAAAGACTATCTGAATATGGGTGGATTTGAATTGGTTTTGAAGAAATTGAAGCAATCCCATGCTCATCTCCAACAGAAATTGTCACCTTGTAGACCATTTTTGTTCAATTGAAGATAGAGACTGAAGGAGAAATGAAGTAGAGAAACAGGTTGCCTTCTTGAAGGAATCTATTGATGAGCTTCTCGTTGCTCTTCTTTTGACACTCATGCTAATACATTTGACGATATTGGTTGTAGCCTTGCTAATTGAAAGGAGGATAATGTTGTTTGCATGACCCCTCCTCATTGCTTGTTGGCTACTACTACTGTGATTCCTCCTATATTTGAGAAACATACTATAGGTGGGTCCTAGTTGTTGAGTAAGATTGGCTATATTTGTAGTGAGCTTTGGAAAAATAGAGAGGTATTACTATTCCAATTTGGAATATAAAGGTTTTGAAAAAATTGGAGTGATCCCGTGATCACCTGCATACAAAAAATGTTGCCTTGTAGACCATTGTTTCTTAGTTATGGAGACAGAATGGAGGATCAAAGGAAAAAATGAATGGGTTTGAGAAAGCCAATGCAAAACTATAGAATGAGATTGCCTTCTTGTAGGACTACATTGATGAGCTTCATGATGGCATTGTGCCGCTCAAGATGGATAATGTCCAGTTGTTTGATGGATATTGGGATTTAATGCAAGATTATGATCTTTTATGATTGCACAAGGCTAAGAAAGATGATACTAATCACAGATTGCAAGATTGCAAACGAAGTCTTAAACTAGAGGTCATCGACCGTAGATTGCTGTGAAGAAATCTAATGTTTAGCATATTAACTCTTTTGTTGATGTTCATGACAAAGCATTTGATGATATTCATTGCCGCCTTGTTAATTGTAAGAAGGATGATGTTGTTTACATGGCCCCTCCTCATTCCTTGTTGCCTATTATTGACATTTCTCCTATACTTGAGAAACATACTACAAGTATTGGATCATGGCTGTTGAGTAAGATGGGCTACATTGAGTAAGTGTATTTGTTGTAAATCACTTATCTTGTGATAGGAATTTTCAATCCCATATAATTTATAATGTTTTTTTTTCAATTAAATTCCATGAATTGTTCTTCAAGGTTGGTGGTATATCTTCCCAATTGCATCAACTATTCAACACCTAGCACCATATCCATTACATCAAGTGGCAGAGGATAAAATCTTGTTTGTAGTTCTAATTCTCGTATTTGAACCAAAATTTTATGATTTTTTCCAATCCACTCAACCTTTTGCCCATAAGAGATAGTAACTATGAGGTCCTTGGTAGACTGCACAAAAAGGTTTAGTTGTTTAGCAAAATTGATGTCCATGCAATTATGAGTACTACTAGAATCTAAAAGTATCATTACATTTTTTTAATCTAAGTTGCCAGGAAATGCGGGTCCAAGAATGGGTACAAGTACGGGTACGGGGATGGGTACATCACTTTTTGAAACAGGGTGCGTGGATTCGTCGATCGTGTACTATATATATATATATATATAATTTGAATTATGAAATTCAAATTATCAATTTTCAATTTTGAAATCTTCCAATTTACAACAAGAAAATTAAAACAATGAACATTCACATTGAAATTTCAAATTTAATATCAAGTAGAGAGATATGAATCATGATAATAGATATATATTATATGTCCAGGACTCCATTGTCATACTACATTCAAAATCTGCCTTTAAGGCATTTCCACACATGAAATAGAATATTCCAAAAAAACTGAAACTAAACAATGAACAAGTCTCAAGATAACTGATTTGGTTTCCTTGAGCCATATCATCACTCATCAGCGACCTTTTCTCACTCAGTGATCTGCTGTAGCTGCCTTCATTCCACCTGCAAACTTGCAAAGAGGACACTGAACTCAGAACTGTGAATGTTTACCTTGCAAAGAGCATGCTGATCACGTGGACTGAAATTTTCAATTGCAGCTGAAGGCAAAGTTCAAACAGAAGATTGGTCTTTGGTGTATTGAAAACTGAAGTGGATTCACTAATCATTTATAGTTTATCATAGTTTTTGTTGATTAAATGAAGTGATCACTGAAGTCATTGACGATTGCATAGTGGCTGCAAAGGCTACTCTCTCTATTTTGTGCCTCTCTTCCTTGCATTTTGAATTTCATAAATTCTGTAATTACTAATTGCCAATTGGATATTTAATAAAGTGAACTAGTTCTATTTCATCATTCATGTTTTATGATGTCAGTTATGAACTCACACACAATGCCAAACTAAGTAGACATACCCTCCACATACCTGTTTTCGGGGAACCACGCACCTTTTTACAGGGTACCGAGTCCCGTCACAAAGTAAGAACCCATTTTCCAATTTCAGAGTATTGGGTTCTCCATACCCGGGTTCGGAAGGGTGCGTTTGAGAAAAACCCGAACCCATTTCCGGTGCTTGGGTACGTGTTAATTTTAGTTAACAATGGCATGTTATATGCTTGCAACAATTACTTCAAAGTTCTTTAGATAGCCCAATGACAATTTCAAATTTAATTTCCAATAGCAATCACATTAACCATTAATCACATTGACAGTAACTGTAGATAGAACATAAACAATAAATCCAGAAGACAAACCAAGACAAGAGAACACCAGGGTTTGGCAAATGACAGGAAAAAAACCCCAAGATGGGGAAAACCCTTCAATCGATTCTTTTTATTACTATATCAAATGTTCAACAGAGAGAGAGTACAAAAGTCAAAAATGACTTGCCATTCAAAGTCAAAACAGCCCTGTCAAATCTGCAGTCAACAGCAGTCAAATTCTGCCCTAACCATAAAGTCAACGCTAGTCAATGCAGAAACAAAGTCCACAAAGTAACTCGGTCAAACCCAATCAAACTCGACCTTCTTTTCTGGTCAAAGTCAGGCCAGAACAGTCAATAAAACAGCAGTCAAACTTGGTCAAAGTCTGCACTTCTATCCTACAGTCAGCCCAGTCAACATGCCCAGAAAACCTCGGTTTCTGTGCCAATTAATGCGGCCCTCCAAAACAGAAATTCTGGCACAAAAAACGCAGTCAAAGGAGGTCAAAATAGCCCTGGTCAATGTTGGCCAAACCCTACAACAGATCCAGAAAATTCGTCCAATTTCAACCACACATGTGAGAGAAGAAGAGTTGCTCCTCCAATTTGTACGACCCAATCAGATGAGGATAGAGAAATGAAACTAGATATAAAATTGCAAAGATATGTGCATAACATAACACCAAATGTAACATAGGATGGAAATGCAAGAGAAAAGCTTTCAAACAAGCATCAACTAAGGCCTAGATGCTACTCATAACACTAAGATGGACAAGGCTGCATCTAAGGAGAGTGGGCCACCAGTCACTCTATGGGCAGCTGGCTAGGGTTCCAATTATCATGAGTTGTGATGATGCTAAATGAGGTTTGAGGTCTCTCTTATTTATACAAGTCGATGAGGGTCAAAAGACATGTTTGTTGGGCTGCATGAACCTACATGATGATGAGGCTGACCTTGACAATTTGCATATGTGTGGGCTTGACCTCAAAAACATAGTTTTCCTTGTCCAAATTTGATGAGCTTTAGGTCAATTTTGATCCTCTCAGAAAGAGGAATTCAATGCTATAATCATCTCCATCAAATGAGTTGTCCAAAGTGGAATTTGGCCATGGTCGCCAATTTTAACACTCCCTCTCAACTAGGGAGATTTCCACCTACCAGTCCATCCATCATCATGAACCATCTCTGCATCTCGTCTCAACTCTGTTGAACACCGATATAGATAATGAAGAAGAATCGATTAAGAGCAAGTCACGAGACCTTGCCACTCTCCACTGACAAAAGTCAGTCCACATAACCAGTGGTAGAACCCCAATCAGACTTGATCCTGAATGCTCAAGTTGTTGAACACCGTGCATCCTGACATAGGGAGTATGGCAGTACACAATGCGTCCATTTATAGTGTTATGGCCCCTATCCACTTCTACCAAATCATTCGCCAGATGAGAGGTACTTCCCATGAGTCCCAGACTGCATGGGAGGATGTATGTTGGGTCATCTGCAGGAGAAGGTGAACCACTCATCCTCCTCATATGCCATAGGAGAAGGTGAACCACTCATCCTATGCATAGATCATCAATCGTAGGGGAAGGCAAACCATGCACCCTAGACACATGTGTCATCAATAGTAAGGGAAGGTGAACCACTCAACCTACACACAAGTAAACCATCAAGCGGTATCACAGGGTAAGGTGAACCACTCACCTTGTACACAGTGTACCTATAGGGGAAGGTGAACCACTCACCCTATGGTCGTTCATAGCTCCAAGAAATACCCCAAGCCCCCAGTTGCTCTCAGAGCTCAATGTCCAACTCAAGCAAGACCCTCATGGGAGGGGGTCCTTCCACAACTCCAATTCTATCTCAGAAGGCTAAGAATTTGACCTTCCCCAAAGGCTTTGTGAGGATGTGAGCAAACCTGCTCATCAGTCATGATGTGTTGGACCTTATTGCTCCCCGTTGTACCATACCCCTGATAAAGTGGTACCTCATATCAATGTGCTTGGAGCGGTCGTGGAACACGGGATTCTCTGAAAGGTGAATCCCACTCTGGTTAACGCAATAGATCACGGTGGTATCTAGCACGTGCTCAAATAGCTCACTGAAGAACTTCCTCAACCAAAAAGCTTCACAACAGGCCATACTAGTTGTAATGTATTCGGACTTGGCGGTGCTTAGGGCAACTGATTTATGCTTCCTTCTCTTCCAAGAAATTGAAGCAAACCTATTAAATTTGGACAACTAGGTCCAAACTCCATGTTATGATGCTCAGATTAAGAGGCTAATATTTTTGTTGGATTCCTCTTTCGGAGAGGTGTAAAATCCATATATAATATGTCTTAATCCGATGAGCAGAACATTTATTTTGAATTTATTATTCATAATAAATTATATGTGCAGGTCGGCCTTAAGGTTTCACACCCCCAGCAGATGTGTCACACACCCCAATGATGGATATAAATACAGGCAAAGTTGGAGACCATTTCATCACAACACAACACACATCTTCTTCTTTCATCTGATGTAGTACGAGCTCCTTAGAAGACATTTCTAGCCCACACGTGTGAAGAAGAAGGACGAATTTCTGTACGGCTGAGCTGAAGGACGAATTGCTGCAGCTAGGGTTTTGCTGGAAGTTTGACCAGCGTTGACTTTGGTCAACGCATGGTCCGAATGGGCTGAAATTTGGTGAGAAGTTCGATTTTGGAAGGCCGTACTGTTTGGCACAGAAATCGAGGTCAAAGGATTGACCAATCTGCTGCTGCGTTGACTTTTAGCTTGCTGCCCTGCGTTGACTTTTTCAAGATAGCGTTGACTTTTTTGGAGTTGACTTGGGTTGACTCGTTTGCTGATTGGAGGACTGTTGTGACACATTCTGGGTTGGCTGACCAAGGAGACTTTGCTGGTTGAAGCATCCTGTTGACCGCCGTAACACACCACCAAAATTTTCTGTTTCTGGTTTGTCTTCTATAAGATCCACTTATATGTTCTATCTGCATTTTACTTAACTATTTGTGTGATTGCTGTAAGAAAAGTAAAGTTGCTCCAAGCATAGAACATCTACAAAAATTTACATGGTATCGGAGCAGAGGTGAAGACAAACTCTATCTTTAGCAATCACCACCGGAAGAAATGGGTTCCACTAGTCTTGAATTCAAGGAGAATGACAAGTTGACTGGAAGGGATGACTTCCATGCCTGGAAGATGATATTAGATCTCAAATTGGAAGACCATGATCTCTTGGATCATGTGCTGGGTAAGATTCAAGAACCTCCATCCAATGCTACCGCCGCTGTTAGAAACAAGTATAAGAAGGGAGAGATCAAAGCAAAGCTGATGATCAGGGAATCCATACATAAGAGCCTGGTTGCCTATATATCTGAACTAGGCACATCCAAGGAGATGTATGACAAATTGATCCTTATGTTCAAGGTAAACAATGTGAACCAAGTGCTATTCCTCAAGAACAAGTTGAAGAATATGAAGGAGGGCCGGGATGAGTCTGTTCAAACTTACTTTCTGAAATTGACCGAAACAAGGAACAATCTACTAGCTATTGGGGAGACAATAGCTGATCGTGAGATGGTTCTCACCGCACTTGGAGGACTTCCATATGAATGGCAAGTATTCACAATAATACCATTCCTAACTTTGATGAGCTTCTGTCTAGATGTATGCAAGAAGAAACAAGGATGAAGGAATTTGATAATGACAGAAATGCTGCCTATGGTGCTCATTCTCGAAAGAAGAACTTTGGTGGTTTTAAGGACAAAGGAAGAACGAAGGCTCAAGAAAAGAAGGGCAAGTGTTTCACTTGCCATAGGCCTGGTCACTATGCTAGAGAATGCCCCTTCAAGAAGGATTCTCCCGATAGTGATGATAACAACAACGACCGAAGGAATGGGAATCGAAGAAATGACAGATCCAAAGGAAAGAGGAAGGCTCACTTTGGTGGAAACAATCAACCTTCTAAAAGGTCTAGAAATACTAGGTATGAGGAGTCTAATGTTGTTGATAAAAGAAATGAGTATATTCTTGTATCTGCTCTCTCTGCTACATCTCCGCCCGACACTATGGATGTCTGGCTAATCGATAGTGGTGCCTCAAGACACATCATCGGATTCAAGGGAGCACTCTCTGACATGGTTGAAAGGGATACTAATCTAGAAATTATCCTTGGGGATAATGCCACATATCCCGTGAAAGGGACAGGGACTGTGACCCTCCACTTGTCTCAAGGACAAGTCCTACGTTTGCAAGATATACTCTATGTACCTAAATTAAAGAAGAACCTTGTGTCTGTATCTGCCATGGAAGACAAAGGATTCAATGTAACTTTCTCTGATGGAAAGGTGCTCATGTGGAAGGAGAGCTTCAATGAAGCTATCTCAATTGGTTTTAGTGTTGGTACACTCTACCAGGTTGGAGGGAGTCCGTTGGGAGCTATGACTTGTGATACTATCCGACAAACCGAACTATGGCACCGAAGATTTGGACACCTTCATTACAAGGCCCTTCCCAAAGCAAGGAAGGTGGTGACAGGGATGCCTGACTTTGGAAATAATCATGAAGGTGTATGTAAGGGTTGTGCTGAAGGAAAACATACAAGGGGACCTTTCCCCTCAAGTGTCACAAAGACATCTGATATATTGCAACTGGTCCCTTCTGATCTATCTGGTATGTTGCCCGTGACATCCCTGGGGGGATGTTCTTACTACATGACATTTAATGATGACTTCTCTCGCAAAACCTGGATATACTTCTTGAAGAAGAAGGATGAGGCTTTCATGTGGTTCCGTACCTTCAAAGCCTTGGTGGAAAATATGACCGGAAAGAAGATCAAGATTTTGAGGACTGACAATGGCACTGAATATGAGTCAAATGAGTTCAAAGACTTTTTCAGAGAAGCTGGCATTAAGAGGGAGACTACCACTGCATATACTCCTGAGCAGAATGGTGTTGCTGAACGCAAGAATAGGACTATTGTGGAAGCTGCCCGTGCCATGCTATGTGACCAGGGTCTACCAAAGTTTCTGTGGGGAGAAGCTGCAAATACTGCCGTGTACATTCAAAACCGATGCCCTCATTCCGCTTTGGACTCCAAAACTCCCGAAGAGGTTTTCTCTGGTAAGAAACCTGATGTCTCACATTTTAGAATTTTTGGATGTCCTGTCTATTTTCATGTGCCGAAAGAAAAGAGAAGTAAGCCGGATGCTACTGGGAAGAAAGGAATGTTTGTGGGCTACAGTGAGACTTCTAAGGCATATAGAGTCTATGTACCTGGTCAAAGGGAAGTAGAGATAAGCCATGATGTCACTTTTGACGAAGATGCTTCCTTGAAGAAAGTAGTAGATCTTCCAAGATCTGAAGAAAATCATGAAGAAAGGCCTGGAAATCAAGAAGAACCGCAGGATGAGACAATGCCTAATATTGAAGGACCAATGGACCCTATTGATCCATCTCCTTCACTGGGAAAGAGACCATCATGGCTCAGGGACACCCTCGAAGATGCTGAGGGTCATGCTGCCCCAAGGGGGACATTCCGAGAAAGCAAGAAGCCGTGTAGATACCAAGGGTATCTAGCCGCCATGAGTACTATTGTACAATCTGAACCTGGATCTTTTGAGGAAGCCGTAAAGCATCAAGTTTGGAAGGATGCTATGCACGAAGAATATGAGTCCATAATGAAGAATGATGTCTGGGATGTGGTCCTGAGACCGAAGGACAAATCTGTTGTCACCGCAAAATGGCTCTACAAGATCAAACATGGCTCTGATGGGAGTGCTGAAAAGTTCAAGGCAAGGTTTGTTGCCCGTGGCTTCTCTCAAAAGGAAGGTATTGACTATGATGACAT
Source organism: Pinus albicaulis (assembly GCA_034641835.2). Lineage (NCBI taxonomy): Eukaryota > Viridiplantae > Streptophyta > Pinopsida > Pinales > Pinaceae > Pinus > Pinus albicaulis. Next base: position 340,163,557 of record CM076574.1, on the reverse strand, counting down.
ATTTGCACCTGTGGCACGATATACCACCATTCGATCAATCATAGCCCTTGCTGCTACGCAAGGATGGAGTCTTCATCAGATGGATGTCAAGACCGCTTTTCTGCATGGTGCAATAAAGGAAGAGGTGTATGTAGAACAACCTCTGGGATTTGAAGTTCAAGATCGAGACACTCATGTCTGCAGGTTGAAGAAAGCCCTCTATGGGTTAAAGCAAGCACCCAGAGCTTGGTATGAGAGGATGGATAGTTACTTGATGAAGCTGGGCTTCACTCGAAGTAATGCTGATCCGAACCTTTACTTCAAGGTTGTGCAGGGGAAGCCTCTCATTCTAGTGCTGTATGTGGATGACCTCTTCCTGACAGGTGCTGACCCTCTCATTCATCAATGTAAGAGGGAGCTCGCTGCTGAGTTCGAGATGAAGGACCTAGAACTGATGCACTACTTCCTAGGCCTGGAGGTCTGGCAGAGACCTGGAGAGATTTTCCTTTCTCAAGAAAAATACATTGTGAAGCTTCTGGAAAGATTTGGAATGGTGGACTGTAAGTCCGTGTCGACACCGATGGAACTCAACTTTAAGAAGTTGAGTGGCAGCGCTGCCGGGCCTATCTTGGCCAATCCTACTGAGTATCGTCAACTCATAGGAGCTTTGATGTTCTTAGTGAACACCCGACCGGATATATGTTTTGCAGTGAACACTTTGAGTCAACAGATGGTTGAGCCTCATCATTTTCACTGGGTTGGTGCCAAGAATCTTCCGAGATATCTTCGGGGCACGATAAACCATGGGCTGAGATACACTGCCGGGAGTGTGACACTCCGTGGATATACTGATGCCGATTGGGCTGGCAGTGTGGTGGATCGTAAGAGCACATCGGGATGCTGCTTCAATCTTGGTTCTGCTTCGATCTCATGGATGAGCAGAAAGCAGAAGTCGGTGGCTTTGAGCACCGCTGAGGCCGAATACATTGCTGCAAGTATGGCCTGTTGTGAAGCAGTTTGGTTGCGTAAGCTCTTTAGTGAGCTGTTTGGACATGTGCTAGATACCACTGTGATACTCTGTGATAACCAGAGTGGGATTCGTATGACTGAGAATCCAGTGTTCCACGACCGATCCAAGCATATTGATATCAGGTACCACTTTATCCGGGATATGGTACAGCGAGGCGCCGTAAGGCTCGATCATATAGGAACTGATGAGCAGGTCGCGGATATTCTCACTAAGCCCCTGGGGAAGGTCAAGTTCCTAACCTTCCGTGAGAGTCTTGGTATCGTGGAACGACCCTATGATGTGGGTCCCGTTGGACGATGAGCTCTGGGAGCTCTGGGGGGCTTTGGGGATAGCTTCTCGGAGCTATAAGCACTCATAATGCTTCTGCCCCACCCTTGTGATTATTGAGCCGGTTCGCCTCTCATTTATCTGTGCCCCGTATGCATCCTACCCATTGAGTTCAGGGCTCATGGGAAGTACCTCTCATTTGGCCAATGAGGTGGGAAAAGCTAGAGACTATTAGCAAAGATTGATGGACGCATCAGAGATTGCCGTACTCTCTATCTAGGATGGCACGGTCCAACCACTTGATCTGGGATCAAGTTTAGTGAGGTCTGGGACCTCTGCCTGACTTTGGGTCAGATGAACCAACTTTGGGTTGGTTGGATACTCTTCATGAGTTTGATAGAGGTTTTGAACCTCTGGACTGATTATGTCAGTCGGGGGATGATGTCTTTGTGACTGACCCACTTCTGTTCTGAAATAAAGAGGCCAACAAAGCAAGTTACGGCGGGATGACGCACAATGTTTGATTGCACTGATGGATGGAGTTCTCCCTAGTTGAGAGGGAGTGTTAAATTTTGACAACTAGGTCCAAACTCCATGTTATGATGCTCAGATTAAGAGGCTAATATTTTTGTTGGATTCCTCTTTCGGAGAGGTGTAAAATCCATATATAATATGTCTTAATCCGATGAGCAGAACATTTATTTTGAATTTATTTTTCATAATAAATTATATGTGTAGGTCGGCCTTAAGGTTTCACACCCCCAGCAGATGTGTCACACACCCCAATGATGGATATGAATACAGGCAAAGTTGGAGAGCATTTCATTACAACTCAACACACATCTTCTTCTTTCATCTGATGTAGTACGAGCTCCTTAGAAGACATTTCCAGCCCACACGTGTGAAGAAGAAGGACGAATTTCTGTACGGCTGAGCTGAAGGACGAGTTGCTGCAGCTAGGGTTTTGTTGGAAGTTTGACCAGCGTTGACTTTGGTCAACGCATGGTCCGAATGGGCTGAAATTTGGTGAGAAGTTCGATTTTGGAAGGCCGTATTGTTTGGCACAGAAATCGAGGTCAAAGGGTTGACCAATCTGCTGCTGCATTGACTTTTAGCTTGCTGCCCTGTGTTGACTTTTTCTGGACAGCGTTGACTTTTTTGGAGTTGAAAGCATAGAACATCTACAAAAATTTACAAAACCCCAATGAGAAGCACCATCATGATGTGCTATTTCTATCCACCACACTATCAGCTCAATCAACATCAATATATCCATGTAGTCTCAAATTCTCGACAGTGTATCTCAACCCATAGTTGATTGTGTCACTGAGATATTGATTGTGTCACTGATCTATCTCAAGAGATTCTTAGCAGCAATCCAATGTATGTGATGAGGATTGTTGACCACTCTATGTCAACAACCCCATAGCAGTACACCCACATTTTTGCAAATGGGATTTATCATGTTCGAGGTGTTTGCACCATTCAGATTTCATCAGTCAACAGTTTTGTAAAAAATGTAAATCCATTCTGCATGTTTATAATGTAAATGATCTTAGTAAGACCATCATGTATGTAACAACCTAGGTAACCCTAGTATTTTGGTGACGATTTCTATCCTAGAAGGTTTTTCGTCTCACTGATTCATCTGTGTTTCTAGACATAAATGATCGACAGAGTTTTTCCCTCCAACCTCACTCCAAAGCTACGGTGGATTTTGTCGTCAAGATACTAAGTAAGTCCTAGTGTTTTCTATCGAGTCTTTGTAAAAGTAATTTGGGAATAATCCTAGCTAATTGGCTAGATTATTTTATTACAAATTACTTGGTCTACTAGCTCCTCTTTTGAGTCGCAAAATTGGGTAGATAATTGATGGTCTATTACGAATGGGTTTTCCCCCTTCATGTGTCAAATTGTAATATCTTGATGTAAAAATATTTAAATGCATGGTCCCTCACAGTTAGACAACATGGATAAAGTATTAGAGGATTGGAAAATTAATTAATCCCCTCATGATTCAATTAATTAAATATTTTTGGCAAAATTAAATTAAAATTATAAGCCAGAAATTTAATTAATTTTAAGTCCTAGGAACAATTAATTCTCCAAATTAAAAATTCGTCGGTTCTAGAAGTTTTAACTTTTGGAGGTCATAGTATCAATAATTTTAGGCATGAAAAGGATTTGATGGTTGAATTATTTGGTGAAAAGCCTTCTCCAGATCAAAAATTGGAAATTGCGAGGGACAAGGGGTTAACTTATCAAAGAAGGGATAAAGATCAAGGTAATAATAAAATTCCCTCTCGAATTTTTTACCCTAGTCCTGGTTTGAATATCGATTTGGGAGGATGGTTGAATAATTCAAAGATCTTGGTGCCTGTCACTGAGATATTGAAGCTTCCCACTCAGAGGGATAAGTTATTAGATGCGATCGAAGTGTTGCATGTTAATATTGCCGAAGATAAGGCTCCAGAGGTTTCCTATCAGGATGCCCCTATATATCTGAAAAGTTTGGAATCAGATAATAAGGATCATCAACCATTTTTCATTGCTTTGGTGGTTAATGGTTATAAGTTGAATAATTGTATGATGGATTCTGGTGCTTCAGTTTGTATCATGACCAAGAGGGTCATGGAACAGCTCAATTTGAGAGTTTCTAGACCATACTACAACATATGTGACATGGATTCTAAGAAAATTGAATTTCATGGGTAATCAAGGATTTACAAGTTCATTTATCTGCTTACCCTGACATAATGATTGTTATGGACATAGTTGTAGTTGATGTACCAGATGCTTGGGGTATGTTGTTATCAAGAAAATGGGCCTTTGATCTAGGAGGGAGTATTTAGATGAATTGGTCTTATGCTATGATTCTTTCTCCTAGAAGTGAGGGGTTTGTGAAACTCAACAGAGAGCTCGAAAGAAGATTCCATGTTGAAGATCCTAAGAGACCTCATAATGAAATAATTAGAGAACAACCTGACATGGGGAATTAGGCTATCATGTCTAACTTCATAGTTCCCTTAGATGATAAGGTTGATGAGAAGCTTGAGGATCTATAGGATAAAGTAGGGTACATGCACTTTGATAGTGCATCGTCTAGGAATGGTAAAGGTGTTGGAATTGTATTAAAGTCTCCCCTTGGTCATATTTTAAAAACTGCCTATAGACTGGAATTCGAAGCAACCAACAATGTAGCTAAGTATGAAGCCTTGTTGTTTTGATTTGGAAAAGGCTTTGAGAGTTAAGTTGCTTAATATCAAGGGAGACTCTGCCTTAGTTATCATGCAAGTTAAAAATAAATTTACATGTAAAAATCAAAGGTTAAGGAATTATTGAAATGTTGTATGGGATGTTATGGAATACTTTGATGCCCTTGACCTTAAAGCTATCCAAAGAGATAAGAATAGTTTGGAAAATGAGCTTGTTGTGGTTGCTTCTACTTTACAATTATTTGATGAATTGATCAAGGATAAGATAAAAATGGAAATTATTTTTAGACCTTTTGTTCCAGATAATTTAGAGCATTGGCAAGTATTTATGGATGAGAAGCAGGGGATTCATTTTCTTGATAATTTGGATGAGTTTGAAAAATTTTGGATAAGTTCTAGGGAGGATGGATCTGATGACCATGAAGATATTATAAATCCTACTCACAGGACTGTTGTTGCTTTAGAGCAGCACTTTGATCGGCATGATGCCACAAGGACGAAAGAGGAAAATAAAATGGATCCGGGTGAATTCATTGAAGTAAACATTGGTATCTCTAAGGACCCTTAAATTGTCAAAATTGGTAAAGGTACTAATGACGAAGAAAAGAGAAAGTTGACCAATTTACTTTGTGATATAGGGATGTTTTAGCATTTTCATATGATGAGTTAAAAGGATATAGGGAAGATGTCATGAAACAAACTATCCCTTTAAAGGATGAAAATTCTAAACCTTTTCGTCAAAAGCTTAAGCAAATATATCCTAAGTTAGCCCCTTTAGTTCAAAAAGAGCTTTCAAATATGCTTGCAGTTGGAATTATTGCTCAAACTAGGCATTCAACATGGTGTTCCAACCTGGTGACTATTAGGAAGTAGAATGGTACAATTAGACTTTGTGTCGATTTTAGAAACCTTAATCTAGCATGTAAAAAATATAATTACCCTTTGCCAAACATGGAAACTATGTTGCAAAGAGTAACGGGTTCAGGAATGATGTCATTGCTAGATGGTTTTTCTGGATAAAATCAAGTTTGGGTGAAAAAGGAAGATTGTCACAAAACTACATTCACCACACCATGGGGTACTTTTGAATATATTATAATGCCTTTTGGGGTTGACTAATGACAGGCTACTTTTCAAAGGGCTATGGATTATGCTTTTAAGGGTTACATTGGTAAAATTATTGAAATTTATCATGATGATCTTACTGTTTTTTCTAAGGATGGTATTAGTCATATAGGTCATCTTAAGCAAGTTTTTGACAAGTGTAGAGAGTTTGGCATTTCCTTGAATCTAGCTAAGTCTGTGTTTGGAGTAGTTGAAGGGATATTACTTGGTCACATCATTTCCAAAGATGGGATCAAGATTGATCCTGAAAGAGTTGAGGCAATTTAAAAGATTCCTCTCCCTCGTAATCTTAAATCCCTTCAGTGTTTTCTTGGAAAAACTAATTTTCTTAGGAGATTTATTCTGAATTACGCAGAAATAGCTAAGCCTATTCAAAGTCTTCTGAAGAAAGATATAATTTTTTGATGGAAAGAAGATGGCAAAAAGGTTTTTCAGGAAATCAAGGGTGTTATTTCCAAAGCTCATGTTTTGGTTAGTCCTGATTATTCGAACAATTTCATGATTTTCTCTTTCACTTCTGATGATACCATTGCTGGTGTCTTGTTACAAAAGAATAAGGAAGGTCACGAACATCCTATTGCTTTCATGAGTAGAGTGCTTCAAAATTTTGAATTAAATTATACTACCATGGAAAAGCAAGCCTATGCCTTGGTTAAATCTCTTAAGCATTTTAGGAATTATGTGGGTTATTCCAAAATCATTGCTTTTGTCTCACATTCGGCAGTTAAAGATATATTAACTCAAACAATTTGCTTAGGGATTCGTGCTAGTTGGGTTACTAAAATTCAAGAGTATGACTTAGAGATTAGACCCACCAAGTTAGTCAAAGTCAAGGCTTTGCTGAAATAATGATCGAAGGTAATGAGAAAGCTCTTGGCTTGATTTGTCTTAACGATGCATCTTCACCTGAGCTGCAAAGATTAGGAGAACATGAATGGTACAAGGATATTATTTATTATTTGTTAGATCTTACATGTCCTAACCATTTAGTTGCTCATAGAAGAAAGGATCTTAGATTAAAAGCCACTAAGTATTGCCTCATGAAGGATGGCCTTGAATGGAGAAATCCTGAGGGCATAGTACTTGAGTGTGTTGATGAAGTCGAGTCCAAGAAGTTGATTTCTAAGTTTCATTCAGGATTTTGTGGTGGTCATTATGCTACTAGAACTACTGCCCACAAAATTCTGAGAGTTGGTTATTATTGGCCTTCGATTTTTTCAAACGTGCATAAACTTGTCAGAAGTTGCCAAACCTGTCAATTGTTCACCGGGATGCAAAAGCTCGTTGCCCTGCCCCTACAACTTGTGGTGGTTGAGGCACCTTTTCAACATTGGGGTTTGGATTTCATTGGGAAATTCCATGAAAATACTAGCAATGGCTACTCATGGATCTTAACTGCAACTGATTATTTTATGAAATGGGTTGAAGCCATTCCTGCTAAGAATGTCAATGAAAAGGTCATTATGGACTTTATTGCAAATCAAATCATTACTAGATTTGGTGTCCCTGCCAAGATCACTACCGACAATGCCACAGTTTTTAGTTCGTTTGAATTTTCATCTTTTTGTTTTAAGTATGGCATTGCATTATCCCATTCATCTAACTACTATCCTCAGGGTAATGGCCTAGCTGAATCAAGTAATAAAAATATTATAACCATTATCAAGAAGATAGAAGGAGATAATAAGCGATCTTGGGACAGCAAAATCAAGTATGCTTTATGGGCAGATAGAATTACTAAAAGTAAAGCTATTGGTAAGAGTCCTTTTGAATTAGTTTATGGCTTGGATGTAACTTTACCAATACACCTTAACTTACCAGCTTACTAACTCCTTCAACATTTTTCCACTGATAAAGATGTTCAAAATAGAATTGATCAACTTGTGGAGTTAGATGAAACTCGTAGGAAAGTTCTTGATAATATGTGTAAAAATCAATCTAACATTAAGACAAGCTTTGATAAATCATCTCGATCTAGATCTTTGCAGATCGAAGACATGGTATTACTTTGGGATCGAAAGAATGAAAAACCAAGAAAACATAAGTTGGACAGCTTGTGGATGGGACCTTACATTTTTTGAGGCATTGTTGGACCCAACACATTCCACTTGAGCACGTTGGAAGGTAAACCACTTCACTTACATGCAAATGGCCAAATGCTCAAGTTGTTCTTCAGAGATGACATTTGATGCCATTTGGCATCCTTTGTATTGTATTTCTAACCTTACATCTTGTCCTTTCAGCGTTTCATTTCGTAGTTAGAATAGATTTACTTCTCATGTTAGTAGAATAATAAATGATAGAAGAGCTTATATTTTTCATGTACTTAACGTTATATGATGATATTTGGATGGATGCTACTTACGTAATTTTGTGTGTTGCTTGGATGCAGATTCTGGATTCTCACATTCCTTCAATGAAGCAACATGTCCCCAAGTAGATCTAGTTGTTGACCACTCTGTGTCAACAACCCCATAGCAGTACACCCCCATTTTTGAAAATGGGATTTATCATGTTCGAGGTGTTCCCACCATTCAAATTTCATCATCAGTTAACCGTTTTGTAAAAGATGTAAACCAATTTTGCATGTTTATAATGTAAATGATCTTAGTAAGACCATCATGTATGTGACAACCTAGGTAAGCCTAGTATTTTGGTGACGATTTCTATCCTAGGAGGTTTTACGTCTCACTGATTCATTTGTGTTTCTGGACACAAATGGTCGGCAGAGTTTTTCTCTCCAACCTCACCCCAAAGCTAGGCTGGATTTGTCGTCAAGATTCTAAGTAAGTCCTAGTGTTTTCTATCGAGTCTTTGCAAAAGTAATTCGAGAATAATCCTAGCTAATTGGCTAGATTATTTTATCACAGATTACTTGGTCTACTAGATCATCTTTTGAGTCACAGAATTGGGTAGATAATTGAGGGTCTATTACGAATGGGTTTTCCCCCTTAATATAATATCTTGATGTAAAAATATTTTAGTGTATGGTCCCTCATAGTTAGACACCATGGCTAAAGTATTAGAGGGTTGGAAAATTAATTAATCCCCTCATGAGTCAATTAATTAAATTATTTTTGGCAAAATTAAATTAAAATTATAAGCCAAAAATTTAATTAATTTTAATTCCTAGGAAAAATTATTTCTCCAAATTAAAAATACGTCAGTTCTAGAAGTTTTAATTTTTGGAGGTCCCCAACCAAGGGAATATTGAAAATTTCAAAAGATTTTGGACCCTTGGGCCTTGGTGGTTAAATCAAAGTCAATTTTTTGAGGTAATTAACTCAAAATTATTATTTTTGAGTAAATTAGAAAGGAATTAAATGAAAAATTCGAAATTCCTCAAAAAATAAATAATTTCGACGGTCGAGATTAAAAGATAATCAAATCTTTTTCAACGGTCGAGATTACTTTGACGGGGATCAAGCCAGCGAGCTGTTGCAGAATGAATGTATAAATTAGAGGTCTCTCTCCATTATCTCATATCTGATCATTCAATCATGCACTTGCTCTGAAAAGCTCTTGTAACTTTTCGTTGATTAATAAAACGCAAAGACTTTGGGGTTTCAGACTGTGGTGTTCCTTTTTCATATTTATGTGGTAATATTGCTCTTGATACTCTATTACTTTTATTTGCATTTGCTGGTTAATAGCCTTTAAGGATTGATCTATGCACAGGTATCTTCTACAGATTTTTGGGTTTTCTTAAATACCCATTTTGGTTTGATAGAACTATCATGTATCTATATTTCTTGAAGATCTTATGGTTATTTTTGAATCTCTATTAACCTAACAATCAGATCTGAGTGTGCAGAAGTTATTATTCGGGATTTGGGCATTTGGGGGAGGAATCTTCAGTTGGATCAATTGAATCCCAGATTACAAAATCTAAAAAAGCCCATTGTTTCTTAATTTCTGAAGTCATCTTACAGAATATTTTATTTGCAAGGTTTTTTTAGGCTTGTGCCTCCTTAAAATTTCTAGTTTATTTCTAAATTGTGCAAAATGGTTTAAATCTGGCTAATAGAGGGCTTTGATCTGCTAGATTTGTAGAATATTTTGTAGATTTGTAAGTATCAAATTTTTAAACTCATTGGGGTTTTGGGTATTCATATTTTTGTATATACATGTGTTGGGTATTTGAGTTTTCCTTGTTTCTGGTTTTGTGCAGGTGATATTGGAAAGACTTCAGAGAAATTTTTCAGATCTGGGACAGATCTAGGTCTTGGAGGGTAAGATATGGTCTCAAGATCAGATTATTTGCAGATCTGAGCAAGATCTAGGCCCCGGAGGACAAAATCTTGCATCAAAGTATAAATTTTTGCAGGAGCATTCATTTTCAAAAAAAAAAAAATCTGAAGTTTACGAGTTGAAATAATTTGTTGAGCAAGGAAAATTTTGAAAATTTGTGTGCATCGGTGTGCCTGTGTTTTCTGCCTGTAGCTACTCCCTTCATCTGCATTTTTCCTCTGTGTTTGTCTTCTTCTTCCTTCCTCCAGCTCTGTGTGCCCTCATTGTTGCCTTTCCCGTAGTCCTCCTTTCCCTTTTCCAAGTTCCATTCTACCTACGCTGCATTGCCTCTCTGAAACCTCCTCCCTTGCGTTCTCTATCTGTAGCCTTTCCTTGCTGCTCCACACTCTCTTCCCCTCCCTTTTTGTGCTACCTTCTCATTTGTTGTGTCTAGTTGTAGTCCCCATCCCTGCTCCTTCTCTGTGTGCCCTCTTTCCATGGTTATATCCTCCCCTCGTTACCATCTGCTCCATCTTCGCTACACCCTCCAATCCTCCTCTGCGTGCTCGTTGCATGCCCTTGTATGCTCGCTCTAGCTCATGTGTGTGCCATCCTCTTGCCCATCGTGGCCTCCGACTTTCCTTAACCTACGAACAACACAAGCATAGCACACTTTGTTTCATTTTTTTAATTTTTTTCATATGGTTTAGGTTACGCATTCACATTTCACTTTTCTTTTTCTTTTTTTAATTGTGTAAAGTTTAGGTTAGTTTTAACATTTTTTTTTTTTTTAACTTTCTAAAGTTTGGTTTTATTGTAATTTTTTAACATAACTTTTCATTGTTTTAATTTATCTAACTTTTGTAAAATTTTAATTTAGCATTTAAATTTAAATTTTAGTTTTGGCATTTGTAATAACATTTAAAATTTTAATTAGGTTTTAACTTTTTCAAAAAATCAAAGCTTCAAAAATATTTCATTTTCATTAGCCTTTGTAAAAAACTTACAAAAAAAAAATTGTTGTATCAGAAAATTTTATTTCTGAGATCTTAAGGTTTTTGGGGATCATCATTGAGGTATAAAGGTCTTAAGCATCAAAAAAAAATATATTTCAAAGGGAAATTTAAATTTGTAACATCTCTAAAGTTTGACTATAGAGAATTTTTAAATTATTCAGTACTGGAATATTTTAGAAAATCATCTGAATTTGGAAGTTCTAAGAATTTTAATTCCTTGCTCTTTCATTGTATCGTTTTTTCAGAATTTAAAGTGCTTAAGTTGCGCATTGGGTTTTGAGTATTTCGCGCTTAATATCTATTGAGATCATTCATGGATTATTTCACTATAGTTGTGGTTTAAATACTTAAATTAATATTGCATGATAAAAACTGAGAAATTTTTCAAGTGATTGTTACATGTCTCTCATTTCCTAGATTGAATGTCTTTAATGCATTATCTTAAAGGTGATATTGAAGAGTTGTGAAGATATTATTGTTCACTTTGAGCTATAATTGCATTGGAATAATAAGCTTGTGACTTGATTGGAAATTATATTGTGATATTTTAAATACATTGTCAAAAAGTTTATCTTTTAGTTTAGTGAAGTGAATATCTATTTGAGCAATTAAAACACTGTGATGTACATCTCATAGATAATAGTGGCATAAGTGTTTTATCCCTGAATCAAGCTCTATCTCTTTCCAATCATCTCGTGCATTTGCATTTTAACTTAGATCTGCCCTATTAAAATTTACTTCCAACCATAAGCTTGGTTGATAGAGAGATAGGTACTCATATGTCCTTGCTTGAGAAGTCGGGTTCTAATAGTACTTAAAACGGTGACCTTGCAGTCATCAGAGCCACAGCTCTCTGCAACGCTGGAGGCACCGGGCATGTTAGATTTTCAAGAGAGGTATCGTTAATCACACCTTAGTGTGCTTCACCTTAACTTCTCTCTGTTACTTTCTACGAAATCAGGCTCAATATAATAAGGGTTGAAGGGTTTGAACTTAGATAGGGATTTAACTAAAATTAACCAAGATTCTTTGCATCCCACATTTGTCTTAGGATCTGTGTTTCATATAAGATAGTTGTTCATTCTAGCAGTAGTTCTCAATCAATTACTTGGTCCTAATTTCATAGCGAGATAATTGACTCCATAAGGCACTGATATCAAACATTTAATCTAATCAAATCTGTTAAATCTCATTAAATCTAAAACAAGTACTTCGTTGCTTGGTTGTGTCTGCCAAACTGGTTGGTTTCCAACTAGTTCTCTTTCATTCCATTTCTATAGGGTCTACCCCACTTAGTCTACAGGGAGACAGCTTAAACGGAGAGATTGGGGATCGATGTGACAGCTCCTGATCTAAGTCGTTGTCGCCGTGCATAGACATTTTGTGTGACAACAAGGCTCAACCATAAATTGAACCAAATTATGCATAGTGAAGCATATTTTTGGTTGAGAGTTTACCAAGAACATCAGGGCCCCCACAAGTTGTCTATACTCAAGGGTTTTTCCAATTCGGGCCCAGCAGCACTTCCACATAGCTTCTTGAATTTGAGTTCCATCAGAGTAGATACAGACTTGCAATCCACCATCCCGCATCTCTTTAGCAAAACTTCACAATGTATTTTCCTTGAGAAAGGATAATCTCACCTGCCTTTTGCCAGACCTCCAGGTCTATGAAGTTATGCATGAGACCTAGGTCCTTCATCTCGAACTTAGAAGTCAACTCCCTCTTCCATTGATAAATGAGAGGGTCTGCACCTGTTAGAAAGAGATCATCAACGTAAAGGACCCAAAGAAGAGGCATGTCCTTTTCAACCTTGAAGTATAGGTTAGGATCAGCATAGCTCCTGGTAAATCCCAGCTTTACGAAATAACTGTCAATCCTCTCATACAAAGCCCTAGGGGCTTGCTTCAACCCATAGAGAGCTTTCTTCAACCTGCATACATGTGTCCTTCAATCTTGTTCTTCAAACCCTTAAGGTTGCTCTAAGTAGACTTACTCCTTAAGCGAGCCATGCAGGGAAGCAGTTTTGACAACCATTTGATGTAGGCTCCATCCTTGATTGGTAGCGAGAGCAATAATAGATCAAATTGTGTTATATATCGAGCAACTAGTGCAAATATTTCATCATAGTCCACTCCTTCCTTTTGAGAGAAGCCACGAACAACGAACCTCGCCGTATATTTTTCAACACTCCCATCAGCTCCATGTTTAATTTTGTAAATCCATTTAGAAGTGACCATAGACTTGTCCTTGGGTCTAGGCACCACATCCCAAACATCATTTTTCATGATTGACTCATACTCCTCATTCATCACATCTTTCCAAACCTGGTGCTTTACAGCTTCTTCAAACATGCAAGGTTCAGCTTGAACAATGGTACTCATAGAAGCCATATAACCTTGATCCCTGTTCGGCTTCTTAATTTCACAAAATGTCCCTCTCATCATCTTCAAGAAGCATCTTTGATCCATAGTGGACATTTCCTCGAAGTAGAGGGATCACCAAGAGGTGAATCAATAGGATCCATGGGGCCTTCAACATCGAGCATAAGGTCATTTGTCAGATGTTCATCCTGTTTTTCAGCAGCATCATCACCCTTCCTTGGGATAGGGAGATCTTTGGCTTTCCCAAGGGCAGTGTATTCATCAAAGGTGACATCTTCGCTTACTTCCACATGTCTTTGACTAGGTACATAGGTTCTATATGCCTTTGAATTTTCATTGCAGCCGACAAATATACCTTTCTTCCCAAAAGCTTCCAACTTATTACTTTTCGCTTTAGGTGCATGAAAGTATCCCAGACAATCAAAGGTTCTAAAATGAGAAACACCAGGTTTCTTACCAGTGAAAACTTCCTCGTGTGTCTTGAAATCAAAGGCTTCATGAGGGCTCCTACTTTGAACATATATGGCAGTGTTGGCAGCTTCTCCCCACAAGAATTTTGGTATACCTTGATCATGGAGCATGGCATGGGTGACTTCCATGATTGTTTGATTCTCCCTTTCAGCAACTCTATTCTGCTCAGGAGTGTATGGAACAATTGTCTCCCTCTTAAAGCCAACCTCTCTACAAAAGTCATTGAATTCATTTCATTCATATTCGGTTCCATTGTAGGTCCTCAATATCTTGATCTTCTTCCTTGTTTGATTCCCCACCAATGCTTTGAAAGAACGGAACCATTTGAACACTTCATTCTTTTTCAAGAAATAGATCCATGTTTTGCAGAGAAGTCATCTACAAAGATTGCATAATATGTGTATCCTCCCAATGAGGTTACGAGCAAGGCACCAGATAGGTCGAAATGGACCGATTGAAGAATATCGATTATCGGGCTTTCACTAGAAGGGAATGGTCCCTTTGTATGTTTCCCAGCTACACATCCTTGACAAACTCCTTCATGATTCATATTAAATTTGGGCATCCCTATGACCATCTTCCTTACCCCAGGTAAGGCTTTGTAATATAAGCAAGAAAATCTTGGGTGCCATAACTCAGATTGAAGAGAAGCATCGCTTGCCAAAGCTCCCAAAGGAATTCCACCAACTTGATAGACACCATCAACCCTAAATCCAAGTGTAAATGCATCTTTAGGGTTTCTTTGCCAAATACAAACCTTTTCCATCAATGAATCCTACCTTGAAGCCTTGATCTTCCATTGTAGAAATAGACGCAAGTTCTTATTCAAATCGGGCACATACAATACTTTTTGTAGGTGAATGGTTTGACCTTGATTCAAGTGAAGAGTGACAATACCTATCCCTTTCACGTGGTAGGTGGCATTATCTCCAAGTATGATCTTTAGATTAGTCTTCTTTTCAACCAAATTTAAGAGGGCCTTCTTGTATCAATCAACCAATGAGGCTTCAGTATCAATTAACCAATGATCCAAAGTATTCAGAGGAGAGGTGGTAGATAGAGTAGAAATAAGATAAAACTCATCTTGTTTTTCTACAACATTACTTTCATCATATCTGGCATTTCTTTTCTTCTTGGGAGGTCAACCATTTCCATTTCGAGCAGCAGGAACATTCCTCTTTCCTTTGTTGTTGAACATGTTGTGCCTTTGATTGCCATTGCCTTTGAAATTGTTGTGGTTATCATCATCCCTTGAAGGATTCTTCCTATGAGGACACTCTCTAGCATTGTGGCCGAACCTGTTGCAATTGTAGCACCTTCCTTTTCTTCCTCCTTTGAATCCCCTCTACTTGTTTTTTAGAAAGAGGATTTGATTTGCATTTACTTTGAACATCCCAACCAGCTTATCATATATTTCCTTAGAAGTTTTCAAATCAGAAACATAGGCAACCAAATGCTTTTGAATAGAGTCAGTGAAAATTTTCTTTGCTTCGACTCATCTTTTCTATACTTCATTTTAGCAGCAGTCGGTGCATTTGAAGGAGGCTCCACCACTTTTCCCTGCACATAATCCAATACTTCATGATCCTCCAATGCCAGGTCCAAAGTCATCTTCCATGCATGATAGTCATATTTATCATTGAGCTTGTCCTCAGTTTGTAAGTAAGATGCAGATGCCATGGAGACTTGTCAATAGACTTGTCCAACAGATCTCTTAGTGATTTCTTTTCTCTCTCTTACTTAGGCTTTGTCTTCACCTGGGCTATGATACCATGTTAATTTTAGTTAACAATGGTATGTTTAATGCATGCAACAATTACTTCAATGTTCTTTAGATAGCCCAATGACAATTTCCTAAAGCAATCACATTGACAGTAATTGTAGATAGAACATAAACAATAAATGCAAAAGACAAGCAAAGACAAAAAGAACACCAGTATTTGGCGAATGTCAGGGAAAAAACCCCAAGATGGGGAAAACCCTTTGATCAATTCTTCTTATATTACATCAAATGTTCGACACAGAGAGAGAGAGAGTACAAAAGTCAAAATTGACTTGCCAAATCAAAGTCAAAACAACCATGTCAAATATGCAGTGAAATTTTGTCCTAACTAGAAAATCAACGTTGGTCAATGCAACAGCAAACAGTCCACAAAGTAGCTAGGTCAAACCCAGTCAAACTAGGCCTTCTTTGTTGGTCAAAGTCAGCCCAAAACAGTCAATAAAACAACGGTCAAACTTGGTCAAAGTCTACATTTTTGTCCTACGGTCAGCCCAGTCAACATGCCCATAAAACCTCGGTTTCTGTGACAATTAATGTGGCCCTCCAAAACAAAAATTCTGGCATAAAAAATGGAATCAAAGGAGGTCAAAATAGCCCTGGTCAACATTGGTCAAACCCTGCAATAGATCCTGAAAATTGTCCTCTGTAATTCGTCCACTTTCAACCACATGTGTGAGAGAAGAAAAGTTTCCCTACAATTTGTACGACCCAATCAGATGAGGAGAGAGAAATGATGAGTTGTGATAATGCCAAATGAGGTTTGAGGTCTCTCTTATTTATACAAGTTGATGAGGGTCAAAGGACATGTATGTTGGGCTTCATGAGCCTACATGATGATTAGGCCGACCTTGACAATTTGCACATGTGTGGGCTTGACCTCAAAAACATATTTTTCCTTGTCCAAATTTGATGATCTTTAGGTCGATTTTAGTCCTCTCGAAAATAGGAATTCATTGCAATAATCATCTCCATTAAATGAGTTGTCCAAAGTGGAATTTGGCCCTAGATGCCAATTTTAACAATACAAGTACACGAACCCCACCCCTAGGTTCGTGTAACCTTACTTCACAGTTTTTTATTCTATTAAGCTACAGAGTTCTATTTTATAATTTCCTTATCATGGTCGTCAATGGAGTTATACATTTTTCTTTCCACTTTTGTGGATCCTGGGCCTTATCAACCTTCCTTAGATGAGGAATATATTTTAGAGTTTGTTCATATATTTGTTCTTTTCATGCAATCATTGCTTTTGGGGTTTCTTTTCTTCCTTCTTATTCTACAATTTGGACAATATTAATGTGAATGACACTCTTGCTGGTGTTTTGTCATCATTGTATTTTGAATTCTATCTTATAGGGATTTCATTTTCCAGGTTTGATATTTCTATTTCCTTCCATCCACTATTTCAAAGTAGTGTAATGATAGTCGTTCACATTTATTCCCTAGAATCCAATTCTCAGAAAATCTAAGACGATTGTCTCCCTTCTCTTCATTTTTTTCTAAGTGGTGATATTTAATACTGTTAATTTTAGTTAACAATGGTATGTTCTATGCTTAGCACAATTTACTTCAATGTTCCTTTAGCAGCCCAATGACAAATTTCAATTATTTCCAATAACAATCACATTAACCATTAATCACATTGATAGTAAATGCAGATAGAACATAAAACAATATGCACAAGGCAAGCCAAGACAAGAGAACACCGGATTTGGCGAATGCCAGGGAAAAACCCCAATGTGGGGAAAACCCTTTGATCAAATCTTCTTATTATTATTCAATCGTTCAGCAGAGAGAGAGAGTACAAGAGTCAAATAGACTAGCCCAATGCAAAGTCAAATCAGCCCTGTCAAATTCTGCAGTTAACTGCAGTGAAACTTCAGCGCTAACTAGAAAGTCAACTTGAGTCAAAACAACAGTAAAAGACCTCCTTTGAAGCTAGTTCAAAGGTAGTCAAATTCAACCTCCAGCAGTGGTCAACCCAAAACCGTCACAAAAACTCTGGTCAACATGCGGTCAGCTTTGCTGTCAAACAAGCCTGTGGTCAACGCAGATCAAACAGCTCCAAAATCCTTGATTTCTGTGCCAGTCAATGAGGCCTAAAGAAATCGAAATTCTTCCCTCAAAATCGCAGTCAAAACAGGTCAAAACAGCTTCGGTCAACGATGGTCAACGTTGGTCAAACAGTTTGAAATTCTGCAATTTTCGTTTTGTGATTTAGCCCAGAAATTTTGCCCTCCTAGCCACACGTGTGAGAGAGAGAGAAGTTGCCCAAGCTGTACGAACCAATTTGATGAAGAGAGAGATGAACGTGTGACTGATAGATGTCCAAATCAGCCCTGTCAAATTCTGCAGTTAACTGCAGTAAAACTTCAGCCCTAACCAGAAAGTCAACTTGAGTCAAAACAACAGTAAAACACCTCCTTTGAAGCTAGTTCAAAGGCAGTCAAATTCGACCTCCAGCAGTGGTAAAAGTCAACCCAAAACCGTCACAAAAACTCTGGTCAACATGCGGTCAGCTTTGCTGTCAAACAAGCCTGCGGTCAACGCAGATCAAACAGCTCCAAAATCCTTGATTTCTGTGCCAGTCAATGAGGCCTAAAGAAATCGAAATTCTTCCCTAAAAATCGCAGTCAAAACAGGTCAAAACAGCTTCGGTCAACGATGGTCAACGTTGGTCAAACAGTTTGAAATTCTGCAATTTTCATTTTGTGATTTAGCCCAGAAATTTTGTCCTCTAGCCACACGTGTGAGAGAGAGAGAAGTTGCCCAAGCTGTACGAACCAATTTGATGAAGAGAGAAAAGAATGTGTGACTGATAGATGTCCAAATGAGGTGTAAGGTCTCTTGTATTTATACAATTTGTTGTGGGTGAAGAGACACATATATTGGGCTTCTTGGGCCTACATTAAGTTGAGGCCAGCCTGAACAATTTGCACATGTGTGGGCATTAATTCAAAATCACACTTCTGCTTGTCCGAATGAGATGATCTTTAGATCAATTTTGGTCCTCTCGAAAAGAGGAATTTAATGCAATCATCATCTCCATATAATGAGTTGTCCCAAGGTGGAATTTGGCCCTACTTGCCAATTTTAACAAATACAGTTGTAATGGCTTGGTGGACTATTGTCTTCTTTGGAGATTCAAAAGCTAGGTCTTTTTGAACAATGAACTTCATTTTAATCATCTTTGCCATACTACTAAACTCTTAGGTCTTGGTTAGTTGATAGTATAGCTAAGCACAGATAATGGATTTTAATCCTAACAAATATACTTTTAGCAATTTATAATATATAAGATCAAGAAATATGGTCACTAGGAATTCCCATTCATGGGTATATTTGACAAGTATCCCTATCTAACATAAATAGGTGACCCTAGTAAAATTTGTCTTCTTCATTCTTGTGAAATCTCTCAAAATATTTTATGCACATTTCCTCGTTAACTAAGAAACTACTACTTTTCTTTGACCGCCATGTGAACCAACCATAAGCATCACCTTCTAAGGATGCCATTGATAAATTTTCTAATTCATTGGCAGGGGGGTTCATAGTGAAAATCCATTTGATTTTATTAGTTCACAAGCTAGCCTTTCTATCACCTTGCCCATTATAATTAGGGATCTCAATTTTAATTTTATTTAGATAACCCGTGTTATCTTGATATATCTAATAACTTGTGTTTGATAATTTGGAGCTTGGTGATGGCCTTAGATGTACTAAGGCTTTTACTAATAATGCATCTAACCTTTCAGTGAGCTTCATCCTTGTCATTGTTTCTCATCTTGCCATCGTTTTTTGGAATCTTCTATTAGCCGGTCAATTTTGTCCCAATTTCCTATTAATCTGCCAATATTTCCTTAATTCTTTTTGTCCCTTCTCAATGTTACCAAGCCAGTGAATTTCAATGTTTACTTCATCTCTACAATGATTCACATCCTGCTTGTAACTCCACATTGTTAACCTTTTTGGGGATGGTATTTTCCTTGTAGAATCCACCTTTTCTAATTTTACTTTATATTGTGTGTATAGAGCTTTATTTATATTAGTTGGTAACTTTATAATGTAAGCCAACTTGACACATCAAATTCAAAGTTAAAAGAAATGATGAATAATTTGATGGGCTGCGCCTTAGTATAAGGAGAAGTCAAAGGCCAAATGGGGATTACAAGGTGCTTGTACGCTTGTACGAAGGAGGGAACAAAATTTATACCGAAAATAAAAATAAAATAAAATAAATAAAAAATTTGACTAGACATACTGCAACATGGAAATGGGTGAGTACAGAATAGAATAAAGTTGCAGGAGGTGTGGATGGCAATTAGTTCCAGGTATGGAGTATGGATTAATTAGCAAGTAGGTGTACAGCGCTATGGTAGGAAACATTATGGCGGTTGTACAGAGAAAGTACAACAACAGCTCTACATTGGAAAATCAACAACAAGGAACGGTTTTATATATGGAATTTCCAACAATTGAAAATCGTTCAGATAGCTGTAAAAATCATACCAATGGCAGTTGTGTTTAATTGGAGTTGTACAAACAATGGTTACCTACATTCGGCTGCCATATGGAGAATAAAAATCATTTGTTTGTTTCTTTTGAATTCAAGATAGATACCCACCAATCAGTGCTACCACAAGTTGTGCCCAAGTTAGGCTCTGTTACCAAATGGAATAAACAGTCCCTGTTTATTACAAGATTGGCACAGAATTTTTTCAATTGTATATTAGAATACCAAATAATGATTGATTGATATAAATTGATGATCTTCCAATGAGAATTGTAACATTATTATTGACTAGTCACAAGGGGAAGGGGTGTATTCCCTTTGACTTTTCATTACTTAATTATTGTTAATGGTATTATTTCTAGTATTACGATGTTTATTACACAATTAACCTAAGCTAAGACTGGCTAGTGTAGAACTTGGAAATGAAGGGATCACATTACCAAATAGAGGTTGTTGTACATAAACTATTGTTTTGTTTGTTGAAGGTCGAAGTCATCCAACTGAGTTGTTGGAAGAGCAACCGACTGTTGATGGTTGTGTTGAGTTGACTGAAGATTTGGCCGATAATAATATGCCAAAGTTGGAAACTCTTATTCCATATGATAGTGTTATGGATGTGCAAGGTTGTCCTGAAGCTTTGGTTGAGCAAAAGTTTGTGTCTGCGCCTTTTGATCAACAGGAACGACATTCTTTTGCATAACAAAAGCCGCATCATAGAGACTGGAGGAATTTATACAAAAATCAGCATTCTTGAAATGCTGAAATGCTGATAGCACTCCTTATAGGTCTTTGCAGAAGAGGTGTGAGAGAAAAAATTTAAACGCTGTGCCAACCACAAGGGCTGAGTGCATTTGGACTAATGATAGGTCATGGCAATGTTTAAACAACTGATTGCAGCGTTCCTACAAATGTATATCATAGGCTATACAGCATACAATTCTTCTCTTTATTCCTATTGTACTGTTAGAGTGGTCAACTAAGGTTCAATTAGTAATATCAGTTGACCCTGTTTCCACTGATTATTTACTTGAACAATTATGTTGTTTGACATGTTTTGCTTATGATTTGAAAGTCTTGTTATGTGCCTTATGGACTGTTATATTATATTGATCCCTCAACTGTGTTTAAAGGAGGCTATCACTGATGCTTATTGATTAGTGTTGTTGCCTTAATCCACACCTGGGATTATCATGGAGAATATCTCCAGCTCCACTTGGCGCAGCCTTGAGGGCAAGTCTAGAGTTGAGGCTATAACCCAATTCTCAACTCCGTCATCTAGGCCTACTCCTAGTTGAAGCCAAGGGGGGGGACCCTGCAAAATATCTAAGCCTCAACTAATTAATGTTAATGAGGTAAGTTCTACGAGTTAGAAGAAAGTAACCAAAATACAATTCAACCATGTAAAAGCAGCGTAAGAACTCAAGACATACTCATTGATTCCATGAACATGAACATCAACAAGTATAGATATTGCAAGTATAATAAGTACTTGCAAGCAAACGATCCCAATACAAAAGATAAACTTGAAAGTAAAGCTTGGAAAATACATTTCATAAGAGATAGATGCCCCACAAGATAAATACTTAGGAAAGATAAGCATGCACAATAATGAAAAACTTGGAAATGTAAAGACTTGGAATCAAGATGTTCAACAAATGATATATGCATGCTTGAAAGAATAAATAGCAATTGTCTCAAGATAGATGAACTTCAAATTATAGCATTTGTGAACCTTGCTTTTGTGTGAGTACCCAACAAATATGCCTTCATCAACCCAAGAAGCAAATTTTTCGATTTTCTTTTCTTCTCTTAATGTAGCATTTGCTCCCAAAGATTCTGATGTGCTTGACATTTGTCGATCTCCCCTTCCATAACTCGTGTGGGGTCTTGTCACAGATGCTTCTAAGAATTCCTTTGTTCAGAATATTCACCATTGTCTCCACTGCATAAACCTAGAATACATCACTCAATTGGCAATCATTTAATATGGTCCTAGTGATTTCTTCCATTGTTCTATTCTTTCTTTTGGCGAATGCTGAGAATTTTTTATTCCTTGTTTCTCACAAAAGTGTTAGAATTCTTTATAAGTGAATTCCCCTCCATTATCTAATCTCAAGCATTTGATCTTCAAATCATTTTCATTTTCCACCATCTCTTTCTTCAGAAAAATTACTGTTGTCATTCTGGTGTAATCATCGATCATTAGCATGAAGTATTGTTCTCCTTCCAGTCCTTTAGTTCTCATGGGACCACACAGAACAATATGTATCAACTCTAATGGTTTTGAAGTGGAGTGTTCATTAGTCTTGAATTCAAATCTTGTCTGTTTTCCATGCCTACAGTGCTTACATGAGGTGCTAGCTGGTTTTGAAATTTCTAGCATTTCTCTCACAACTTCCTTTTTACTAATTCTGACAAGGTAATCAAAGTTTGTGTCCCTTCTTCTGTGCCACAACCAACTTTCATCCTCTTTTGCCAAGAAACAACCTTTTTCTCCAATCTCATCCAATGTATATATATCATTTGGAGTCCTTGTTGCAATCACCACCAACCTACCAGATTTCTTTCCTCTTATTTTGCATTTCCTTGAGTTAAACATAATCGTGTGTCCTTGATCACACATTTGACTTACACTCACCAAGCTATGGTTCATATTTTCGATGAGCAGAACATCTTTCGTCGTGGCATTCTTGTTTCCAAGCTTAATTGTACCCTTTCCTATAACCTTTGTTGAACCATCATTTCCAAATGAGACTGATCCATCACTTTTCTTCTGTAGAGATAGAAATTTATTTTTATCTCCTGTCATATGGGTTGAACAGTCGTTGTCAACATACCGTACACTTCTTGCTTTGAGTTTTCAAAGCAATTGCACATTTTTCATCTTTCTTCTTCCAAACTTTTGGAAGAGCATTTAAATTAGGATTCGCTTCACTTGGAGGGGTGTATAACCTGCAATCTTTGGCCATATGTCCAAAATTGTTGCATTTGTAGCACTCAACTTAGTTACACAAGTATCCAAACCTGTTATAACTTTGCTTGTAATCTTCCCGAGATCTTCTAGGATAGTCATTCCTAGAGTAGTTTCCAAAGTTGCTTCTATTCCTAGCATCAGCTCTACAGTTGACAACCTTGTATCCAAAATTATTGCAAGAATAACATACACCAAGGAAGATAGTTTGATACCTAGGAGGAGATCTTCCTTGTAGTACAGTTCCCCAAAGGCTGTTATGAATATAATTCATAACGAATATAACAAATATAATTATTAAATAGTCAATTAAGGATTATGTAAGTAGTCATTAAGTTAGTGAAAGGGCATGTCTCTCATGGAAGGTCACCTGCATAGGTATATAAGCAAGGCCTCATTGTAACATTTTATCATCATCTCTTATACCTTTTATATATAATATATTATTATTACAAATACCTCTTGTGTATTTCACAATTAAGTCAACAAGCTTACAGCTTTGTTGCTCCATTTGGTATCAGAGGAGTGATCTTCTCGCCTGGAAGGAAGCACCTACGCCACTGTTGGCTACCTTCAGCTGTTACATGTGGTGCCTCGAAATTGCTGCCACTCGATGTCTTCATTAATGACGATGGACGATTTCAACAAAAAGTTGATCGATCTTGAGAGTAAGATCAATAATAATTCCGATAAGTTCACTAAAAGATTAATCAATCTTGAGGATAAGGTTACAGGAAATTTTGACAACATCAAAAAACTTCAAGACACAACAGATCGGATAGAAAGACAAATTTGGCTAAATCATAGCGAGGCCATAGACAATCATAACAAAGCAATGCAGAAGATAAACGCCATTTTGGATAAGATTAATCTGACACAAGAACCAATATTCCCGAATATTGGACATAATCAACAAAAAAATTCAGGGATTCAGGGAATTCAGAAGATCTAGATGAAGCTGGTCTTGATATAGATGAGGATCCACATGAAGATGAAGATAATTTCAACAACTGTTGTGACATGAATGACAATCAAAATGGGTATATGAAAACTAAAGAAGAAGACCACTCAAACTCTGAATCCAGTTGGGAATATGAAGAAAAAAAAAAGAAAATGCTTTTGATGAAGAAACTGATATGAATATGAAAAATTTTGAAAATGATGAATGTAAAATTAATGGCATGCCTGCACCGATAAAGCATGGGAAAGAATCCTATGAAGAAGATTTAAAAACTGTTTTTGGTGCAATTGGTGAAATTAAGGTAAAAACTTTTGTTGCTGTAGGGAATGGGTTTGGCAGAGTATGTGCTCATACAGATAGTCCATGCCTGAAACTTAAGCCTTCTTCAAAGGTCACAAAAGGAGGATTTCCGAAAATAGGTGTTCAACTGTATGGGGGTGGATTATGGCACACCTAGTTTGATCGAGATTTCACTGTTGCTGGCTGTGTGATGGTAAAGCAAAACGTTGATGGTGTTGATTCGTAAACGCATGAACTTGTTAGGATCCAAGAACCTATTCTTAGAATACCAACTCTTGCTATTCATTTGGACAGGGCAGTGAATGATGGATTTAAGATTGATAAACAGGCCCATCTTATAACTGTTTTGGCAACAGTTGTCAAGGCTGAAGTTAATAGGCTAGCTATATCAAATGATCAATGCACAGAAAGCAATGAAGATGTTCATATAGATGCTGACCAAAAGCCAGGGAAAGAAACGAATATAGTAGAAGGTGGGGATTCTGAGAGCATGCAGCATCATATGCTATTACTAAAGTTGATTGCGAGTAGGATTGGGTGCAAACAAGAAGAAATATGTGATTTTGAATTACAACTATGTGATACACAACCAAGTGTAATTACTGGCATTGCAAGGGAATTCATATTTTCAGGCCGTCTTGATAACCTTTGCATGTCATTCTGTGCACTAAAGGCATTAGTTGATGCAACAGCATCTGAAGAGTCTCTTCAAGATGAGACTGGAGTAAGGATGATAGCATTATTTGATCATGAAGAAGTCGGTTCTGACTCTGCGCAAGGAGCTGGTTCTCCTATAATGTTTGATGCTCTTGAAAGAGTAACGTCTTCTTCGAGTGGTTCAGGTTCCAAGGTGCCACTTGAGAAAGCAATCCAATGGAGTTTTCTTGTGTCTGCTGACATGGCACATTGCTTGCATCCAAATTACATGGATAAGCATGAACAAAACCATCAACCCCAGATGTATAAAGGGCTCGCCATAAAATTTAATGCAAATCAATGGTATGCAACAAATGCAGTCATGTCATTTATCTTCGCGCCTGGCGGTCCGTTCCTTCAACCCAACTTCCACCTGCTTGTCCGCGTTACTAACTCCGACCTGGACGACCACATTTCTTTATTTGCGTGGTGTGTCATTGTTGGGGTCGAAAATCATTACTCTTTACTGCGGGCGTGTCAAATAAAAAAAAAATTACCAACGACCAACAGTCAGGAGGTTTACGAACAGGTTTGTCGAGATTGCTGAAAGAGCTCCATCTGAGCGATAAAGTGCATGGAACAGAACGATGGGTGACCGTGGATATAGCAGGAAGAATTGGTTCCTCTGCACGGCAGGTCAACAAGTTCAACCATCATTTCTGAGGGACGCGATTCCAACCCATCATCACGTGACTATACATTCACATTTTCAAAAAAGCAATTTAGTTAGGGTCAATTAAAAATATTAATTGATTATTATAAAGTAGTTTTATAAAATTATAATAAGGTTACTTTATTAATTATAAGGTCACTTTATTAATTAATTTTATAAATTTATTAAAATATATATATATATATATTACAAAAAAATTTATTAATTTAATTAATTAATTAATTTAGAAATAAAAGAATAAAAAAAAAATCATATCATTGGAAAATGTCAAGATGAGATGTCAAGTACATATCTCGAGTTACACATGCCAAGATAACAAATACAAGATGAAGAAATTATTATCCATAAAACTTTGAGGACAAAGTTCTGAAGGAAGGGCCAATTCATAACAAATAAATAAATAAAAGTTGATATATTAAATTCTGACGAAAGCAAATGAAGAAAACGGTGCATGATTGAACTGAAGAAAAGTGTCAACTATAAACTTTGAGGACAAAGCTTTTGAAGGAAGGGGCAATGTTATGAATAATTCATAACGAATATAACAAATATAATTATTAAATAGTCAATTAAGGATAATGTAAGTAGTCATTAAGTTAGTGAAAGGACATGTCTAAGAGACATGCCCAATCATGGAAGGTCACCTGCGTAGGTATACAAGCAAGGCCTCATTGTAACATTTTATTATCATCTCTTATACATTTTATATATAATATATTATTATTACGAATACCTCTTGTGTATTTCACAATTAAGTCAACAAGCCTACAACTTTGTTGCTCCAAAGGCCCTTCCTCTTGAGATCTCTTCAAAGCAAGTTATTGAATTTGCGTCTTTTCATCTTGGGCCTTCTCTTTTGCTGGAAAGTTTCCTCTTTATTTATGGAATCCTTAATGATATATGCATAAGTGTTATGTTCAACATCCTTTTCTGATGTCGTGGAGCTTGAACCTTTAACGAGCATGGGCTTGTATCCTAATCTCATTTTGTCATTGCAAAATCCTTGACTGTTGATAATTTCATCCAACAATTTGGAGTTGTTTGTGAAATTCTATTGGACATTCCTTTCCTGCGCTTCCTTTCGCAAAGAGACTATCTCTGCTTCCAAATCTTCCTTTGTCTTGGTACTTTCTTCCAATTCCCTTTTGAGTGATTCTTCAATTTTTCTAGCCTCTTCTAATTGCGCACTTTAAGATTGATGATAATCTTCCCTGGCTCTTCAGTCTTCTTGTTGAGACTTTTGGAATGTTCGTTTAGTTTTCTTAGCTCAGCTTCCAGTGCTTTGACATTTCTTCTTTCCACCTTAAGGTCTTTTAGGGTGCTGATAAGTTCTCTTTCAAGATCAACCTCGCCTTCTTCTTCATCTTCTTCTTGTGCTTCAGGAGATTCCTTCTGGTTATCCCTTGCCATGAATAATACTCTTCCCGTGTCATTTTCACTGTCACTTTCTTCATCAGATGAGGAATTGTCTTCTTTGGAGAAGAGATTTTTGTTGGAGACCTTTTTGCCATGTTTCTTGTATATTTTTTTATTCTTTTTAACCTTCCTAGATACTTTCTTTCCTTCATCATTATCTGAATTTTTTGCTTAAGGACATTGTGAAGCAATATGGCCAATTTCATCACAATTGAAACATTTCCGGGGGAGCTTACCTTTGTAATTGCATGTTCCTCTTTTCAATTCCTCACGAAGTTGGCCATTTCTTCATTTGAAATTTCACTACAACTGCAACTGGGGCTTGGCTTGGATTGTTGCTTGTTTTTCCCTGTCTTCCTGGATGTGATAAAAGCTACTTCTTTCTTAGATGGATTCTCCTGCTTTGTTCTCATTTTGTAGGTTGTAAGTATTTCATGTAGCTCGCCCATGCTGGTAGTTTCCAAGTCTGATCTCTCTTCTCGCATTGAGACTTTGGCATCAAATCTCACGAGAGTGATCTCAGTGTTTTTCGGACAATTACCATGTTTTCCATTGGTTCTCCCAATCCTTGTATGGTGTTTACTACTTCATCAACCTGGAGAAAATAGGTTGCAATATTTTCGTCTTCATTCATTCTCAGCTAATCAAATTGTCCTCTGAAGATTTGAAGCTTGGCTTCCTTGACATTTTTGTCCCCTTCATATATATTTAGGAGCATGTCCCAAATATATTTTGTAGATGTGCAATGCATTACTTTAACATACGCCGATTCTATTAGACCATTCAAAATAGCATTCCTAGCTATAGCATTACTTCATAAAGCTTCTTACCAGCATCATCTGTTGGAGGAGTCAAGGGTTCTTTGTATCCAATCATTACAGATTGTCACACATCATATCCTTGTGCTTGCACATGCGCTTTCATACTTCTGCTCCAATGCACTGAGTTTTGTCCATTAAATATTGGAACTTCAATCTTTGTACAATCTATGATCTCCCTCCCGATGGTTAGGCTACTTGTGAAGGAACTTGGCTCCGATGCCAATTGTTGGTAAGTACTAACAAGGGGGTGAATTAGTATTTCGCTTACAATTAGTTAATTATTAATTTTCAGAGCATTAACAATCAATCAAAACAAGAATCATCAACACATTACAAGACTAGTACATAAGAAATTTTTAGGTGGAAACCCTTCTAGGAGAAAAACCACCGAACACTTTTCTAACATTTCATAAGTACAAAAATACTTCAGTTCCAACTGAATAGGAAAGCCTTAACTTTATAGTACTCTAGAAAAGCATTCAAGTTTATCAGGTAGCTCCAACTCCTGATAGGAAGCTCCTGTACCCTAGTTTTACCAACGCCAACTGGAAGGACACTCCAACCCCTAGTTTTATCAGCTGCAACTAAAAGGATGCTCCAACACCCTGCAAGCTTCAACTTTCCCTAGCACCACCTACCACACTGAAGTATTTTCAGGGTACAACCTGAAAGAGATTTCACTCTCCTACCTTGCTCCACCCAACCGGCCTTGTTTCTATAAAATACCAGGGATAATTAACCACTTCCAAAATATTCAATGGAATCCTTTCTACAAATGTATACTTCAAATATGCAGTGAAGAACCGAGCTTGTCAACCTTCAGACTTCACAATAGCATCTCAATGATTTTGGTAAGAACTATTCATACCTCTGTTGATGTATTCACAAACCAGAATCAAAACTACTTCTCTACTACAGAAATCACTTCAACAAATGTTTCTACTTAGGGATGCCTCTGAAAATGAAGCATTGTAGCAAATATGAATCTAGGACAACTCTAAATCTAAGTTGCAAGAAACGTGGGTCTAGGGCCCGTTTCCCTAAAAAAACGAAACAGAAATGCTGAAACGCGTACCGTATGGCCGAGAAACGTGTTTCCAGCCGTACTGGTACGTTTCCCGTATGGGAAACTTTGCCAGTACAATTGGAAACGCGTTTCTCAGCCATACAGCCGTGTTTCCTTTTTTTATTTTTTTATTTTTATTTTTTTTATTTTTTTGGTTTTTGTGCCCTTTAATATTATTTTAATTGTTTTTTTCTCTTCGATGCTTCTACATGGATTTCTAAACTTATAAAAAGACAATTTCACATAACATTTCTTGAATGTCCCAAATTCTAATATATATATATATATACGGCATTTCCCCATTTCCAAAATTTGGGGAGGCCGTGTTTCGTATCGCTTCCCATTTCGGAAACTTGTTTCCGTTTCCCTGTTTCAGGGAACTTAGCTCTAAATGATTTCCTTCAAACTGCTTCAATACAACCTTGATACATGATCAAGAATATCTTGCCACATGTCTGTCAAAGGGGGGAGCCAAAATAGGCTTGAACTTGTGCCATAGAGATACTTCATAAGCCATTGAGATGCCGACACAAATCAACAATCGTTTCTACTGAAAGAGTCCACGAAACACATCTTCCACGGTGATCAGGTTATCTCAACCTTACAATAAGGGTAATCAAAATACTCATATTGTGTCCAAGAGTTTGTCCACATTGTTGAAAATTTGGCAGTTCATGGATGAATTTCTAAAAATAAAAAGTCTAAAAATAAAAATTCTAAAATATAGGAAGTCTAAAAATAAAAAATCTAGAAATAGAATTTCTAAAAATAGAAAGTCTCAAGTATGACTTTCCAAAAATAGTAAATCGCATTGCATCAATTGGTAATCAAGCATTATTGATGGAAAATGTCTTCTAATCATCAATCAATCCTAATCCTAATAGTTCAATTTCGATGTAATCATCAATATTATCATTAATATTATTATATTATCAAGATAGAGGAATAACTTGTTCCAAGTATTTTAATAACCCAACGTTTCGGACTACATAAGTGAGTCCATCCTCAGGGGTAAATGCCTATATTCTTTGAAAGATTTGTGAGGATTAGGGCAAAAGAATCCAAATATAAATAGTAAAATTTGAGGATCATTTTTAAATTTTTATTTTTATTAAGGAAGTTGGTTGGAAAGGAAATTAATGTAATGTTAATTTATTAAATTCTTTTTATTTATTTTTTTATTTATTTTTATTTTTAGATTATAATTTTTATTTATTTAATTATTTGTTTGTTTATTTATTTAATTATTTGTTTATTTATTTATTTATTTATTTATTTATTTGTTTGTTTGTTTATTTTATTTTATTTTATTTTATTTATTTATTTAATTATTTGTTTGTTTATATATTCATTCAATTATTTTTTTTTAATAATATTGTTAAGAATTTTTGAATTAAAAATTATGAAATTAATAATTAGAGAGGTTATATTATAGGGCAAGTTAGAAAATTAAGAGAAAATTTGACACATTATAGCTTTCAAGATTTATTATTTTTTAATTTGTCATGAGAGGTATGATATATTAAGGGTTTCCAAGTATTGTTGATATTAAGGCCATCGTCACAATTCATGTTATTTTTCCTTTTTTCAATTTCTATGGCCTCTTTGATTTTTCTTTTTAGGTAATGTTCTTCTTTGGAGATAAGTTTAGCATCCTCCATTCGTATGTAATGTGAGGATGAGAAAGCGTGTTCTACCAAGGCTGATTTTTCAGTTCTGTTCCTAGATATGTCGGCAGCATGCTCTTTAAGTCTAATGTTAAAGGATCTACCAGTTTCACCAATATATTCTTTTCCACAAGAACACGGTATGTGATGTAAATACCTTTTTGTAGTCTAGGGTTTATAGGGTCCTTAGCAGAGTCTACGATATTTCTAATGGTACTAGGGTGAGTGAAGGCAATCTTGATGTTATTGTTGTTTAGGATTCTGGAAATTTTATCAGTTGTTCCTTTTATGTAAGGCAAAGAGATTTTAGGGATGTCAAAGGTTCTTTTTATGTTATTTTTATTAAGAGTTTGGTAAATAGTTTTATTGATGACGTCTTTATTATATCCATTATGTTGAAAGACAAGCATTATCTTCAAATGTCTTCGTAGCTTGTGTCTTGTAAACAAGTTACATTATTTAGGTGTGGAAGGGTCATCACAAGGCCCTGTTTGGAGATTCCAACCCTAAGGGGAGGAATAACTCCTAGGCCAAACCATGAATTAAAAAGTGCAAATGATCAATGACATGATGTGGGGTTCACTTTATGGAGGATGCCATTGTCTTGTAGCATTTATAAATTCACAATATCCTTGAGCACTATTATGCGAAGACTAAGCAATCGTAGGACCTGAGTTACCCCTTTCCTTGGCCTATTTTCACAACCCCTCTTGTGCACCTTTTTCAATCATTCCATATATAGCATGGGTTACAAGCTTTTGGTGATTCATCATTTACCCCTTGAAGAAGAAGCATTTCCTTGCTCAGCCAGATTGGTGTTGAAATATGTAACTAGGTTTGATCTTCATAATCACATAAGTAATCATGATTTTATGTATTTGATGCAATGAGAAAAATAAATTTATTATTGTTGACCTTGAGGCATGGGTTTCATGCTCAAGGAAATTTATTTTTTAGGGCAAGCTACCATTGTGAGCTTCTAGGGCTTGTCATTGAGTCTACAAGTTTAGGAAGTCATTGTCATGTATGAAAGACCCTTCTTGGGCATGTTACATATTGTAAAAGAATTTATGTAAGTCAAAAATGAGTCAAAAAGACCCTTCAAGACCTTGTCATGGTGCAAGCTCCAAGTCAACCTTCAAAGAGCTAGTCGACCTACCTAGAAGGAGATGTCAGCCTAATAAGAGAACCCAGAAGTACAAGGAAGAAGATCAAAGGATTTGTAGGTTTGTTTTTGAGTTATTGTCCTCCACACATGCAAATGTTGAGATTTTGAGTGTTGGGGTAGCATCGGGTGTGCTCTAGCCCTGAAATTTTGTGGAGGGGCTAAAACTCACATGACCTCCAAAACCTAGAAAGCGTTTGGAGAAATTTCATCTAATGAGTGAGATATTAAAATAATTACTTTTTTTTATGAGTACCCTAAGTCTAACATAGGGAATTAGAAAAATTAAAGTGAATTAATTAAACACATGTGATGAAATGTTCTAAGTGACGCGGATCAAGCAGTCTTTTAATCTTAGCCGTCGATAAGAGATTATATCACGGTCGGTGATGTGTCAACGAAAAATTATAAGAGAAAGGCTTGGGGTTAGTTGGAGACACACAAACGGAGGCAGAGCACTGAGGTAGAGCTGGAATTCTAGGGTGGGTTTGCTAAGAATTTCCAGAAGTGTTTCAACTGCAGCGAGGGGTAGTATTGTCTAAGGGGATGATCTGATCCCGGAGCCAAGAGTTGGCAAGAGGCAGAGAAGCAGCAACCAAGAGCAACACAGAGGGTTTCAGCTGCCACGCAGGTGCTACACAGGCCCAGAAAGGGTAGCGTTGAGGCAACAGGAGGCCATCCAGGGCAGCGTAGGGACTGCGTCACCCATTATGGGGTTACGCAGTCCTCTTCTGAGCAGCGCAAGGGCACACAGAGCCTAGCAAGGCTGACGCAAGCAGCTTCAGAGCAGCGCTGAGGTTTCTAGAGGCAGAAAAGGGTTGAGTTCTATAAATCCCGTTTGAGGGTGTGAATCAGTCCAGTTTTCAGTCTCCAGAAAAGCAAGTATTGATGCAGATCTTATTTTTTCTCTATCGGGTTAACCAGTAAGGTGCCTAGATTTTCTTTACTCGGATTCTACTTAATAATAATAAACCCTCGTATCTGTTGCATCGATTTACCCGCATCGGGTTTTTCCGGGGACATTTGTCCGAAAAATTTGTGTGTCACTTTGTCGAATGAGTGTAATATTCAGTAAATGATTTGTGTGTGTGTAGGCTGCTAGTTGTGTTTACTTCGGTATTTTCGAATATTTTCTAAAAATAACTTGTATTATTAAATCACAAGTAGGAGAAGTAAATCAAGATTCTGCAGTAGGATTTTTGTATTATTCTATGTAGAAATTTTCACAGCGAAGCATTAGGACATTGTTCTGGAGCAACAAGCATCAAGATTACAGTCATCTTCAAGAGTTCATTTTTTGGGCTAAGGAAGGTCTCATTTGCTAGCCGAGATCTCAAGCAAGGGAAAGCAAGTAAAGTGAAGGAAAGAGGAGACAATTGTGTCCATCTTCTAGTCTCACGCGAAATCTAGGGTTACTGCAGAAAAAGGCGGAAATTGCAATCCTATTACAGCAAGCCGAAATTATGAAGGGCCAAAGTTTGAGATTTGAAAGCAAGTTTGACCAACATTAAGGAAGGGAAGCACTCAAGGAACAGATTTGACTTGGTCTTGAAGGGTCTTTGGTCAAGGGTCTCGGTCTTGGAATTCGTCAATTGAAGATTCTATAAGAAGATGAATTCTTGTGGGTTTTCCTCTCAAATTGAGAGTTTTGGCCCTGGTTGATCGCCTATATCTTGTGTGCTTTGTCTCAGTGGTCTTTATGCTTTGATGATTTTTTGATGAAAGAACACAATAGTAATCAAGCTAAAGAAGAATCTAATTAAGAATAGTAAAAAGGCATCACAAACAGTTATAAACAAAAGAGAAATCACCTACAGTTGTTTCCTCTAGATTTCTAAGCAATTGGGACATTCAAATTTTATTTTAATTAGAAAACTCATGCATTGACCAAGAACTATGAGGGGGGTAGAGCTCAAGCTAGGTTTCTATTCATGAACTTTCATTTATCACTGCCAATAATTTGCATTTTAACATATGGCTTATGCTCTTTCTTTTCATTTTGTTGCATCAACCTCTTAGGGAAATGTTTGCAGGCCCCTACTCAATGATGAGGAAAACAAGGAACCAATATTGGTGACAGATAGCGATCAACCCAAAGATGGGATGTGGATTCATGGGAAATATGGAAGGCCATAAGTATGGATTACCATGGATATGCAATATCAATTAGAGCCTGCTATTTACACCCCTCCTAGACGATGAAAGAAATGCCTCAAGGAAGGTCACAATAGATTAGGGCTAAGTGATAAGCACCAAGGTGAAGCAAGGAAACAAGTGTACAGTCAAAAGTGGTCTATCATCCAATTACCTATGATCACCTTATTAAAAATGGAAGAATCACTTAAATTATGAAATACAAAAGAGTCAATTATTAATAAGCAATTCAATAGGTAGGCACTTCCCTAATAGTGTTTTGCACCTACATGTGCGAGATTGATCTTAGCCAAACCTATAAAATATAATAATGATACAATATAAGGTAGATCATGACCAAAAGTGAAAACTACACTATTTTCAACACAAAGCATATATTCAACTAGGTTCCATGGGGAAAAATTTTAAGCTAGGCTAGACAACATAAAAAGGTAGAGTGAAAATTCTTAGCATCAAACTAGAATGCATTAACTTCCACCTAGGCCAACCCTAGTCTCGTGTTCTTCTAGCTTACAGCCAATTTTATTGGTTCATCTTTTCCACATCAACTCATGTTAGGGTTTTTACATTTTATGTCATAAATGGAATGTCCAAAGCCCTTCACTTCCACAAAGAATGGTTGGGCCTAGATCCTACCAATAGCAATAGTAGCCAAAAGTTGCAAGGGGAGACAAATTCATATTAGACCTACAAAGCATAGGAACCATATATTTTCCCACAAGCATTTGTCGACTTTGATTTTGATCATCTAGCAAAAATTGCACTTATTGTATTTCAAATGAAGCAACACTACTCAAAGCTTGAAGTAGTTGTCCTCTTAGTCAATCATTGTCCCTATCTTGTTGAGCCTATTAGAAGGTAATGATTAAAGCATCTCAACCTACAATATGAGTAAAAGTGATTTTCCTCGCTCAAGAAATAAGCAATAAATTGTACCAATCTATAAAACAAATTCTAGTTCCACAGCTCATTTACACCTTCTCAATGGATATCAAACAACTCTTATTTTATTTCCATAAGCTTAAATTCCTTTAGATATCGATTATACACAAGTTATTGCAAGACATTAACTAACACAAAAAATAAATTAAACTATAACTAAACAAGGAATAATAGATGGGAAAAGCCAAATAAAGTTCTTAATATGGAGATTGCAAGCAAAAAGTAAATTTTGGTTAACTAAAATTAAATTTATGGTTGTTATTTTATATGAATAGTGTACATACCCAAGCAAGCTATGAGATATCTTCCAAAACAATAAAAGGCAAAAGGATTGCAAGCAAAAAGTAAATTTCGGTTAACTAAAATTAAATTTATGGTTTTCAACTTATATGAATAGTGTACATACCCAAGCAAGCTATGAGATATCTTCCAAAACAATACATGGCAAAAGACTCATAGCAATCCCGCAGGATTTCGACATCAACACCAATTGCAGGTTTCACTAATGAGACAAACTGTAGCAAAGAGAAAATTGATTTAATTAGAAAGAAAAATACATTTGCTAAAACTTTACTATTATGAAGACATCTAATAAAGGCGATCACCATTTTTCAATGACAATAACAAGCACTTTCCATCCACCACTTCAATATAAAAGAATAAAACCTGTTATAGACATAATAACAAAATGATAAAGACTTGAACCCCAAGATTTTGTGAATTTTTATTTTGCATAAGTTATATGTCAAATAGTACTTTTGTCTAGGAAGCAACATTAAACTCCCTGTATGACCTTTTGAGAAAAGTCAACCTCTTGAGTTGAACACAGGCTTCATGATTTCTTTGTGATCTCATGATTGTTTTTGGCAACTTTATTGTTTCAAATTGGTCACACTAGGCAACCTAAAAGGGCATAGGTACTATGATGATGCCCTCCTCTCGTACTAAGGCTTTCAAAACCCTTCCTATAGATCCATAGCTCATCCTCCCATGGTTGTGACTCCCTATTGTTGATGTGCATAGTATCAGGATGTCTTCTACAATTGTTTGGTGTCTTAGCAAGTGGAAGACATGTGTCTTAGCAAGTGGAAGACATTATTTGCATCCTTCTAGTGATTTATGTCTTCTTTCCTAAGTTTAACATAGGAAAAGTACAATAATTAAAGTCAATTAATGTGCTTATTTATTGTGGACTATTGGGTTATTTTCCAAGGATAAATAATTTAATTATTTAAGTGACTTAGAAATAATCTCAACCGTTGATCTTCAAGATATTTCTAGAAGGAAGATTCAAGACGTTTCTAGATGGGAAATTGGGGTTAGGGATTTGGACACAATGAAGAGCACAAGTGTGTGAGGGAGTCATCATGATAGAGAGCGATTTTCTTTGCAGCGTGAGTAGTTGAGTGACCAGTGCGCAGAGAAGGAAGAAGTATGAATGGGTTTGAGTGAATCCAAGAGGGTCGAGTTGGAGGAGATTGCAAGGTTGAGTTGCCGAAATGAGATCATGTTTGTATGGAGGAGGTGGAGCTGTTGGAGTGTTGGGGTTTTCTCGGTGCTCATTAGTGGCAGGGCGTAGATATGATTGCTAGAGGTCGATTTCCTCAAAGCGATTTCATCTGGAGGCAAATTTCCTTGAGACTGATTTACCTAGGACAAATTCATTCTAAGGGAGCCAAGTTGCAGGTTCCATATCGTATTTTTCCTTGTATCTTTATGGATCGAAAACCCCAAGTTTTCCAAATAATGAAATGATAGAGAATTGTTTGTGGGTTAAATTTGCAATGTGTGATTGATCTCTCTGGTTTATTTCCGCTGCATGTTTTTTATTCTAATAGTTAAAGATACCAGTGATTTTATTTTTTCGATGATCAGTTATTATTTGGATAAATAAATAATAAACTAGGGATAAATTAAATTTTCATGAGAAATTAATCTAGCTGGTATTAGAAATTTAACACCTATCCACCCAGACTACCCCACAACTCCTTTCTCGACATCTTCTCCCCCCACAGTCCCACCCTTCTCTCCTTCCTACTCCCTTCCCACCTCATCTTCTCCCTCCACTTCCTTGTTTTCTTTCCTTCTCACATCAATGTGACCACCCATCTATCATCCTACCCTAACTCTCCTTACTTGTAGGACACATGACCTCATCGACTCTTCAATCCATGGGTTTAGCACAATTGTACAGATCCTCACCTGGTGACTATAAGGATACCTCAATAGCCCATAGCAATGGTGGCTAGCAACAATAGTAAGCAATTTATGAAGATGTCAATGGTGGACAACAAAAATAGAATTTTGCAAATTTGGAGCACAATCACAAGACAGAATCTTGGGCATATCAACTCACAAACTTGGTGCAAAGAAGAGAGTAGGTCAAAGAGGTGAATCTAAAATTACAATCAAAAGTAGCTTCTCTCTCAAACAAGGTCTCAAAAGTGGTATCTAAGAATCTCCACCTCAAGCAATTAATGGCCTAAATAAAATGCAAGAAATTGTCCACCCACCAAGCAATTCCTTCATGCAAAATTTTGGACCTCAATAACAAGCAAGAAAAGATTTGTTCTCAATGGCTACTATTCAAACAAGAAACTAAGATGTGTCTCAATTCCTAGACAGTTCAGGGTAGTGAGAAGCCCCATCCCCCCAAAAGCCTACTGCAATAGAGGAGTTATGCAAGCCCAACTCTTAAAGGAGCACACTAGGAGTGCTCATGAGCTAAACTTGAAGTTGAGGATACTCACATCACCACTAACTTCCTCTAACCCCATACAATCAAAAGCATTCTTTTCCAAAACACCTTTAAACTTCCAAATATCGGCTTAGAGAGGGCCAAGTTCAAATTTGATTCCACTTTCTTCCTCCACTTCTAGCTCTTCAGGCTAACCAAAAGCTCTTCTAACTTCCCTACAATATTTACTCGGACAAGGATCTCACAAGGTCCCAAGTTGCAAAGCTCATGTACTCCAAGAAACATGTTGCAACACAATCAAAAGTTAGCAAATGGGCCATCATCAAATGCCTAAAAGCGCATATTCAAGATTCCCAATTGATAGCACCACTAAGGAGGGGGTAGGGTCTTGAGGATTTCATTTGGTTGTTAGATTGTAATGGAACTCTCTCGTCTTCAACTAGCTCATTTTATAATGCATTCAAACCATCACATATCCTCTTCTTTATCAAGATGTCTGAGTCTTACTAGGACTTTGCCAATCTATCATGTCTATCATTGTTTATCAATAAATAAACAAGAGGCTCAAAGCTCTTACAGTGTTCAAGGTTCAAGAGATGTTACCTTAATTAGTTTAGATGACTTTGCTAGATTCAAGTGGGTCTAGATCAGTGGCATGTCCCACTTCCTCAAGACATCTTCATCACATTTTGTAAATTTCCCCCTACTTCGTCAAGCTTTACTCTTCACAGACTTAAAAAGGACCTAACAAGACTTGTATTCCCATATAGTTCAATGCTCGACTTTAAGAGAAATCATTCTCCTAGTGATTTCAATGTCTATACCAAAGCTCATTAGATTCCACTTCACAACAAGTCCAAGAACATTTTTGTCTCCATGAGATAGACACCCATGGTCAATAGATCTTCATAGAGTTTCCAATGACACAGTGGGACCTCCCATAGCTTATGACGAGAATATTTTATAGCTTGGTGAGTCCCATGAGTTACTGCTCTAGAATGGCCTCCCTCACTTCCAAGATTCCATTAAGTTCAGGAACAATGTGATTAACTATGTCCTCGCCAAATAGAGTCTACTCCCTTGTATCCACCAATTTTATTTTACCTCGATCCCTCTGGCTAACCATGCCCCCCTCTCATTTTTCATTCAAGGTGGCACTCTCTACCTTTATAACTCCACCCACCACATCCCCCGCCCATCCTACTCATATTTAGCCCCGATTGTTAGCTTAGTCGGTAGATGCTCTTGTGCCAAGTCCACAGAGGTCTTAGAATCAAATCACAATGGGTCCTATTACCCACCAAAATGGGTAACCCTATAGGAGAAACTTTTTCTCCTATCTTGGATGGCCAACCAACCAACCAACAACCCTACACATTGCTCAGCAATGATGATACTGCACATTCCTTCCCCATTTGCATCGATCATGCACTTCTCACCATTTAGCATTCCTCTTCAATAAAATTGGGCTACCACGCAGCAAGTACTTTAACCATTTTGCAATCAAGTGTTTTTACTTAATATTTTGGGCATTTTAGCATGGATAAAGGGGTGATATGGATGATTAACCGACCTTGATTGTAAATTTGTTGTCACACGTTACCAAGGGGTTAGTCTTTAGCCCTAGTCTAGTGGGACTTCCTCTAAGGCTTTAGGGTTATAGGAGGGGCACTACTTGGAACACTTGGATCGAAGTCGCGTGACCATTAACATTTCATACTTAACACCTTTCGTCATTCCCTTAATACCACATCCATCCTTCAAGTTAACTGTCACTGGTTCATTGGGATTTGGCACACACACATTCGCATTCTTAAGTAAAGTTGGAAAACTTTTTCCTAGAGATTGATGCAGCTAAAAGGATGAAAAAGCATAAGATGGCCACAACAAAATAAAAAGAAACGTTAAAAATGTAAAATATGGTCGAGACATAATTAGTGCGTGGGAAAAAGCCTAGTATGAGCTCTACCCCCCTCATTAGCCATCACTATTTCATGAGCACTTGATGTTCCATCTCATCATAAGGAACCATTGCATGTCCCAACTCTGATGAGCAAGAAATTGATGTGGACCTCCATTAGCTAATCCCCTGGCCATGTCATATAGCCATGAAGTCATTCCCCTTCGTTGCCACCTATTCGAGTTGATTACCTAGCCACCCCTACAAAGGAAGGGAACACTTTTACAGGACTTGGTCTAGTCAAATATTGGTAGGTGATCCCAATTTGAAGTGTTATTATGCCCTTAACAGTTAAGTATGGTCCACTCTAATGCATTTGTGGTTATTGTCTCTAATGAATATTTACTTTCACTTGAGTTTAAGATGGTTTTTCCAGGTGGTTTTGCATAGAGCAGCTGAGGCCTTGAGAGCACACTATTTCACTCCTACTCCACATGATGCCTAGGCTATACTATACTTTTGGAGAGCATGATGACCTTGAAAATACAGTGTTGCACTTCCTACAACAAAACGTCGAGCACTTTGATGATCTTTCCAGTTGATGGACACCCCAGAGCACCCTCAAATGATGCCAGAACACTAAGCTCATCTTGCATAGCATTAAGGATTCTTGATGATGCACCCAGCGAACCCTACATGCCCCCAAGCGGTGGCCTTGACACTTCTTGATGAGCTTGACTTGATTGGGAGCCTCAATGACGTTCATCATCCCCAAGATGGTTAGGGAAGACTTGTAGCACTTGATGAAGCCCCAGTACTGGAAAGAGAGTAAACTAAGTTGTCTAGATGGCACCCACGAAGATGACATAGGGCACCCAGAGCTGACTTTTGGACATATGGAGATGCTTTGAGGCTTGATTAGAGGACCCTTCTTGAAATTGAGGTTGATCATGATGCTTAGAGACACATTTCGCATTTCCATTGCACTTTTGGAGCATTTTGAGCCTTAAAAGGCCATGACTTCATGCTTAGAGAGGTCTTACGACTCACGTGTGGGCAAATGTTGGCATTTTTTTATTTCATTGAGCTATTGGGTTGGCTTGTACCCCATTTACTTTCTGTCTACTCAAAATTAAACTTGTTTAGGGGCTTTTAGTTGAATTAATGGAAGTGATAGAACTATAAAAGAGGATCACTTCATTCATTTTCTCATCATCATTCTTATGGATTTCAGCCTCTTTAAAAGAGCTCGACTTAGCCTTTTGTATTTCACTACTTGTGGAGATGTGATCTTTTGTGGAGCCTTGCTATCGAAGACTAGTTTGTGTATTGGATACATCTTTTGGTGATTGAAAAAAGGAATTTTCTTGGAAATTTTGTTAGTATTTATTGCCTGTCTTTTATGGTATTACATGTAATCAAATATTGCTAGGGTTTTTTAATGTTCCTTGTCTAAATGCAAATTTTAATTGGAAAGTCTTGGTGAATTATTGCATGTTTAATCTATTTTCCTAGAAATCCCTAGTAGATCTCCTAGAGAACTTTTCTTCTAGTTAATTTCTCCCCTCATAAAAAGATAGCTAGGGTTCGGCACTGAAAATTAGGGTTTTCCCCCTTATGCATGAATTTGATATCTCTAAGGTTTAACCCCTTAAGACTCCACCCAAGTAGGGAAAGGCATTGGGATCCTATTGATGATCAAAACTCATTAAATTTTCTACCTTTTCGTCCTTTTACTTTTTCAACCCTTTAAGGCAAGTCGATGGGGCTAGGGCAATAGAATTCAACTAGGGCTTGAGAAGTTACAATGTTGGAGTTGATTTGACATGTTTTCACCTTAATTGACCTCACACACTCAAAATCTAGCGTGTTCCATTGTGAAAATTGCCTCATTAGGGTTAACGTCATCAATACTAGGCAATTTAGCGCCCTAATAAACCCTAGTTTTATATGAGGCTTCAACTTGGGCCTTGTTTGAAGGTTTACTATTCCTTATTGTTGATCGTATCTTTACGTAAACATTTTCCTTGTGTTTGCATGCCTATATGTACCATTGTTAAGCTCTGTCTCGAAACACTAGGTATTAAGCACTCTTTTCTTGGCTTTGCTTGTGGTACATAATTCCTTCCATTAGAGAATTGTGCCCTAATCCATAGTCAAAGTACCTTGCTTAGCCATTTACAAACATCACCTTGAACCAATTGACCTAGAATATTTTTGAGGTGATATACACTGAGAAGCCTCCCATGTGGTGAAATTCCACTAAAGAGGAGGTGGAGTGCTAAGGTGATAGTGGCAACTACCTCATCTTTGTATCTTAGTCTAGATCTTGCCTTGCAAGGCCTCTCACAAAGCCTACTAGATCTCGAGGCAAAAAGTCCTTTGGGATTATCAGCAACTTATGCCACTGGCAATCAATCTGCTTTCCATCTAAAAATTCCAAACAAAGCAGAGAACTCCACAAGGGCTAGCATGCTACCAACATCCATACTCTTTACTCAAGAGTGTTAAGGCAAGGTCAGATTATCTCATCAAAACCATATACACACATACATGTGTGAGTGTGTGTGTGTGTGTGTGTGTGTCAAATTTTATGTTATATAAGTTAGATAATTTATGCTATATAAATAATATAACTCACATATATTTTAAATATATAATGTAACTGCAGCAATACTATATCTCTAGATAACTGGATACATTTGCAAAAATTAGATTATGACCAACTACCATTTAAATGAAAAATGCATGTCATGAATATAGCAACTTTTCTTATGATTGCAAGCTAACAACCCTGGCTCAACCCCCTCCCAAAAAGAAGGAACATTTGCAGCATGTAGAAAAACCTCAAGTAGCAGGTAGACCATCCCTTCATCCTCCAATATTCCAAAAGGAATGGTAGCCCCAACTTCAAACAAATTTGTTGTTTTGTTATATAATCTTATGTAGATTTTCATAGTTATTCATATGGTAAGATCAATTTTTGAAAAAGAATGTGTCTTAGCCTATCCAAAACTTGCTAGCCTCCTCATCAACACATCTTTGCTCAGCAACAACTCTCCCTCCCCCCTCTGAGAATGGGATCAAACCTATTCTCATTCCACAAAACTTTGGTCCTTCAATAATTTATAATCCTCAAATGAAACTTCAAAGCTCTGGTCGATCAAAGCCCAAAAATAATAATTGACCTTCTAGAAGATAAGGATATAACCTCATTAGAAGCCCATCACACAGTAGAGTGGGGTAAATCTCATCACATAGTCGAGTGGAGTGCTAAAACAAATAAATGGCCAAATAGCAACATGGGGAAGATGATGAAGATCTTGAAGAAGAAAAACTCTTGAAGAAGCCCCGAAGATAGGATTAGATAAGACAATTATATTAATGTCCGACGAATGAGTACAAAAGTAGGTCAATGGGATTGAAGACTACAAACAGTGTGATACCATGTGGAAGTGCAAGCACAACTCCTATAATTGCGAAAAAAATATAAAGAAATAAACCCACATAAGTAGGTCATCATAACAATTGTATAACACCGAGGAAAAGGAATGGTGATACAAAACACTGAGTTTAGACAACTGAAGAGCCTATTGAGAGAGACAGACAAAA
This sequence comes from Pinus albicaulis, assembly GCA_034641835.2. Classification (NCBI taxonomy): domain Eukaryota; kingdom Viridiplantae; phylum Streptophyta; class Pinopsida; order Pinales; family Pinaceae; genus Pinus; species Pinus albicaulis. The sequence continues at coordinate 340,120,502 of CM076574.1, read as the reverse complement.
TGGATGATAAGGCCGAGGATGTTAATGATTACTAAGTGTGATTTCCAAGGGTGAAGGGGAGCGAACAGGGAATTGGCTCGCTATCAGAATCCTCTATAACCATTAGGGGTCTAGCTATATAATCTTGGGGCAGAGTACAAGTGAGGGATACTCCTAGCATTCGAAAATGAAATAAGGAAACTCTGAATGGATCTTTGGCTACTCCTCTAGGTCTGGAAAGAAATATGACAAGTGGGAGGTGCTCCTCTCTGAATTCACCATGAATTAATCTCTTTGACACTTTGAGAACGTGTGGCCTAATGCATAGATTTCTACCACCAAACTAATATTGATAATGTCAATTGGCCTTCTAGAGGGGAGGATTGAGGAGAAACCCATAGCCTCACAATTCACCATTCTATTGTATGTTGCACTTTGGGAGAAAAACCTAGGGCTTCAAGCATCGACTAAGAGCTCATTTGGAACTTGCGTCAAAATCATCTACGTAAATTGTCCAGGAAGGCAAGTGTTGCCAAATCTCATGGGCAACGTCTCTAAACCTTCATCACTAAAATAACAAAAATAGTCTCCTAGAATAGTAGGGATATGGACATCCAATATACAATAGAAGATTTGAGATACTTGACAATATCTGAGATACCAACTATTATCCTCATCCAAGAGATCAAGTTTGAAGATAATGGGATTCTTAAAATGGTAGTATGCAATGGAAAGCACACCTGCAAATAGTGGTCAATGCCCGAAGGGCTTCAAGGAGCATTCACTCTTTATGGGGCAAGACAAAGTCTAAGATAGTTCATTCTCTAGTTACTCAACATTGGATCCTAGTTAGCCTAGTCCATAGGGACTATGGAAAACAAGTTTAGATTTATAGTGTTTATGCTCTTAACCAATATAGAGAAAAGAGCAACCACTAACAATCTAAAAGCAAAACGTAGGATTTTGACTAAATTAAAGACAGTATTATAGTAAGTGATTTCAACATGGTCCTTTTCTATGAGGAGAAAAAAGGGGAGGAAGCATAGTTCAAGATCAATTCGAAGAAAGAATGGAGGACATGACCTCCAATTAAGATATAGTGGACGTTATCCAAAGATGTCAAAGTAATTGTGGTCAAATAGAAGGGTACGACCAATCAGATAGCTACAATGCTCAATCGATTTCTCCTTCACAATGATTCCTTGCTGGAAAATCTGTTAATTTCCTCTCATATGATCCCAACCAAAAATCTTATCATAAACCCATCTCTTTAATTTTTCAATTGTTTCAAACTCTAGGCCTATACCTCTTTATTTCAATCCTCTGTACCCGCATGAATCAAGAGCAATGGACATAATAAAAAATGGTCTAGAGAAAGCCAGTACAAGGCTCTCCTTATGTGTGGGAGACAACTTCAAGTTGTCAAAAAGGAGCTAAAAGCTTGGGAAAAATCCTCCTATTAGCACCCATTACAAGAAATATTGGATATCCAAGCTTAGCCAAGTAGTCTAGAGTCCATAATGGAATTAGAAGAGGTTAAACAACAAATTATTTTGGAGGAGTCGATTCTATGCAGAAGACTACATAAAGTAAATAGGAAAGAAAAGGAGCAATGGAGGCTAAAATCAGGAAGTTGATCGATTTAACCAAGGGACAAGAATACATCTTTTTTCCATAAATAAGCAAAGCCAAGACATGAAAAACATAATGATAAAAGAAATAATCTTGAAGAATGGAGGAAGGCTCACTGGAAGGATGTCATTGAGCCACAATCATTTCAAGGCTCTATTCTCATAAGAAGAGGAGGTTGATCTTGATTTTGTTGCTACAAAGCACCAAGGGATCCCATAACTAGTCACAAAAGAAGAAAATAAAGAGTTGGGAAAGGAAATAAGTAAATAAGTGATTGATCTGATATGTGATCTAAAGCAAAACAAAGCTCCAAGCCCTAATCGGTTTTCAATTCACTTCTTTCAAGCTCGTTGGAGTAGCATAAAGTGTGACCTTTGACATATCTTAAACTAGTCCAAAAGAAATCCCAAGCGAGCAGGCAGTACAAATTCCTCTTTTATTGCCTTAATCCCATAAGGCGACAATACTATTTCCTTTTCAAGGTTCCATCCTATCCTAGCGAATTGAATAAAAAAGACTCCCAAATCTTATTTCAGAATATTTGGGAGGTTTCTACAAGAGGCAAATTATTACTAATATTTTTCCAATGGAGGCAATCCATTCCCACAAAAGGCATAAAGAAATAGGAATGAAAAATTAAAATGGACATGGAAAACAATTTCAACAAGGTACAACATTTATTTTTGTTTTAAATCTTATAAATTTCCATTCATCCATTGGATAAAAACCTCCATTGGATGCCCATGGATAGCCACATTGGTGAATGGTATACTCGCCTCTTTCTTTCAAAGCAAAGGATGCTTGTGGCAAGGTTGTTTAATGTTACCTTCTCTTTGTAAAATTATGTCAAACTCTTTAAGCAAACAATTAGACCAAGAGAGGATAGCCAAAAACCTCTAAGGAATCCCGATTCCTTACTGTTAAAGGATCCAAAGAAATAAGCCACTCACAATTTGCAGATGATACTCTTCTCATGCAAGAAGCTTCAACCCTAATTGTTGAGCAATTTAAGAATATGTCAAATTAGTTCATGAGAGCATCGAGAGGGTGGGATAAGCAAAGGTAGATGCCATATTTATGGGTCAACACACTCCCTTATAAATTGCAGAGTTTCCTTTTGTTTTAAACTATACAATGTTCAAATACTTAGCAGTGCCTAAAACTCAGAGCAATCCAAAGGTTTTGGATTAGCAATATATAACACAAAAAATCAAAAATAAAATGTAGCAATGGGGCTCTTGGTGACTAAATCTAGCTACAAATTGGTATTGATCAAATAAGTCTTATCAACCCTACCAATATATCAGTGTCAAATACACAAGTTCCAGCAAGGATAATGTTATATATAGGAAGATAAATTAGGAAGTCTCTACGGCAAGGAGGGAAGACCAACACCAAGTATCACCTAATCAATTGAAATTTGAAACATAGTAATGGCTCCAAACGAGAATGGAGGGCTAGATTTTAAAGATTCGTTGATTATGAAACCAGCACTAGGGTTAAAAATATCATGGAGAGAGGTGTTGGGGAAAAAGGAATGGTCGAAGACTGTATTTCATAAATAGGATTTCCATGCTAGTAGGAAGAGAAGTTTAGACAAACCAATCCTCGAGGAGAGGGTATCACCTAGGTCCCAAAATATGTAAGGGAACAACTCCCATCATCCAAAATAATTTAGCTTGCATTTTAGGAAATGGAAAACCAAAGAAGATCTATCGAGATGGAATCATGGGGAAGCCTCCATTAATAAGTCATTGGGAATTAATTGATATGAGAGTCAATAGGAATTTATTAAAATAAGGGAAGTGCTTAAAGATCAAGGAATCCTCACACTTTATGGAGTTATCAAGATGGAATCGATTACACTCAAGACAATGGAAAGGATGGGAAGTCTTATCTCCACCAAATCGGATGAAGACTCAATTTCTTTCCCTCCTCTCCCTTCTACATCGGGAGACCCTTCTAAATATTTCATATTTAGGACAAGGAGGGTTGAGGCTGTAATAACCCTCTTAGAGAGATTACCCTTATTGTTTAGTTCTGAGTAAGGGTTTCAAATAAACACATGACAGCATAAAATCTTGTAACAATGATGATCTTTATTAAATGCACAAATAGTAAATGAAGTACTGAAGTCTGAAACAACAATTGATTCCTCAACCATCCACTATAAATTAGGGCCGACTTGACCACCCCACTAGCAGTCTTACTATTCAACACAAGATCCACAGTCCCCAATAGGGATAACAACACAAACATAGATCTAAGTTTATAGACTGAAATTGTCCACTATTATTAAATAGTTCGACACACAAATTGTTCTACCTTAGGTTAACTGAGGCAACACAGGTTCATTGATTTGCTAGTCCTTTCGTGTGCAACTGCCACAAACTCCAGCAATAATAAACTTCGCTATCTTAGATTCCAACAACAATTGATTCCTCAACCATCCACTATAAATTAGGGCCGACTTGACCACCCCACTAGCAGTCTTACTATTCAACACAAGATCCACAGTCCCCAATAGGGATAACAACACAAACATAGATCTAAGTTTATAGACTGAAATTGTCCACTATTATTAAATAGTTCGACACACAAATTGTTCTACCTTAGGTTAACTGAGGCAACACAGGTTCATTGATTTGCTAGTCCTTTCGTGTGCAACCGCCACAAACTCCAGCAATAATAAACTTCGCTATCTTAGATTCCATCCAGTCGCACCCCTTTTAAACCCTACTCGTGGCCCCTTTGTTGTCCTAAACTCGACTTTATGCCCATTGTTGTTGTCAAAGGATAGGAACTAACCCCATGATTGTCTCAATGCTCTTCCCTGCCTTAGCAACCCTAAGTCATTGCCCTTCACCACTTCGTTGCCTCTTAAAATTGGGCTCTAACCCTCGTTGTCTCAAGAACTTAATTTCTGAACTTCGTTGCCTCAGGAATCTAGATTGTTGCCTTCGCTACCTCAACAAACTAGGTTGCTTCTTCAAAAAGATGGCTTCTCAACCCCTAGTTACCTCAGAAAAATCGATCCCAATCTCTCGCTACCTTAGAGAGCTATACTCTAGCCTTTGGATGCCCTAAAAAGATAGACTTATGCCTTCACTGCGTCAAAAAAGTAGTTTCTAGCCTTCGTTGCCTCAAAAAAATAGTTTCTAGACTTTGCTGCCTTAGAAGGTAACTTACCAACCCTCCGTTGCCACAAATAGATAAGCTTCAACCCTTCACTTCCACCCAAAGTTATAACTCAACCAAAATTCAATCCTATAGCAAGAAATAGTGGAGAGATTTGCTAGGGTGGAACCTTTCACGATTGAAAACAATCAGAAAAAAGGGGTCTTAAAATCCTCCAAGAACCTCAGCCCAAAATCAAAAATAATAACCCATGATGATCATACTGAGTCTCCTCTCTTCCTTTTATAGAATCTCTTTGGGGCGTTTTGCTCCTAAATTCAAATTTGAATGATTTACAAGTTTCCCTTCATTTGCCCCAATTTTATTGTTATTACCTAATGTTACCTAAGTAACATTAAATAATAATTCCCCCTTCTTATATGACTATAGCCTATGGGGTTAAATAGGCTGCTACGTCCTTCCTTGGGCAACTAAGTTGAAGAGGACATTACAATCCCTCCCTCCCAACATTGCTTGTCCTCAAGCAATAGCAGATTCGGGTGCTGCAAGATTTGTTCCCCTTCCCACGCGGTATCCTCCTCAAGCAAATCCTTCAACCTAATAAGGTATTCCGAGATCATCCTACCCCTCAATTTCCTCTCTCAGAAAGCCATGATGGTCTTTGAAATCACTACTAACTGTCACTCCTCGTCCAAAGGGGCTAGCTTCGCTAAAGTAGTGACATGTTGACCTACTGCCTTCTTGAGGCATGATACATGGAAAACATTTTGGATTTTGCTCCCCTCTAGCAACTCCAACTCATAAGCTACTTCAACAATTAATCTGATTATTTTGTAAGGCCCACAAAATCTCAGTTTGGTTGCAATCTTAGGAAAACTAAATCTCCTACATCAAAGGTGCGCTCTACTTTGTGTTTATCCGCATACATCTTCTGCTAGTTCTAGGCAGCTTGGGCCCTACAGATCCTCCTTAAGGACCTTAGGATGTCTTGGATTTCTTGTATCCAATCTTTGGCTTTTGGAGTCTTACTATCCCCAAATGCCAAATCAACAAAATAAAAGTATTGTACCCATACAATACTTTAAGTGGCGTTGTAGAAGTGCTACCCGAGATGTAACCACTTGATCCATGCCTTTTGTTGTCCTAAAAAATACTTACCCAGATACCCCTCAATCCATTTATTCACAATCTTTGTCTGGTCATTTGTTTGAGGGTGATAACTGGTACTAGGGGTCAATTCCTTGCCAACCAATCTGGAGCTCCTACCAAAATGCACTGATAAACATGTTATCCCAATTGCTAAATCTATTTTTAGGCAACCCATGGAGTTTAAACCCATCCTTGAAGAACAATTTCGCCACTTGTGCTACCTTAAAATTTGTTGATATCGCAAAGAAATGTGTGAACTGTTAGTTTTATAGCATCGGATGGTGTTCTAGTCTCGGACTTTATCGAGAGGCTAAAACACAGGAGATCTCCAAAACCCAAAAATCATTTCTGAAAATTCCACCTAAAGGATAGCTTAATTAAATTAATTGACCATCATATAAATTTTTACGAAGTCTAACTTAAGAAAAATGGTTAATGAATAGCAATTAATTGAGAAAGGTGAGAATTCTCTAGAAACTCACACGGATCAACTTGGAGATGATCTCAGCCATTGATAAATATTTAATCGTGGTCTTTGAAGTCTCAACTGGAGATTATAAGAGAAGGTCGATGGGGTTGATGGAGAACACACTTAGTGAGCGAGTTTCCTTGGCAATCGATTTTCCAGAGAGCAACATTCAGTCAAAAGAATTCAAGCCAGAGTGGGGACGCAGAGATAGTGAGGGCAAGGGGCAGTGAGTCTGGAGGAAGCTTTGCAATTCCTGGGAGCCAGCAGCAAGTGACAGAGTATTCCACACTGAGACTGTGTAGAGCCTGCGCAGAAGCTTCAACAGAGCAGTTCGATTTAGCTAGAGAGGGAGTTAATTCAGCCTCTAGAGGCCAGGAAAGTCCTCCAAAGGTCGGGAAAGTCTTCCAGAGGTTCAGGAGTCACTTCCAACAGCAAAGACATGCAAGACGGCTTGATCAAAGGCAAAACAGAGCCACATGTGTCACGGTCTGTGAGCATTGGCGCAAAAGGACCTACGCAAGGGTTGGATGACGAGTTTTCTGAGGGAGACAAGTGTCGAGATTGCAAGTGGGGAGAGAGAAATTTCCCCTCTAAATATTTTTGTCGAATTTTGCTCGCTGAATAGCTAGTTGGGTATCCAAAGATTGTACTCAAAATTTCACACTGTTGCATAATAATAAAACCATCAGTTGTTGCACTGATTTTCCAACATTGGATTTTTCTAGGGACAATTGTCCAAAAATAATTGTTATTTTTGAGTGTGTGTTCTAGCATATTTCTCAGTTTCTAGCATTTTTATTTTCTGCGGCGTTTTTATGGTGAAAATTACAGTTGTAATTTTATTCGTTTTTTGTCGTAGCAAATAAACTACATAATCAAATTTACAGTTAGAAGAATAATTTCCAGTTGTTGCAATAGTTGAATTTTTCACATGGTATCAAAGCAAGTTTGACAAACAAGAGGCTCAGAGATGAAGAGGATGAATTTCGTGGCTCAGAGGGAGCAGCATCACAAATTTCCCAAGGGTTGCGTAGTGCCAAGCCAGGCAGTGCGAATTATTTAACAAGGTTCGATTTTCCAGTTGCAGGTGGAAGGAAAGTTCAATTTGCCCGAGAAGTGATTCCACCAAGCAGAGTTGAGCAACTCAATATTTTCGCAGAGCGGATTTCTTGTCTGGGAGCAGTGGGGTTTCGCAGCAGTTTGCAGTAGCAGAATCAACGTCGAGTGGAAGAGAAGTTGCACACACAGAGGGAGTTTCTCTCAGAGGGTTTCTAGTTTTAGAAATCCATAATTTCCAGTTGCAGCAGGCAGTAGCAGCATCACTCCAAGGAGTGTGAATAGCAATGCTAGCTCCTAGTAGGTGAAAAAGGGAGATTTTCGCCCCCGGTAGAGTTTTGCGGTGATGGCTTCAACAGGACTTCGAGATCAGGACAGATAAGAGGGTGCATCAAACTATTGCATCTGGAAGGCCAAGATGGCATTCCTACTAAACGGTCTAAATATGTAAGAAAAACGAGATGTAGTCGTGCCTACAGATGTAGACCAACTAGCAAACTACAATAAGGAGATGGCCAAGGCAAAGCGGTTGATTCTCGATGGAGTTCGAGATCATATAGTCTCACACATTACGGCCAATAATATAGCCAAAGAAATGTGGGATGTTACTGCCTCACTATATCAAAACCCCTCTGAGCAGTGGAAGATGTTCATGAAGGAAAAGTTGAGGAATGTTCAAATGCAGAAGGGTGAAGGCATTGATCCCTTTCTCACCAGAATTCAAGATATCCAAGATGAGCTTGCAGTTGTAGGAGAGTCGCCTCCACCTACAGAACTTGTGTGTTTGGCCCTCAACAATGTCACCAAGGAATGGGAAACCTTCATCCAGGGTATTTTGGGATGAGATCAGTTGCCTAGGTGGGACCGGATATGGGCAGATCTCACAAAAGAGGAGATGAGGTGAGCTCTAGTAAAAAGCTCCATCAATGGCAGTAGCAGCAAAGGATCAAAGGGTGTGAAGGAGGTAGAAAATGTTGCCCTTGCATAGAAAGGGAAAGCAAAAGGTCCTGGTCAGGGACAAGGTTCGCGGGGAGAGAAGAAGAAGAAGAAGGATCTATCCAAGATCAAGTGCTTCAGGTGTGGCGAGTTTGGCCACTACAGTACTCAATGTCCTCAGAGGAAGAAGGACAAAAAGGAGAAGCATGATCAGGAGGCAGCATCCGCAGAGATAGACCAGTTGTCCTCCAAATTGGAGGAACAATTCGCTTTGTATGCAGTTATACCCCCAAGAGAGAGATGGGGAGATATCGAGTTCTAGACTCCTGAGTTGCGCAAAGCTGGGCAGGGTCCATAGAGGAGCATCAGTTGTAGTTTACTCCTCCATTGGATCATTACCCTTGCTACAGGGGCCCACAGTTTTTAGTAGAGAGGATCAGTGCCATTGGTGCAATCAGTTCCAAAGTGACAGTTCCAGACTAGTTGCAGTGAGATGTTGAGGAGCTCAAAGCAGTGTTGATAGCAATGCAGGAGGCACAGTGCAAAGTCAACAGTAGCGCAAATTTCACAGTGGACCATGCAGAGGCTAGTAGCAATCAAAGACTCAGGAGACAATTGCAGCAAGTGGTCGCAGTTGATTCAGTATTCTGGATGCTTCCCAGTTGCAATAGTTACAACAACAGTGAGAGGGAGTGTTAGTTGGGTTGCAGTGTAGATGCACATTTGGTAGCAGTTCATGATGTACAGTGCAGTGTCAGTAGCAACATTTAATCGTGGCCGAAGCAACATGTGTTCTGTAGAAACTCACACGGATCAACTTGGAGATGATCTCAGCCATTGATAAATATTTAATCGTGGTCGTTGAAGTCTCAACTGGAGATTATAAGAGAACGTTGATGGGGTTGATGGAGAACACACTTAGTGAGCGAGTTTCCTTGGCAATCGATTTTCCAGAGATCAACATTCAATCAAAAGAATTCAAGCCAGAGTAGGGAAGCAGAGATAGTGAGGGCAAGGGGCAGTGAGTCTGGAGGAAGCTTTGCAATTCCTGAGAGCCAACAGCAAGTGACAGAGTATTCCACACTGAGACTATGCAGGGCTTGCGCAGAAGCTTCAGCAGAGCAGTTCGATTTAGCTAGAGAGGGAGATAATTCAGCCTCTAGAAGCCAGGAAAGTCCTCCAGAGGTCGGGAAAGTCTTCCAGAGGTTCAGAGTCACTTCCAACAACAAAGACATGCAAGACGGCTTGATCAAAGGCAAAACAGAGCCACATGTGTCACGGTCTGTGAGCATTGGTGCAAAAGGGCCTACGCAAGGGTTGGACGACCAGTTTTCTGAGGGAGCCAAGTGTCGAGATTGCAAGTGGAGAGAAAGAAATTCCTCTCTAAATATTTTTGTCGAATTTTGCTAGTTGAATAGCTAGTTGGGCATCCAAAGATTGTACTCAAAATTTTTCACTGTTGCATAATAATAAAACCCTCAATTGTTGCACTGATTTTCCAACATTGGATTTTTCTGGGGACAATTGTCCAAAAATAATTGTTATTTTTGAGTGTGTGTTCTAGCATATTTCTCAGTTTCTAGCATTTTTATTTTCTGCGGCATTTTTATGGTGAAAATTACAGTTGTAAGGAGAAGCATGATCAGGAGGCAACATCCGCAGAGATAGACCAGTTGTCCTCCAAATTGGAGGAACAATTCGCTTTGTATGCAGTTATACCTCCAAGAGAGAGATGGGGAGATATCGAGTTCTAGACTCCAGAGTTGCGCAAAGCTGGGCAGGGTTCATAGAGGAGCATCAGTTGTAGTTTACTCCTCCATTGGATCATTACCCTTGCTACAGGGGCCCACAGTTTTTAGTAGAGAGGATCAGTGCCATTGGTGTAGTCAGTTCCAAAGTAACAGTTCCAGACTAGTTGCAGTCAGATGTTGAGGAGCTCAGAGCAGTGTTGATAGCAATGCAGGAGACACAGTGCAAAGTCAACAGCAACGCAAATTTCCCAGTGGACTATGCAGAGGCTAGTAGCAGTCAAAGACTCAGGAGACAATTGCAGCATTTGGTCACAGTTGACTCAGTATTCTGGATGCTTCCCAGTTGCAGTAGTTGCAACAACAGTGAGAGGGAGTGTTAGTTGGGTTGCAGTGTAGATGCACATTTGGTAGCAGTTCATGATGTACAGTGCAGTGTCAGTAGCAACATTTAATCGTGGCCGTAGCAACATGTGTTCTCTAGAAACTCACACGGATCAACTTGGAGATGATCTCAGCCATTGATAAAGATTTAATCGTGGTCGTTGAAGTCTCAACTGGAGATTATAAGAGAAGGTCGATGGGGTTGATGGAGAACACACTTAGTGAGCGAGTTTCCTTGGCAATCGATTTTCCAGAGAGTAACATTCAGTCGAAAGAATTCAAGCCAGAGTGGCGACGCAGAGATAGTGAGGGCAAGGGGCAGTGAGTCTGGAGGAAGCTTTGCAATTCCTGAGAGCCAGCAGCAAGTGACAGAGTATTCCACACTGAGACTGTGCAGGGCCTGCACAGAAGCTTCAGCAGAGCAGTTTGATTTAGCTAGAGAGGGAGTTGATTCAACCTCTAGAGGCCAGGAAAGTCCTCCAGAGGTCGGGAAAGTCTTCCAGAGGTTCAGAGTCACTTCCAACAGCAAAGACATGCAAGACGGCTTGATCAAAGGCAAAACAGAGCCACATGTGTCACGGTCTGTGAGCATTGGCGCAAAATGGCCTACGCAAGGGTTGGACGACCAGTTTTCTGAGGGAGCCAAGTGTCGATATTGCAAGTGGAGAGAGAGAGAAATTTCCTCTCTAAATATTTTTGTCGAATTTTGCTAGTTGAATAACTAGTCGGGCATCCAAAGATTGTACTCAAAATTTCTCACTGTTGCATAATAATAAAATCCTTAGTTGTTGCACTGATTTTCCAACATTGGATTTTTCTGGGGACAATTGTCCCAAAATAATTGTTATTTTTGAATGTGTGTTCTAGCATATTTCTCAGTTTCTAGCATTTTTATTTTCTGCGGCGTTTTTATGGTGAAAATTACAGTTGTAATTTTATTCGTTTTTTGTCATAGCAAATAAACTACATAATTAAATTTCCAGTTAGAAGAATAATTTCCAGTTGTTGCAATCGTTGAATTTTTCATATGGTATCAAAGCAAGTTTGACGAACAAGAGGCTCGGAGACGAAAAGGATGAATTTCGTGGCTCAGAGGGAGCAGCATCACAAATTTCCCAAGGGTTGCGCAGTGCCCAGCCAAGCAGTGCAAATTGTTTGACAAGATTCGATTTTCCAGTTGCAGGTGTAAGGAAAGTTCGACTTGTCCAAGAAGTGATTCCACCAAGCAGAGTTGAGCAACTCAATATTTTCGCATAGCAGATTTCTTGTCTGGGAGCAGTGGGGTTTCGCAATAGTTTGCAGTAGCAGAATCAACGTCGGGTGGAAGAGAAGTTGCACACACAGAGGGAGTTTCTCTCAGAGGGTTTCTAGTTTCAGAAATCCATAATTTCCAGTTGCAGCGGGCAGTAGCAGCATCACTCCAAGGAGTGTGAATAGCAATGCTAGCTCCTAGCAGGTAAAAAAAGGAGATTTTCGTCCCAGGTAGAGTTTTGCGGTGATGGCTTCAGCAGGACTTCGAGATCAAGACAGATTAGAGGGTGCATCAAACTATTGTATCTGGAAGGCCAAGATGGCATTCCTGCTAAACGGTCTAAAGATGTAAGAAAAACGAGACGTAGTCGTGCCTACAGATGTAGACCAACTAGCAAACTACAATAAGGAGATGGCCAAGGCAAAGCGGCTGATTCTCGATGGAGTTCGAGATCATATAGTCTCACACATTATGACCAATAATATGGCCAAAGAAATGTGGGATGTTACTGCCTCACTATATCAGAACCCTTCTGAGCAGTGGAAGATGTTCATGAAGGAAAAGTTGAGGAATGTTCAAATGCAGAAGGGTGAAGGCATTGATCCCTTTCTCACCTACAGTACTTGTGTGTTTGGCCCTCAACAGTGTCACCAAGGAATGGGAAACCTTCATCCAGCGTATTTTGGGATGAGATCAGTGGCCTAGGTGGGACCGGATATGGGCAGATCTCACAAAATAGGAGATGAGGTGAGCTCTAGTAAAAAGCTCCATCAATGGCAGTAGCAGCAAAGGATCAAAGGGTGTGAAGGAGGTAGAAAATGTTGCCCTTGCATAGAAAGGGAAAGCAAAAGGTCCTGGTCAGGGACAAGGTTCGTGGGGAGAGAAGAAGAAGAAGAAGGATCTATCCAAGATCAAGTGCTTCAGGTGTGGTGAGTTTGGCCACTACAGTACTCAATGTCCTCAGAGGAAGAAGGACAAGAAGGATAAGCATGATCAGGAGGCAGCATCCACAGAGATAGACCAGTTGTCCTCCAAATTGGAGGAACAATTCGCTTTGTATGAAGTTATACCCCCAAGAGAGAGATGGGGAGATATCGAGTTCTAGACTCCAGAGTTGCGCAAAGCTGGGCAGGGTCCATAGAGGAGCATCAGTTGTAGTTTACTCCTCCCATGGATCATTACCCTTGCTACAGGGGCCCACAGTGTTTAGTAGAGAGGATCAGTGCCATTGGTTCAGTCAGTGCCAAAGTGACAGTTCTAGACTAGTTGAAGTCAGATGTTGAGGAGCTCAAAGCAGTGTTGATAGCAATGCAGGAGGCACAGTGCAAAGTCAACAGCAGCGCAAATTTCCCAATGGACTATGTAGAGGCTAGTAGTAGTCAAAGACTCAGAAGACAATTGCAGCATGTGGTCGCAGTTGATTCAGTATTTTGGATGCTTCCTAGTTGCAGTAGTTGCAACAACAGTGAGAGGGAGTGTTAGTTGGGTTGTAGTGTAGATGCACATTTAGTAGCAGTTCATGATGTACAGTGCAGTGTCAGTAGCAACATGGTTCATCTATAGTTTGCGGCAGATGAACTAGAGTTAGCGCAATAGTTAATGGACAGTTGTAGGTAGCTACAGTTTTCAGATATTAGCAGTGTGTATGGAGGATGATGTAGAGACAAGTTGCTGTAGCAAGTGCAGCGTTAGAGAAAACATTACTCGCTAAGAGGGACATTAGTTTTTGTAGCATCGGATGGTGTTCTAGTCTTAAACTTTGTGGAGAGACTAAAATACAAGAGATCTTCAAAACCCAAAAATCGTTTCTAGAAATCCATCTAGGGATAGCTGAATTAAATTAATTAACCATCATTTAATTTTTTTCCTAAGTCTAACTTAGGAAAATTGGTTAATTAATAACAATTAATTGAGAAAGGTGAGAATTCTCTAGAAACTCACACGGATCGACTTGGAGATGATCTTAGCCATCGATTAAGATTTAATCCTGGTCGTTGAAGTCTCAACTAGAGATTATAAGAGGAGGTCGATAGGGTTGATGGAGAACAGATCGATTTTCCAAAGAGCAGCTTTCAGCCAAAAGAATTCGAGCCAAAGAGGAGGCGCAAAGACAGTGAGGGGCAGAGACATTGAGTCCGGAGAAAGTTTTCCAATTCCAGAGAGCCAATAGCAAGTGATAGAGTATTACACACTGAGGCTGCATAGAAGCTTCTGCAGAGCAGTTTAATTTAGTTGGAGAGGGAGTCGATTCAACTTCCAGACGCCAGGAAAGTCTTCCAAGGGTCTAGAGAGTCACTTCCAGTAGCAGAGACAGGTAAGACGACTTGATCAAAGGAAAAACAGAGCCACATGTGTGAAGGTTTGTAAATCATTGGGGCATAAGGGCCTGCACAAGGATTGGATGGCGAGTTTTCCGAGGAAGCCAAGTGTCAGGATTGTAGGTGGAGAGAGAAATTTTCTCTCTAAATATTTTTGTCAGATTTTGTTGATTGGATAGCCAGTCGGGGATCCAAAGATTGTACTAGCATATTTCTCATATTCCAACATTTTTATTTTCTGCAGCGTTTTTATGGTGAAAATTGTTGATGTGATTATATTCGTTGTTTATCGTAGCAAATAAACTGCATAATTAAATTTACAATTAAAAGAAGAATTTCTAGTTGTTGCAATAGTTAAAATTTTCACACGAACTTGGTCAAGAAGTCAACTATCACGTAGATGCAATCCTTGCCCTATGCCTTGGGTAGACGTGTGATAAAGTCCATTGATACACTCTCCCACTTCTACTCTGGAATTGGCAAGGTTTGTAGCAACCCGCTCAAGCTTGTTCTGCTAACAAGTCATACACTCCCTTACGTGCCTAACACATCATCCTAGAGGCATTTCCAAGAGAACCTTTCTCTGATCTACCTGTAAGTTTTGAAGAACCCTTGGTGCCCTGCTAGTGGTGTGTCATGTGTGGTCTTCATGATCTTCAACTTGAGTGTGTATTCAGGGACTAAATATAGCCAATCTTTATAGTAAAAGACCCCATTACTATTTTGTACCCGTCATCCTAGATGAGATCGTCCATTAACTAACAAGCAAACTTGTTTTTGGAATAATCTATCAAGAGGTGGGCATCCAAAGATTGTACTCAAGAGGTGGGCATCCAAAGATTATATTCGTTGTTTGTCGTAGCAAATAAACTGCATAATTAAATTTACAATTAAAAGAAGAATTTCTAGTTGCTGCAATAGTTAAAATTTTCACACGAACTTGGTCAAGAAGTCAACTATCACGTAGATGCAATCCTTGCCTTATGCCTTGGGTAGACGTGTGATAAAGTCCATTGATACACTCTCCCACTTCTACTCTGGAATTGGCAAGGTTTGTAGCAACCCGCTCAAGCTTGTTCTGCTAACAAGTCATACACTCCCTTACGTGCCTAACACATCATCCTTGAGGCATTTCCAAGAGAACCTTTCTCTGATCTACCTGTAAGTTTTGAAGAACCCTTGGTGCCCTGCTAGTGGTGTGTCATGTGTGGTCTTCATGATCTTCACCTTGAGTGTGGATTCAGGGACTAAATATAGCCAGTCTTTATAGTAAAAGACCCCATTACTATTTTGTACCTGTCATCCTAGATGAGATCGTCCATTAACTAACAAGCAAACTTGTTTTTGGAATAATCTATCAAGAGGTGGGCTTTCCAATCTCCTATGACCTCCATAAGTGAAGACGTGGTCGGTTTCCTGGAAGGTGCATTAGCCGCAACATTCTTCTTTCCCTTCACGTACTCAATATCAAAATCATAGGCTTGAATCTTACTCAACCATTAATGTCGTCTTTCACTCCAATCCTTTTGCTCTAGGAAGTGTCGTAAGCTATTGTGATCTGTTACAACCACAAACTTGCCCCCTGCGAAGTATTGTTCGAACTTTGTCAAAGCATGCATAATGGCGAGCATCTCTTTGTCGTAGACGGAATAGAGCTTCTCTAGATCTCCGAGTTTCTGGCTTTAGAAAGCTATTGAGTGTTTAATTTGTATCAACACGGCTATTATCCCCTCACCCGAAGCATCACACTCCAATACAAAGGCCTGGCTAAATCCAAAAAGCGCCAACACCGGGCATGAGCTCATCACCTCTTCGAGCCTGTTGAATGCCCTCTTAAACTTCTTTGTCCACCTGGATGCCCCTTTCTTCGTCGAGTCTATCAATGGTGCACCTAACTGAGAGAATCCTTTAAAAAACCGCATATAATAGGTGCAAATTTGAAGGAATCCCCGCAACTAGGTAAGGTTCCTGGGTGTGGACCAATCTAGTATGGTGGTTATCTTCTTTGGATGTACCTATACCCCCTACGCACAGATCATGTGGCCCAAATAAAGCATCTCGATCATCCTAAACTCATACTTTGATGGCTTGGCATAAAGTGACTGCTCCTTCATAATACCCAAATCTCATCCAGATGTCCCAAATGCTCTTCCCATGTTTTGTTGTATATGAGGAGGTCATAAAAGAATACCAATAAGAACTTCCTCAACTATTCGTTGAAGATATGATTCATGCATGACTGAAAGGTGGTCAATCAACCCAAATGGCATGACCAAGAATTCAAAATGCCCATAGTGCCACCTAAAATTTGTCTTATGCACATCTTTCTCTCGAACTTGAATATCATGATAACCTTATTGAAGATCAATCTTCGAAAAATACATTGCTCCATGCAACTCATCCAACAGCTCATCAATCCTGGGATGAGATACCTGTTTTTTATGGTAATCATGTTCAAGGCTCGGTAGTCAATGCACATCCTCCATGTACCATCCTTTTTCTTCACCAAAAATACTGATGAGGCGAATGGACTCAAACTAGGTCTGATGTGGCCCATGGCTAGCAGATCTTTGATGGCATTTTCTATCTCATCCTTGAATTTCTTTGAATGTCTGTTAGGTGTGGTGATCATTGGATTGGCCCCCTCCTTTAACTTTATGGTGTGCTCAAAACGCCTGTCAAGAGGTCTCCTTGGGGGAATCTCTCCAAAAAATTAGTCATGCTTATTCAGCAATATTTGAATATATACATGATAGTGTTGCATGTTATCTGATGACTTCTGACTCATAATTAGATACTCCGGGGCTTTCTCGGAACTATTGCAAAGGAAGAAGGGTTTGGAGGTTTGGCGGTTTCTGATGGACAACTCTGATTTTGCAGGAAACACCGTTATGGAAGAGGAGCAACTTGATTACTCCTCTAATACGTTGGAGCCAACTCAAATATGATCAAACTACCCACCTCAGTGGACAGTTGGGGCTCATGTGGGTGCGTCCCTGGTAGAGACGAAACAACTGGAACCCCGCCTCATGGACATGGAGGAGGGTGAGTCATCACCTAGACAAACGGGGTTTAGGGTTGCTAATCTGACCTTAATGAAGCAGTTTCCTGTTTTGGGCCCTAATATTTCGACCTCACCTGTTTTCTCTATACCCTCTCCATCAATTCTCCGCCTGTGGAACCAACAGCAGCCGCCATCCATCCCAGAGTAACTTACTGCAGTCGTTGAAAGCTTGGGAGGCCTAGGTGGTGCCCACAATGGGGCTTTCGGGTTTGAGCATCTTGGAATAGGACCGGAAGAGGAATTGCTAGACTCGGAGGATATTCTGGGGTGCCCACCTGTTGTCAAAGCTTCGGGCAGCTTTGAAGGGTTACCAATACCGACTTCGCAGTCGAAAAAAAACAAGTCATCAGACTCCGACAATACGCTCCCGGAAAAAGAGGGCATCACTCGCGACTCTCTGGCCCATAGATCCAAGAAGAAGAAGGCTAGGTGCACAAAGAGTCGCGAAAGGCCAAAGAACTGGTTTTCGGGGAGGGCATCAGTATGCAACAAGCAAATGAGACCAAGTAAGCAGTCTTAGTTGGAAGGATTCAAGGGCAGAATTACACCTCAGCCAGACTCAAAAGATGGACCTCCGAGATATGGCGAAACATCCTGGAATAGCTCCCTGTCGTCCTCACAATGAACACGGGTTGGTTTGCTCTAATCTTCCAACATCCAGAGATGGCTAACTGGGTTCTATCGAAGTATTGGCATATAGAGATGACTTTGGTACTCCTCAAGTGATGGACACCCTTATTTGACCCATATAAGGAAAAGATGGGAGCAGGTCCCATATCGGTTACTCGGTTTGTCGTTACAATTCTAGACGGAGGACGTTCTCAGGTGCATTGGAGAGGATTTGGGTATTTACTTAGATCATGATTGATCCTACATGGAGACAAGGAACATCTCGATGGCGAGAATCCTGGTGCTCGTGGACACTCGCGAGGGGTTCGTTGAGAGTCATGCCTTGAAGTACAGGAATATTTCCAGATGCCAAATCCTTGATTACGAAGGGGTCCCCTTCAGATGCAGGAGATGCCATGAGGTTGGGCATCTATACAAGGACTGCCCACTTATCATGGCAGCCAATGCGGCTCATCCCAAAACTCTGGTTCATGTGGGGACCCAAACCACAGAGGTGTTCGGCATGGCTACAACTCAAAATAAGCAAAACATGGAATCGAGACCGATGTGCGCCTCAAGGTAGACTCCTCCCATGACCGCTCATCAAGCAACTTCTCAAGTGTCTACATCAGTGGCCACACACCCGCACGAGGAGGAATTCAGACCCAACCCAGGTACTACGACCTCTCCCTCTTCACCTTTAAATTTTAACGTTCTGCACACTACATCTTATGTTGTAACAAATTTTATTTCTAGTCCGAAAATTAATAAAAGTATTCTAGCCCTCATTCGCTGCCTTGTTGCATCTACCCCCCCTCAACCCTTCATACCTATCCCCACCATTCCTGCAAACAGCTCGGTCCCCTTAGCCCGATCTGACCTTTTCGGCACTAGCTCCACCTATCAATATAATCTCAGGTCCTCAGCTAAATCCCTAGCCTGTGACACATATGGGTTAGGTGAAGATCCATCCCTCAAAGTGTTGAAATCTGCCAGAGGCAAACCATCCTCGCTCTCCAACGCCATCCATCAAGCGGGGATTAAGGTGGCTTCAAGGAAACAAATATCCATTGATCGGGTTCTTAGAGCAAAGGATACCCCAGTTAAGGGTGATCCATGATCTGTCTCTCTTTCAACTGCAGAGGGTTAGCCAGCCCGGATAAGAAATTGGCTCTTAGGCGTTTGCTTATGTTAGAAAAGGTGGATGTCATTTTTCTTCAGAAAACACTGGGGACTAGGAAGGTTGTACACAAGATGCTCTTTGATGTTTGCCTACACTAGACTTTTCAAACCTTGGATGTGAGAGGGCATTCAGGGGGTTGTGCCATAGGTTTCAACAATCGATCCATCCAAGTTCAAAATTTTTGGGGGATGGATGGGATACTTGGCACAAACATTGTTGTATCAGAAATTGGCACCCCTTTCAAGATACTAAACATTTATGGCCCCTGCCATAACAGACCTGCTTTCTGGGATAAGTTGATGGGAACCTCGATCATGAAGGCGGATCACATCCTTATAGGTGGTGATCTAAACTTTTCCATCGGACAAACTGAATCTTGGGGTCCCCAAGCCATGCCTAATCCCCTGTCAGACTATTTTGAGCAATTAATCGACAATGTTGACCTACTCGATCTGGACATGCCTAAAAAACTTCCTACCTAGCGCAATAGAAGGATAGAGGGAGCAGCTCTTGCACGTAGACTGGATCAATTCTTGATATCATCTAGATTAGCGGATAGGGTGGACAGAGCTAGACAATGGGTGGGAACGGGAGGTATCTCTAACCATTCGCCCATTTATCTTGAAATCCATGGAGAGAACAGCAGACCACACTCCCCCTTAAAGTTCAATTCCACATGACTAGAAGACCCCGAATTCCATAAGATTGTTCTAGAGTCCTGGAATCATTGTCAACAGGAGAATAATATAATGCCGACAAGAGTCATTGCTAACAACTTGTCCAGGATCAAGGATAGGACTATCAAATGGGCAAGGGAGAAAAGGATCTAAGATGAGGAAGAGCTGAGGAGGGTCGAAAGGGAGATCACCATTCTGAATGGTGACGACTGTCTGGGGTTATCTTCTTTAGAGAATAAGGAACAGCTTACCAAGTTGGAAATGGAAAGAATCAAACTATTAAGACAAAAAGAGGAAACATGGAGACTTAAAAGCAGGGATATTTGGCTTAAGGTTGGTGATAACAATACCAAATTCTTTCAGCAATGTGCTAAGGGCAGGAAGAGCATCAACACCATCTGGGAATTGAGGGATCAGGATGGCAGGGTGGCGAAGACTCATCAACATCTCTCGGACATGGGTATTAGACATTTCTTCCATATATATAGAGACCCAAGGGTGGCCAATATATCTGAGATGCTCAGAATCGCCAGGAACATGCCTAGGTATGTGGGGGACGATGATACTAAAAATATAAATGCCGGAGTGACTTTAGGAGAAATAGAAGTTGTCCTAAGTGGTTCAAAAAAGACAAGAGCCCTAGCCCGAATGGATGGCCCATAGAATTCTATCTATCCTTCTTTGATCACATTGGCAAGGACCTCCTCCTGGACATTGAGGAGTGCAGAGTTTCTAGCAGAATGTATGATGGATTCAACTCTACTTGCATTGCACTCATTCCCAAGGTTGACAAGCCTCTATCCTTCAATGACTACAGGCCCATTTCCTTATGCAATTGCCTCTACAAAATCATTACCAAGATCATAGCTAATCGTATCAAGCCTATTTTATCTCGCCACATATCTAAGGAACTATTTGCCTTCCTCCATAAAAGGCAAATTCATGAGGCCAAAGACACGGCTCAAGAAGCATTGCATTCTATGAAACTCAAAAGCACCATCCTCAAGATCGATTTGGCCAAAGCCTTTGACTGCTCCTGCTGGACCTATTTACAACTGATCCTCACCCATACTGGCTCCCCCCACACTTTCATTAACTGGATCATGTGTTGCATTACCAACGCATCATTCAGCATCCTCATCAATGGGGTTGCATCTGATGTCTTCCATGCGGGACGAGGCTTCCAACAAGGATGTCGTTTATCCTCACTACTCTTCATCCTAATCATGGAGGGGCTAACAAAGCTTATAGCCTCGGCTAGGGCTACAGGGAATTTATTGGGAGTCAAAATCATTGAAACTATTCATTTGACTCATTTGTTATTTGTTGATGATATTCTCATTTTTCTTGATGGCTCCTTTCCTGACTCCAACTGTTTCAAGAAGATTTTGTCTATCTTTTGTAAAGCCATAGGCATGTTGCCCAATATAAGCAAATCCACTATCATGATGACAAGTGCACCATCTAAGGGAGTAGAGTTACTCTCCAAGAATTCCAATTTGAACACAGGAATATATAGGAGGGTCTCAAATATCTGGGTTTCGGGCTCAAACCCAATGACTATCGAATCATGAACTGGAACTGGCTCATTGCAAAAGTCGAGAGAAGAATCAATATTTGGCAACAGAGATGACTCTCTAGGGTTGGGCGCCTTATTCTAATCAAGTCGAATTTGGAGGCGATCCCGGTGTACTTGATGGTACTTGCCTGGATCCCCAAAGAAGTTACTAATAGAATACAGCAAATATGTCGGCGCTTCCTTTGGAGGGGTAAGAAGGAAGGTAACACTTTTGCTTGGGTCAGCTGGGACAAAATCGCCAAGCCCAAACAGTGGAGAGGATGGGGACTTAAGGACTTAGATCATTTCGCCACTGCATTGGCCGCGAAACTAGGATGGCAACTATTACTTTCAAACAACCTCTGGCAAGAGGTAACATATATGAAATACATTGCACCGATGTCCATTCTTGATTGGATCTAAGGACCCATTAGCTGCAAGTCATGCTCATCTATCGTATGGCGAGCAATAACCAAATCAATTGTTGTCATCAAACGTGGACTTGCATGGCGCATTGGATTGGGCACACAGGTTAGGATTGGGATGGATGCCTGGTCAGGTTGTGGGAGGGAACACCTACTACCCATGGAAATAAGACAACATCTCAAGGACTCAAGGATCATACATCCAAGTCAAGTTGCAGATGGGGACAACTCAAATTGGCAAGCACAGGCTTGGAAATCTCCACAAGATCTGAATATTCCGGAGGTTTGGAGTAGGGCATGGAACAGATATGTCACTGCTCTTAAGACATCCCATGTCAAGATATTGGAAAGAGAGGATGAGCTAATATGGGCTATCTCCCCAAGTGGATTATACACCCCCAAAGAAGGCTACTCTGCACTAATCGCGGCACAAGAACCCCATGAGTTGAACTGGTGGTGGAGACTTCTCTGGAAGCTGAAGGCACCCCCAAAGGCCAAGTTATTTATGTGGTGCCTGCTCACAAATCGTGCTCCTACGAAGGAAAATCTTGCTAGGAGATCCTTTCATGGCCCATCCAGGTGTGGTTCATGTAAAGAACAAGGAGAGGATATTGATCATCTATTCCTTAACTACCCCATGACCTGCAAAGTTTGGCAGTTGATTACTCAGGACCTAGGCATAACTTATAATTGGCAAGGGGAGTCAATATCTATGGCGTGGCATAATTGGTGGCACTTTGGTGCATCACCGAAGGAACGTAACCTGCCCCTCCTGGTTTCTTGGGGAAACAAGCTATCTTGTAATCTTATTATAATCCAAAACGCCACGATCTCCTGGCCTCCCATTTGCAATTATGTTATTGCACCCTTTCATTTAATTCTTTAACAGGATTCCTTGAAGCAAGACAGGATTTGGTGCCCAAAACTATTGACAAAACACATCCCTGGGCATATTTTGATGGGGTTGTTGGTATTGTTGGTTGTGGTGGGGGGGGGCTATCGTGCATCTTTCTGCCACTCACTTTTATAAACTCAAGATGGGATTTGGTTTGGGCACAAACAATTATTCGAAACTCAACAGCCTCAAACTACTCCTTATTTTTTCCCTTGAAAAAAGATGCAACAAGACACAAATATTTGGGGACTCTAAGGTTATAATGAATTGGTTCAACAATAATTCCGGATGTCACGTGCACGCACTCACGGGACTGTTGGATGAAGTAATGGCACTAAAAAAACACTTTGACTCCATTATTGTTACTAATTTTTACAGACAAAGGAACCAGATGGCTGACTGCTTATCCAAAGAAGTCGTGCACCTGACATGGGGTCATTGGCACATCACAGAACACAATGGATCGGAACCTTACCTGCATTATCACAGGTCGTTCATAGAAGATACAGGAATTTTGGAGTCTGTTGATAAGTCCGACTGATTAGAGGCCTTTTGACATTATAGTTTTTGGTTACTTATTATGATGTTATTTACATTTATCTTGATATACACAGTACCTTGTAAATATTTTTTAAATTTTTGTTGAGTTGTCTTGAACTTATGATAAATTATGGATTGAACACAGAACTTGCATAATGCAATCTACAGCTGATTAAACATGTAATTTTCTTTATAATTAATGAAAATTACGATTTTTCCCTGGAAAAAAAAAACAAAAATTGAACTATAATAGGGGACTCCTTGATCATTATCCAACAAATGTGAAACCAAATAATCTTAACTATAACAGGGGACTCCATTATTAGCTAAGAAATATAAAACCATCTAATCTCTCAAAACTCAAGCCTATCCAAACTAATATGTAGAGTACAAGAATTGGCATTAGAAGTTGTAATTTTGAGTATAAATATTAAAGGCTAGAGGTGAAGAGCAACTAAAAAAGTAAAAAGCAAAATAATGCTATAACTATGCCACCTCACTAAAAGGCCCTTATCCCCGTATGCACATCTAAAGAAAGGACTAAGAAATCAGTGGAATGTAAAAAAGGGGTCGCAAAATAAAGTGTCAACATGGTAACACTCCTTGAAAGCTAGTTGGACAAGACAAAAGACATTTACATCATCATACGTGACTTTAAGGGTCAATAAATGAAGTTTACCCTTCCCCTTCCATAAGTTATGTAGAAATTTTAATACCCAACTCCAGTTTTCAGTTTCTCCTTATTTCTCCCACAAAGTTAAATGTCCATTCCCATAGCCATACATTCAACAAGATGGAAAAAAAAATATTTTCTGAAAACACTAATTCCGGAAATTTCACAATGCTGAAATGCAGAAATAAAAAACTCAGAAAATAAATCAGCCACACACAGAATTTTGACACGCTGATTTTTGTCAATGTGACCCTGCAAAAACCCCCTACAACTCTTGAGGAAAACCAGTTCGAAAGCTCTCTTTTATTTCTGATAAATATCTTTTACAGTGAAACAGAAATACGCAGTAAAAAAATTACAGCAACCACTCAAATGTACTTATCTCGAAAATCGTGCAAAACTCCACCTCGATTTTCGTGCCCACACAAAACAAAAATTACAGAAAACTGTGTAGCATTAAATGTTGTACAGACAGCATAGAAAAACAAGTTGTATGGCTTTACGACCTCCTCGAAAACAATGTTGTACGAAACTACTGTACGTCTGCATCGATTTCCATGTTGTACGGTTGCCTTGAAACTGTTGTACAGCCTCGATCTCTGTGTTGATTTTCTGCTGTATGGAAATCAGAAAAATAGTCCCTCAAACTGTTGTACGGCCTCCTTGGGAATCGTGCCAAAATAGCAGTAATAAATGTTGTTCTCCTCTCCTCGATTTTCGTGCCCTCTTGCCTTGAAAACCGTGCTTTGTCTTTGCTATACGGATTTGCTGAATCTCCTTGCTGATATCCTCTTCCTCTCACTATACAGAAATATCCTTTGCTTTCTTCCTCTCCTTCTCTCAATCTGCACATGAAAGAATGAATGACATTTTCCCTCCTTTTCCTCTTTTAACCTAACCCTAAGTGACTTTTAGGGAATCCCTAAATCTAATGGCTGAGATAGCTTTAGATCTAGGGATTAAATGCTCATTTAAATCTCACTTTCTATTTTTTAATTCACCCCACTTTAATAAAGACCCACTTAGTCATTTATTTCCAAAGTCACTTTTCCTTTCTAATTTTACATTGACTTTATTAAAATCACTTTAAAATTAGACTTTAGTAACTTTATCACTTAAAGTCACTTTTAAATTAGATTTGACTTTATAACTTTATAAAGTCACTTTAGGAGAAAAATTAAATTCTTTTGGACACTTTTCCCTAGGCCAAAGATCAAAGCCCTAGAGAACCACCTGTCCTCCG
Source organism: Pinus albicaulis (assembly GCA_034641835.2). Lineage (NCBI taxonomy): Eukaryota > Viridiplantae > Streptophyta > Pinopsida > Pinales > Pinaceae > Pinus > Pinus albicaulis. The sequence continues at coordinate 340,095,574 of CM076574.1, read as the reverse complement.
ATAACCAAATTTCAACACTCCCTCTTACCGAGGAAGGTGTTCCTCACCACACCCATCTTGTCTTTGAAGTAGACATGTTTGCCGTGTGGTAAGGCTTTGGTAAGAATATCTGCAACCTGCTCATCAGTGGGAATATACTCAAGCTTCACAGCTCCCTTCTCAACATAGTCTCTGATGAAGTGATATCTGATGCCGATATGCTTTGACCTGTCATGAAATACTGGATTCTCCGTGAGTTTAATGCAACTCTGATTATCACAGTATATCACTGAAGGTCTCAATGGCTGACCAAATAAGCCAAACAACATCTTGCGTAGCCAGATGACCTCACAACTAGCTAGACTGGTTGCCATATACTCTGCTTCCGTTGAACTCAATGCTACTGACTGCTCCTTTCGACTGAACCACGACACCACTGCCGAACCCAACCCAAAACAACACCCTAAAGTGCTCTTCCTATCAGAAGCACAACCTGCCCAATCAAAATCAGTGTAACCTGCCAATCTCACTTCATCTCCCTACTTATAATCCAGACCATAATCCACTGTCCCCTGCAAGTACCGCAAAAAATGTTTTGCAGCGACCCAGTGCACCCTCCTGGGCTCACACATGAACTAGCTCATCGTGTTAACTGCAAAACATATATCTGGTCTAGTGTTGACAAAATACATCAAGGAACCAATCAACTGTCTATACAATGTGGGATCCACCAACTCGGAATCTGAAGCATGAAGCTTCTTCCAATTGGTGATCATCGGTGTCGACATGGGTCTACAATCCTCCATGTGGAATCTGCCAAGGATGTCCACAATATACCTCCCCTGCCCCAAGAAGAAATGCCCCTCCTCCTGCCACACCTCCAAACCCAAAAAGTAATGCATCAAGCCAATGTCCTTCATCTCAAACTCCGACGCAAGATCTCTCTTGAGGTGCTCTATGAGTCTCTCTGCACCCGTAATGACCAAGTCATCCACATACAACACCAGAATGAGAGGCTCCTCACCTATCACAATAAAGTAAAGGTTCGGATCTGCATCACTCTTTGTGAAACCCATCTCCTGCAAGTATGTATCTATCTTGGAGTACCAAGCTCTGGGAGCTTGCTTCGGGCCATAAAGGGCCTTCTTCAGTCTGCACACATGGGACTCCTTCCCATGCACCTCAAAGCCCTGTGGCTGCTCAATGTACACCTCCTCCTGTATGAAGCCATTGAGAAATGCGGGCTTCACATCCATCTAGTGGATCTTCCAACCCATTTCTGCTGCTATCGATATGATGAAGCGAATCGAAGTATATCGAGCCATAGGAGCGAAGGTCTCCTCATAATCAACTCCCTCTACCTAGGAGAACCCTCTAGCCACAAACCTTGCTTTGAATTTCTCAATGCTGCCATCTGCAGCATGCTTTACCTTGTAAAGCCATCTGGAAGTAACCATAGATTTGCCCTCAGGCCTTGGCACCACCTCCCAAACATCATTCTTCATGATAGAAGAATACTCCTCCTGCATGGCCTCTCTCCAGACCTGTTGGCTAGTTGCCTCCTCATAGCTAGAAGGCTCAGAGTCAACGATGTTGGCAACCATTGCCATATAGCTACAAAACCTATCAGGTGGTCTGCTCTCTCTGACCGGCCTCTTAGGCCCAGCAACAGATGTGGCCTCTCTCAAGGTATCATGAAGCCACTTGGCCTTCCTCTTCCTGAGCACACTTCTCCCACCGAAGAATGAAACTCCTCCTCATCGTCAGGAGCCTGAACTCCTTACAGTCTGTCTGCTGTCCTCCTGCGTGAACCTGAACCTATAGACGTTGAAGTACCGTGTGAACTGTCCATCAGTGGACTCCCTAGTGAACTTCTCTGCGGACTGCTTTGCATGCTGCCCGAAGCACCACCCCTCTGACTCTGTGAGCCACTGCTCACTGATGGACCTGACACCGTAATCGATGTACCTCCGGATCCTCCTAATCCCTGCCCATTGGATCCCTGTGACTGACTCAGCTGCTCCGGAGGGTCTGGCTGATCCAGATACTCTAACTCCCGTGACCTCCTAAAAGCCCTGTCCTCCTCGAATTTCACATCTCGTTTGACAACAACTCTCCTCTGTGCGGGAATATAATCCAAAAGGCCTTCGAGGTCTCACTGTAGCCCACAAAGACACCCTTCTTTGCGGTGGGCTCTAGCTTGGTCCTCTTCTCCTTCAGTACGTACGAGTATGCAATACACCCAAAGATACGAAGATGACCAACATCAGGCTTCTTCCCTGAAAAAGCCTCCTCCAAAGTCACATGCCCCAAGGCATGATGCGAACTCCTGTTCTGCAAATATACAGCAGTGTTGCAGGCCTCTGCCCACACAAACAATGGTAACCCCTGATCATGTAGCATGGCTTTGGCAGCCCCTCCGATGGATCTGTTCTTCCTCTCCACAACCCCGTTCTCCTGGGGGTTGTAAGGAACTGTGAACTCTCTCCTAATGCCTGCCTCCGCACATTAATCAACAAACTCACTAAGGGTGTACTCTCCTCCATTGTCCGACCTCAGGGACTTGATCTTTTCACCTGTCTGAGTCTCCACAAGAGCTCTGAACTCCTAAAACCGCTTGAAGACCTCACTCTTGGTCTTCAAGAAATAAATCCAGGTCCTCCTGGAGTAATCATCAATGAATAATACATAATACTCATATCCACTTAAGGAAACATGAGACATCCGACCACTCACATCAGAATGAATCAAATCAAGTATCCCAGTCGATCTGCTATCACTGCTGGGAAAAGGGGATTTGGCAAACTTGCCCATAGCACATCCTCTGCATGTATCAAAGTGATCAGTACTGAAATCTGGCACACCTGTAGTGATCTCACGCAACGTCCTCGAGGCTCCATGATACATGTGTCCCATCCTACAGTGGCAAATCTCACACAGCTCTGAACTACTAGCTCTGTTGTCGGTACTACTACTCGATGCCAAAAGGGGCTGAAATGCAAACTTGTACACCTTTACATGGCGTACACCTATCACTCTAGCCGAATCAGCTGGAGCGCCCCGGGGATATATCAGCACTTGTCCTCTCCTGAACAATATCTCATACCCTTTGTCCTCCAATGCTGAGACGGATATGAGGTTCTTCCTCATCCCTGGCACGTATAGAACATCTGACACCTTCAAGGGAGGTTTGGGTTCCCTATCAAATGTCAATGTCCCCACACCGACTACTCTAACAACGTTGTCATCTCCGAGTACTACCTCTATATCAGTGCCACTCTCTGAAAGCTTTGAGAAGTACTCACGGACTCTAGTCATATGACGTGAAGCCCCACTGTCAACATACCAGATACTTGAAGATGCTCCGCTAGTGGATGGAAATGCACACTCACTCTCAACCTCCATGGCAAGTGATCCTGCACTAGTGGACTCACAAGCAATGAACCCAAACTCCCGATCAAAGCTATTTGTAAAGTCCTCTATCTCTGCTAATGCTGCCATGCTCTGGTTCTTCCCCTTCTTCTTCTTCTCTAGACACACAACTGCATAGTGTCCCATCTTCTGACAATTCCAACACTTCACCTTGGAATAGTCCTTCTGCGTGTTCCCCTTTTTACCTTTACCTTTGCCCCAACCACTTATGGAAGCTTGCTTCTTTCCCTTGCCTTTCTTGCCTCCTGCCAACAGTGCTACATCCTCATCCTGCTCAACTGGTTTGGCTGCCCCAAGCTGGGTCTTTCTGATTTCTGTCTGCATGCAATCATCACAGAACCTCTCCCAAGAGGGAAGGGTCTCACGTGCACAAACCCCATCAGCAAAGTTCAACCATGAGCTGGGAAGGCCATTCACTACAATCCGCACCAACTCAGTGGGTGGAATGACATCTCCAACTGTTGCCAATGCATCTCTCACATTAGTAATCTTTGTGAGATATCCAGCTGCACAATTAGTGTTGCCCATCTTAATGGTCTTCAGCTTCTCCCTTGGGACCATTTCCCTGTTCTCATTGGTACTCTGGTAGAGATTGGTCAACGCTGTCCACATTTCATGAGCATATCTCTTTCCTCTCACATGAGGAATGCAATGGTCTTTGATTCCATCTAGAATCAATCTCTTACCTTTGTTATTCTTCTTATTAAAGGCTGCCAACTGAACAGCATCAGTAGGCACATTAACAGGGTTCTGTGCGATATGCACCATGATATCCCAGAATTCTCCCTCCTCAAAGATGCTCTGCATTCTCTTCTTCCATACACTGTAGTTACTATGCCCATCCAACCTATCCTCCACCGTCAAGCCCAAAGACATGCTTGCTGTCCTAAAAAAACTGAAAATAACATTGTTGTAGTAAAGGTAATGATTTCTGTGTAAAAAATCAGCTTGCTGTAATTTCTGAGTAAAAAATCAGTTTGTTGTAATTTTTCTTTCTTGTTGTCCCAAGCTGTCTTTTTCAGCAAAACAGCTTTGATACCATGTAGAAATTTTAATACCCAACCCCGATATTCAGTTTCTTCTTATTTCTCCCATAAAGTTAAATGCCCATTCCCATAGCCATACATTCAACAAGCTGGAAAAATAAATATTTTCTGAAAACATTAATTCTAGAAATTTCACAATGCTGAAATGCAGAAATAAAAAACTCAAAAAATAAATCAGCCACACACAGAATTTTGACACGCTGATTTTTTGTCAATGTGACCTGGGAAAACCCCCTACAACTCTTTGGGAAAACTAGTTCGAAAGCTCTCTTTTATTTCTGATAAATATCTTTTACAGTGAAACAGAAATACGCAATAAAAAAATTACAGCAACCTCTCAAATGTACTTATCTCGAAAATCGTGCAAAACTCCACCTCGATTTTCGTGCCCACACAACAGAAATTACAAAAAACTTTGCAGCATTAAATGTTGTACGAACATCATAGAAAAACTTGTACGACCTCCTCGAAAACGGTGCTATACGGAACTGTTGTATGGCTACATCGATTTCTGTGTTGTACGGCTGTCTTCAAACTACTGTACGGCCTCGATTTCTGTGCTGATTTTCTGTTGTACGGAAATCAAAAAAACAATCCCTCAAACTGTTGTACAGCCTCGATTTTTGTGTTGATTTTCTGCTGTACGGAAATCAGAAAAACAGTCCCTCAAACTGTTGTACGGCCTCCTTGGGAATCGTGCCAAAATAGCAGTAATAAATGCTATTCTCCTCTCCTCGATTTTCGTGCCCTCTTGCCTTGAAAACCGTGCTTTGTCTTTGCTGTACAGATTTGCTGAATCTCCTTGCTGTTGTCCTCTTCCTCTCACTACTCAGAAATATCCTTTGCTTTCTTCCTCTCCTTCTCTCAATCTACTCATGAAAGAATGAATGACCTTTTCTCTCCTTTTCCTCCTTTAACCTAACCCTAAGTGAATTTTGGGGAATCCCTAAATCTAATGGCTGAGATAGCTTTAGATCTAGGGTTGAGATTAAATGCTCATTTAAATCTCACTATCTATTTTTTAATTCACCCCAATTTAATAAAGGCCCACTTAGTCATTTATTTCTGTAAATTTATGTAGATGTTCTATGCTTGATGCAACTTTACTTTTCACCACAACAATCACATAAACAAAAAAGTAAAACGCTGATAGAACATACTAGTTGATCTATAGAAGACAAACCAGAAACAGAAAAATGTGATGGTGCGTTACAGCGGTCAACACGATGCTTCAACCAGCGAAGTCTCCTTGGTTAGCCAACCCAGCATGTGTCACTACAGCCCTCAAAACAGCCACACGGTCAACTCAAAGTCAACCCCAGAAAAGTCGACGCTGCCCCAACGGCAGCAACACCAGCAACAATGGCAGCAACGGCAACAACGACGGCAGCAACGGCAACAACAATGGCAGCAACATCATCTTCGTCTTTCTTTCCCACGTGTGAACTAAAACTGCCTCCAAGGAGCTCGACCCAATCAGAAGAGGAGAGATGATGCGTGAGGATAAGATGAGTGAAATGTCCTCCAAAGTTGACTCTATTTATATCAATCACTGAGGTGTGTGACACATTTGTTGGGGGTGTAAAACCTTAAGGCCAACCTGCACATATTTGAAATTATTAAAAATAAATTCAAAATAAATGTTCCGCTCATCGAATTAAGATCAATTTTAAATCGATCTTACACCTCTCCGAAAGAGGAACCCAATAAAAATATTGGTATCCTCATCTGAGCATCACAACATGGAGTTTGGACCTAGTTGTCCAATTTTAACACTCCCTCTCAACTAGGGAGAACTCCATCCACCTGTGCAATCAAACATCGTGCGTCATCCCGCCATAACTTGCTTTGCTGGCCTGTTTATTTCAATACAGTAATGTGTCAGTCACAAAGACATCATTCCCGACTGACAGATTTAGCCCAGAGGTCTGAAACCTCTATAGGACTCACAAAGAGTCTCATACCAACCCGAAGTTGGTTTATCTGACCCGAAGTCAGTAGGAGGTCCGAAACCTCACTTGGACTCAAGAGAGTCATATATACTAACCCGAAGTTAGTCTCACTGACCCGAAGTCAGTTGGAGGTCCGAAACCTCACATGGACTCAAAGAGTCACATACCAACCCGAAGTTGGTTCATCTGACCCGAAGTCAGTACGAAGTCTGAAACCTCACTAGACTTGATCCCAGATCAAGTGGTTGGACACATGCCATCCTAGATAGAGAGTACGGCAATCTCTGATGCATTCATCAGTATTTGCTACTAGTCTCTAGCTTTTCCCACCTCATTGGCCAAATGAGAGGTACTTCCCATGAGTCCAGAACTCAGTGGGTAGGAGGATGCATACGGGGCATAGATCATGAGAGGTGAACCTACTCAAATATCATAAAGGTGGGGCAGAAGCACCTCAAGGTTCGGTAAGCCTAGCCCCATGTGTGCGTATAGCTCCGAGGAACTATCTCCAAGGCCCCCCTAGAGCTCCCAGAGCTCATTGTCCAACAAGACCCTCAGAATAGGGTTGTTCCATGATTCTCACGGAAGGTTAGGAACATGACCTTCCCTAAGGGCATTGTGAGAATATCTGCGACCTACTCATCAGTGCCTATATGATCGAGCCTTACGATGCCTCGCTGTACCATATCCCAGATAAAGTGGTACCAACCATCAACATGCTTGGATCGTTCGTGGAACACGGGATTCTATGACAAACGAATCCCCCTCAGGTTATCACAAAGGATAACAAGGGTGATTACATACAGAAGTGCCTGAATAAATTGACTAAGAGCTTTCGCAAACCAAGTGACATCATGAAACAGCCATACATACATAGTCAGAATGTATTCGCCTGAAGTGTGTTTCAAGGCTACCATCTTCGTCTTCCCTCGCTCTGTGCGAGACTACTTACAAGCAAGCATCCGCATGTGCTCTTGCGATCCACCACACGACCAACCCAATCTATCAGATATCCAGCAGTGTGTCATGTCTCCATGTATCCGTGGCGTCCTATCGTGCCCCGGTAGACATCCCCGTCAGCTGGCACCAACCCAGTGAATGTTATGATCAACCATGTGTTGACTCAAAGTGTTCACTGCACAACATACGTCCGGACGAGTGTTCACTAAGAACATCAGGGCTCCTACGAGTTGAAGATACTCAGTAGGATTTGCTAGCACGGGCCCAGCAGCGCTGCCACTCAACTTCTTAAAGTTGAGCTCCATTGGTGTTGACCCAGACTTACAGTCCACCATTCTAAATCTTTCTAGAAGCTTCACAATGTATTTTCCTTGAGAAAGGAAAATCTTGCCAGGTCTCTGCCAGACCTCCAGGCCTAAGAAATAGTGCATCTGTCCTAGGTCCTTCATCTCGAACTCAACAGCGAGCTCCCTCTTGCACTGATGAATGAGAGGGTCAGCACCTGCCATGAAGAGGTCATCCACATACAACACCAGAATGAGAGGCTTCCCTTTGACAACCTATAAGTAAAGGTTCAGATCAACATTACTTCGAGTGAAGCCCAACTTCATCAAGTAGCTATCTCTCCTCTCGTACCAAGCTCTGGGTGCTTCCTTCAACCCATAGAGGGCTTTCTTCAACCTGCAAACATGGGTGTCTCGATCGTGTACTTCGAACCCCAGAGCTTGCTCCACATATACCTCTTCCTTTATCGCACCATGCAGAAATGCGGTCTTCACATCCATCTGATGAAGACTCCATCCTTGCGTAGCAGCAAGGGCTATAATAGATCGAATGGTGGTGTATCGGGCCACAGGTGCAAATATGTCATCATAATCTATACCTTCCTTTTGAGAGAAGCCACGGGCAACGAATCTTGCCTTGAATTTTTCAGCACTTCCATCAGATCCATGCTTGATCTTGTAGATCCATTTCGAGGTGACAACTACTTTGTCCTTCAGTCTTGGAACCACATCCCAGACATCATTCTTCATAATGGACTCATACTCTTCGTGCATAGCATCCTTCCAGACTTGATGCTTTACGACATCTTCAAAGGATCAAGGCTCGGATTGTACAATAGTACTCATGGCTGCTAGATACCCTTGGTTTCTACTCGACTTCTTGCTTTCATGGAATGTCCCCCTTTTTTGGGCTGCATGTCCCTCAGCATCCTCGAGAGTGTCCCTAAGCCATGATGGTCTCTTTCCCAGTGAAGGAGGTGGATCAATCGGGCCATCGGTCCTTCAACATCAGGCATTGTTTCATCCTTCACTTTTTCTTGATTTCCAAGCCTTGCTTCATGATCTTCCTCAGATCTCGAAAGATTGACTACTTTCCTCAGGGAAGTATCTTCGTCAAAGGTGACATCGTGGCATATCTCCACTTCCCTTTGACCAAGCACATATAATCTATAGGCCTTCAAAGTTTCGTTGTAGCCCACAAACATTGTGGTCTCCCTCTTGATGCTGGCTCCTCTGCAAAAGTTCTTGAACTTGTTCGTCTCATATTCAGTGCCATTATTGGTCTCTCGGATAGCATCTCATGTCATTGCTCCCAATGGACTTCCTCCAACCTGGTAGAGTGTATCAATTCTAGACCCAAACATGATAGCTTCCTTGAAGCTCTTCTTCCACATGTGCACCTTTCCATCAGTGAATGCCACATTGAAACCTTTGTCTTCCATGGCCGATATAGACACAAGGTTCTTCTTCAAATTAGGTACATAGAGTACATCCTGCAAGCGGAGGACTTGACCTTGAGACAAGTGGAGGGTCACAGTCCCTGTCCCTTTCACGGGATATGTGGCATTATCTCCAAGGATAATTTCCAAATTGGTATCCTTCTCAACCATATCAGAGAGTGCTTCCTTGAAGCTAGTGATGTGCCTTGAGGCACCACTCTCTATCAACCAGACATCCATAATGTCGGGTGGAGATGCAGCAGAGAGGGCAGACACAAGAATGAATTCATTTCTTTTATCAACAACATTTGATTCCTCATACCTGGAATTTCTTGACCTTTTGAAAGGTTGATCATTTCCGCCGGAGGGAGCCTTCCTCTTTCCCTTGAACGTGTTGTTCCTTTGATTGTCATCACCATCGGGAGAACCCTTCTTGAAAGGACATTCTCTAGCATAGTGACCTGGCCTATGACAAGTGTAACACTTGCCCTTCTTTCCTTGTGCCCCTGCTCTTCCTTTGATCTTTGGACCACCAAAGTTCTTCTTTCTAGAATGAGCAGTGTAGGCAGCATTCCCTTCATTTTCATACTCCTTCATTCTTGTCTCTTCTTGAACGCATCTCGATAGCACCTCGTCGAAGTCAGGTATCACATTATTATTGAGAATGGTAGTGTTGAACACATGCCATTCGGATGGGAGCCCTCCAAGTGCGGTGAGTACCATCTCTCGATCAGCTATTGTCTCCCCAATAGCCAGCAAATTGTTCCTGATCTCGGTCGGCTTCAGAAAGTATGATTGGACAGACTCATCCCTGCCTTTCTTCAGATTCTTCAATTGATTCTTGAAGAATAGTACTTGATTCGCATTGTTGGCCTTGAACATGAGAATCAATTTATCATACATCTCTTTGGATGTGCCCAACTCAGAGATGTAGACCACCAGACTTTTATGAATGGATTCCCTCATCATCAGCTTTGCTTTGATCTCCCCCTTCTTGTACTTCGTTTTGGCAGCAGCAGTAGCAGTGGATGGAGGTTCTTGGATTTTACCCTGCACATAGTCAATGACATCTTGGTCTTCCAATTTGAGATCCAATATCATCTTCCAAGCATGGAAGTCATCCTTTCCAGTCAATTTGTCATCCTCCTTGAAGCCATAGTTTGTGGATGAGTACATGCCCTCATCCCATGCAAAATTTCAGAACCTCATAGACCTCAGCGGATGAGTACATGCCATATTGAAGACTTATAGGTGGACTTTTCTCATTACATAGCAAAATGACAAGTCAAAAAGAGTCTGAAAGAACCAGGAGTCCAGAGTTATCAGTTGTTGTGGCCCAGCAAAGCAGGCAAATGGAGAAACTGGAAGCAGAGTTCAATATGCCTTATGAATTAGACTTGGCTCTAGCTAGGAGATCACATTCTCTGGTCTCCCTTCCAAAGGTGTCTATTTGTTCAGTTGGGGCAGCAGTCAAGGATGGAAAAAACAGTTTGGCAAGAACAAGGAAACAAGGCAAACGGAAATGCAGACCTGGAGTACAACCTTCAGTCAGCCATCAAACTGGAAGCCCTTAGTGGGCATGTTTTCTTCCATGTCCAGGTTTTTTATGTGTTGTAAGGTAGTTTTGCTACAAGCTCAGTTTATCAGGCATTACACTAGTTGATTCTATAGTTATATTGCTATAAATGTAAGAACAGCTCAGATGGTAGGCAGTCATTTCAAAATTTTGGGTTTTCTTAACCCTGATCTCAGGCATTTTCTATTTTGCCTTGTATTAACTTTGCTGTACAATGCAGCCACAGCCATCCTTGAATACAAGCAATAACCATTTCAATTATAATTATTGAAAAAACAAAATACAATCTCAATCATGTGAAATGTCACTTTCTGAGAAATGTGATTCTAAAGGAACACCATTATTACAGCTAGACATAGATTATAAACAGTGCATGTTCTCAGTACTTACACTACTTGTATTTGGGATTCAATATTGTTAAATACCTTGGGACTTTGAAAACTTCTAACTTGAGAAAAACCAATTTGATTTCTAGTTTATTATATTTGCACAAGAAAACATTGGAGACAATATGCCCAATAAACATACCGATTCAACTGCATAACAAGGTACCATTAAGATAACTCCAATCAGAAATTTTTGTTCCTGCCAATATTCATACAGAAAGGAGAAAAAGATATCAGAAACAAGACATGATATACCATCAACATCAAACTATAAAGTAGATATCCTCAATATCTTATCCATGATCCTGAAAGGTGCTCTAAATCTCAGAGTTCAAATATTGATTATGCAGATAAGTATAATACATGCTCTACGCAAGTGCAAAATAAAAGATACACGGAGAATAGCAACAGCAAAAAATCAATTTTAGTGGTTCTGAGACAAACCTCCGGATTCTTGTAAGCTAACAGATGCTCAAAGAGAAGAAACATTGAAAGAGAAAGCGCAATAAGTACAAAAGTGCCAGCAACAATGATTGCCCATGTGCGGAACGTATTCCCTTCTCCACTGAAAAAAAAGAATCCAACAGTCTTCAACGAATTTGTATATTCTGCAATAGTTCCATTGACTCCGAAAAATTGCCATTCCCACCTCCCTACCATTGAATCAACTGTTCACAAGTCCCCTCTCCAATGCCAAAGAAGTACTAACTCTGAAATCTTATTCTGTTAAGTAAATGGCCAATTTAGCATTGCAATTAACAAATTGTCTCAAGAAATCCAGCCTATGTAGATTCACAACTCAATTTCATCAGTGAACATAAATATTTAGTTGCCTTCAACCAAATTGTACACTGAATATCAAAAGGGATCACCACCACTGTTTCTTTTTTCTGACTGGAAAACTTAGCTATATTTCAAAAGCTTTGCAGTAATACTTGACAATTTATTTTCAATCCATCAAAACAAAGCAGTTGCAAACAGTCAATCTGCATTAACCCTCAAAAAATTATAAAACAAATACGGAAAGTTCTACAGTAACATTGTTGTGTAACTCTAAACTGATGCTCCTTCGTTTGTTTTCTTGTGACAAAAACTTCGTAGTTTGTGGCACAATTCCTTTATTTCTCTTACTGTGACCAAAGCTTTATGTTCACAATACAAGGAATGGTGCAGCTGCTAAAAAGAGAAAATTGCTTCTACTCTGCCATTGCTTGCTGCTTCAAATGTAAAATGCCTTTACAAGTTGGAAGTGAACCAGTCCATAAACATTCAACTGCTGGAAAATGTTGCCAGATGTTGAAGCTGCCAAACAGCTCCCCAGGTAGTTCTGCCTCAATTTATCTTCCTGCCTTCTATCAGCAATAAAACTCAAGTCAATTTACATCAATCAAAAGCCAACCTATTGACCAATATCCCCACAAATATTCAAATGTTAAAACTAGCTGTAGATACTTCAAAGTTTAAATTGACGGATCATAACAGATAGACTGAAGTAAATCTGTTCTCAAAATTGGAATACAACCCAACCAACCTAGAAAAAGGGATTTCAAACAAGAACAACTATAAAGATAAATAGTAAATACAAAGTGCATTATTTGCCATTGAATGTTTTTGACATCTAGCTACAGCCACTACACAAACATCTGATCTGATGAAATATTCATAAAACTGCATGACCAAGGCAATACAGTAAGTCCATCAAGGATAACCTTGTCAAATCCAAAGATTCCCATCTAAACAATTATTGCATTCCTCCACTGACCACCTACTCCTAACTTGAATCCCAGTTGGATGTCTTAAGCTTTCGTGACACCAGTTCGGACTGGTTTTCCCTCAAAAATGGTCGGACCAGCCAGTTCAGTCCAGGCCCGTCATTCTTCTAACACTAATCATGATACCAATGACCCTGGAGGCTGGAAGTATCAGTATTGCAGGCTCCAGGACCATAAATGCTGCCTGACAAGTTCCTTCTGTAAGCATTGAGCAGTATCGATATGACTGACCAATTATATGGAAATTCCAAAAGTGAATCAATCCTATGATACTTTAGTGAAAAATGCCATCATGAAGATTATCCAATCATGTAGGGTTACTGCAATTAAAATCCTATTAGGAGCAATGTGCATATTATGAGTTTACAATAGGAATACAGATTTCATCTTTCAGTATGACACCCTGTCCTTTTTCATTAATGTTTCCTCATAGGCCTAGTCTGAACTTTGAAGCAAGATAGTTTTAAATTTATGTAAGAACATTCTACAAAACCTACTGAGACATGGGTGCCAGCATTGTCACTATGAGCAGTCCTGACTCCTCGTATTGGACATTGGTATCCCTGCTGTCAGAAGAATGAAACACTTGAATGACCATAAGTGCCTATGTTGATATTAGGTTCAACATTAAGGGATCCCTTTGATTTAAGTCATCCTAGGAACCAAGACAACAAAATATGAGGAAGATTGCCCAAGGGAGGACAAAACCTATCCAACCCCGTAGGCTATAGTCGACTATAAAGGGGGAAACCCATTATTCAATGTTTTTGGGGCAACATTGGGTAAATTGGGGTAATTGGAGGAAAACTTGTGATGGAAGCCAGAATTGGGGCTAAGTGGAGGCAAACTTTTTAGCTCCTCAAATTAAAATTAGGAAAAGAGACCCCATAGGGAGTCTATAAATAAGAGAAAGGAGAATCATTTTTCTCATCATGGTTGGTGGATATTTCTGTTTTGTGAGCTGAGGCTCTTGAGGGTTTTAAGACCCCTTTTATTTCTGATTGGGTTTGGTGGTGAAAGATTCCACCCTATCCAATCCCTCTCTCTATTCTGTCTGGCATAATTTTCTGAGGCATCTTTATCTGCTTGTGGCAATCAAGGGTTTCTGAGAAAGGAAAATTCTGTGGTTCTGTGGCTTTGTTAGGTCACTTAAGGGTTACTCTGCAGCAGTGTAGAATTGTGGAGACAATTACAGGAGGAGAGAGGGCCTATCAACAACCAAGCAGACCTAAAGGCTAAAACCCAAGTCCCAAGCCTGCGGCTAACCCTGAGAGTGGTTTTCTGTAATAGCGAAGTCATTGAAGGGCAGATGCTTGGCTACAAAATTCCCTAAGACCACCACCTGAGACAGTGGCCCTTTGCCAAGCATTAATCTATGACAGCGCAGGGGTTTGGAAGATAAAATTAGACAGTGGAACACCCCACTGTGGAAGCGAAGGTTTCGGGAGTCCAACTGTAGCTGCGAGCAAATTCTTGGGCAATGAGGGAAGCCGCAGCCTACCTCCTGAGGCCCTGTTTGGGTAACAGTCTATTCCTGTGACAGCGAGTTATTGTGGCACTTTGGAGCAGCAAAGAACAATTATGGGTTTAGCTGCTAGCATAAGCCCCTTTGGCAGTGACGTTCAGTGGAGAGAGGACTGGGAGCAGAGGAGGCGCAGATTGGCACCAGAGAAAGCCTTAATGCAATTCAGGCAGCGACAAGGGTCTGGAACAGCCTGGACTAGCAGCAGAAGGCAACAGCAAGGTTTATTAGGCCGTCCATAGTCGACAGTAAGGCCTGTTAGGGCATCACTGGATCAGTAGAGTTGAAAAGGTCACTGTTAAGCTGTCTCTTGAGACAGCAAGAATACGACTAATTCTGTAATAAAACTTACTGCCATTGTTTCTCAATTGACAAGTGCTATACAACCAGGTCTGCAGGTGTATAGTACTAGGCGTAAGCTGTAAATTTGTAATCTGATGTGAGCTATTGGTGCCTTGTGAAATCTACTACTTGCTTACATTATTGTACATTCAATATCATCTCTGTCTGGAATTGAAAGAAATACAGTACAATTTATCTTGTGCTCTTGTAACCCTAAGGGCAAAATTCCCTAGGGATATTACACAATCGATTTAATTTTTATGACGACACGACAAGGAGCCTGTTGTAGATGGCACAGACCGATATGGTGGAGAAAAGGGTTCATAAATTACTAGGAAATGGATTAGGATCCGGATTCAGATACAAATACACCAGATCATAACGAAATTTTGAAAACAATACGTCTGGATGTGGCAATCACAAAAATAAATGCCTACATACATATGAATATATGTATGTGTGTCTGTGTGTGTGTATTCAAAACAAATACAAATAAACATAGAAAATACCATTCATGGTTTTGGAATACAATTGAAGAGACTGAATTTCCATTATAGTTAGTTTCTTTTAAGGACAGAATTCAATACAGGTCATACGGATCTGTCCAAAGAGTTAATAAATTCAGGGTGGATTTTGGTGGACAAGTTAATTCTTTGCAATATGTGCATCTTTCTTTTAAATCATGCACCTATAGGTTCAGGTTTTTATAATTCAAATTATATTATTGTTGGAATAGACATCTGTTAAAACTGGTAACTAGGGCCAAATTCCACCTTCGGACAACTCATTTGATGGAGATGATAATTGCATTGGATTCCTCTTTTCGAGAGGTCCAAGATTGATATAAAGATCATCTCATTCGAACAAGCAGAAGTGTGATTTTGAATTTTCCCACACATGTGCAAATTGTTCAGGTCGGCCTCAGCGTAATGTAGGCTCAAGAAGCCCAATGGATGTGTCTCTTCACCCACAATGAAGAGTATAAATACAAGAGAACCCATACCTCATTTGGACATCCATCACTCACATATTCTTTTCTCTTTTTCATCAGATTGGTTCATACAACTTGGGCAGCTTCTCTCTCTCTCTCACACGTGCGGCTAGGAGGACAAAATTTCTGGGCTAAATCGCAGAACCAAAATTGCAGAATTTCAGACTGTTTGACCAGCGTTGACCGAGGCTGTTTTGACCTGTTTAGTCTGTGGTTGAGGGCAAAATTTCGGTTTCTTTAGGACACATTGACTGGCACAGAAATCAAGGATTTTGGAGCTGTTTGACCTGCGTTGACAGCAGACCTGTTTGACTGCAGAGCTGACCGCAGGTTGACCAAGTTTGACCAGAGTTTTTGTGACTGTTTTGGGTTGACCTTGACCACTGCTGGAGGCTGAATTTGACTGCCTTTGACCAAGCTTTAAAGGAGGTGTTATACTGCTGTTTTGACTCAAGTTGACTTTCTGTTTAGGGCTGAAGTTTGACTGCAGTTGACTGCAGAATTTGGGCTAGTCTATTTAACTTTTGCACTCTCTCTCTCTCTGCTGAACTATTGAATAATAATAAGAAGAATTGATCAAAGGGTTTTCCACACATTGGGGTTTTTTCCCTGGCATCTGCCAAATCCGGTGTTCTCTTGTCATAGCTTGTCTTCTGCGTATTGTTTTATGTTCTATCTGCATTTACTATCAATGTGATTGATGGTTAATGTGATTGCTACTGAAAATAATTGGAAATTGGAAATTGTGCTGCTAAAGGAACATTGAAGTAAACTGTGTTAAGCATAGAACATACCAGGGTTGTGGGGAAGCTTCAACCCCCCCTCGTTCCCATTTCCGAAACGCGCTCTGTGTGGGAGCGTTTTGGAAACGTTCAGAAACGCGCTCCCAAAAACGCTTCCTGAGAGAAGCGTTTTCGGGAACGCGTTTCCGAACCTATTAAAACGCTCCCTACCTTTTCGGGAGCGTTTCAGGAAGTGTTCGGGAGTGAACGCTCCCTGATCGCTTCCGGTGTTTAAAAAACGCTTTGTGAACGCTCCCTAAGCGCTTCCGGCGTTTAAAAAACGCTTCGGAAGCGTTTTTTAAACACCGGAAGCGATCAGGGAGCGTTCGCTCCCGAACGCTCCCCGGGTTAACACACAGAAAAACCAAAAAAAAAAACATTTCCCGCCGGGCAGAAATTTTTTTCAATGAAAATTTTTTTTGTTTATAAGGGGTGGGGGGAGAGGGGGAGGGCATTTTGTTTTCATTGTTTGTTGAGTGAGTGAGAGAGAGCAAGAAGAGCTTGAGGAGAGAATTGAAGAGCTGAGCTCCAGAAGTGACAAGGAGAGCAAGGAGCAAGCTGCAAGGCAATAGGAGGATTGCAAGAAAGAGGTAGGCCTTCTAATCCAATTTTGTATTTTCTAGGATGAATTTGTAGGTTGTTTAAAAATGAAAACTTGATTTTTTCTTGAATGTTGCATTTTATTGGACTTAAAACTTAAAAAATGAATTGTTTTTTTCCTATGTTGCATTTTCTATTCCCATTTGGCATTTTTCCATTTGTTTTGCAGGCTAGAAACTTGAAACTTGAAACTTGTTTCCATCATGGCTATATGGCTAGGGATTTTCCACATGTTGGTTCCTTTCTTTGTGATAATGGTGTTGGAGAGTAGTAGAAGAAAGAGGCAAATCAGAGAAGAGGAGGATGAAGAGGAGGGTTATGGTGGATTTGAAGAAAATCCTGAAGAGGAGGAGGAAGAGGATTATGTTGAGGAGGAAGTGGGGAGTGGAGAACATGAGGACACAGATTCCCCAACTAGACAAGACCAAACTCAGACACCTTTGTGGAAATATGTTTAGAAACAGGAAGGAGGGAAAGGTGGTGGAACCACTAAATTTATTTGCCCCCATTGCAATAAACAATACCATGGTTCATACACCCGTGCGAGAAGGCACCTTTGTGAGAAAATGCCAGGGGATGGAACTAAAAATATTGGAATCAAAATTTGTACTAATGTGCCAGCAACACAGAGAGAGAAATATAGGAAGGAAGAGGAGGCTGCCCTACAGAGATCATCTAAAAGATCTAGGGGTTTCATTGATTCTTATTCAGGCCCAACACGTCATGGACAAACAAGTTCAACTTCCACCCATGCCAATGGTTTTGAAGGCAGTGGCACACCTGGATTAAGGCGTAGAACCATATCCGATTTCCTGGACGAAAGGTGTAGGAATGATGTGGATTCAAAAGTTTACCGGTTTCTATATGCATGTGGGGTGCCATTCAATGTTCTTCGCTCACCTTATTGGCATGAAATGGTTTCTGCCATTAATGATGCCGCCAAAGGATACAAAAGCCCTGGGTATGACAAGGCCAGAACCGTGGGTCTTGATCATGAAAGAGCTAAAATAAACAATTCTTTGGCTAGAATGACAAGTTCGTGGAATGAGCATGGGTTGTCCATTGTCTGTGATGGATGGACCAATGTAAAAGGAAAACCATTGATAAATGTTTTGGTTGTGTCGGTTAGTGGTGCAATCTTCCTGGCAGCATATGATTATTCAGATATATTCAAAACCGACATTAACATTGCAGAACCATTACTTGATATAATTGAAAAGACCGGGCCATACAATGTCATATAGGTCATCACTGATAATGCTGCTAACTGTAAGGCAGCAGGAGCAATTATTGAGGATAAATACCCCAACATTTTTTGGTCTGGGTGTTTGGTTCACACAATGAACCTTTTGATGCATGATATCATCAAAACAAACAACCTCAATTCAAATGGCTTGGTGATTTGTACAAGAGAGGTAAAAAAATGATAAAATTTATTACAAATCATAGCAATACCCATGGGCTTTTCCGTACTCACTCCAAATTGGAGTTGTTGAAGATAGCAAAAACTAGATTTGCTAGCTATTACCTCACCTTCAAGTGCCTTTTGAAGGTAAGAGAGTCATTGGCTGCAATGGTATCAAGCCCACACTGGCAGCGATTAAAGGACAGGGCAGCAACAATAGTTGACAGGCAAGGTTTCGAACATGTGGAGGAGACCACCCTTGACCCTCTGTTTTGGGCACGTGTAAGGGAAATTTTGAATTTTACCAAGCCCATTTATAACATGATTCGGTTTGCAGATACTGATAAACCAATCATTGGAGAGGTTTATGAGCAGATGGGCAGCATGTTGGGGCAAATAAAAGATATTGTTAAGGATAATGATCCCAACTTGTATGCTATGATTCATGACTGTGTGTGTGCACGGTGGAATAAACTCAATGTTCCACTACATGCTTTGGCATATATCCTTACGCCAAAATATTACTCACCATCTTGGTTGGGACAACCTGCACTTGGAGGTGCGGTTAGGGTGAAACCTCACACAGATCCAGAGGTACAAGAGGGGTACATGAAGGCATTAGACAAGTTGGTACCCGACAGGGAAGAGTGTGCTAGATTGCGCCTTGAATTAGGCAAATACTTCAGTTGCACTACTAACTTTGGTTCTTTCCATGCAATGGAAGACAGGGACAGATTTGATGCTCTCACATGGTGGGAAGCATATGGCGGCATGGGACTTTTGACAAAGTTGGCTAAAAAAGTTCTCTCACAGGTTGTGAACACTTCTTCTGCAGAGAGGTGTTGGAGCACCTACAGCTTCATACACAATGTGAGAAGAAACCGGCTGAATGAAAACCGAGCTGAAAGCTTGGTTTATGTGCATTACAACTTGAGGTTGTTGAGCCATTACTGTGATCGGGCAAATGAGGATCAATCATACAGAGTCTGAGACAACAACCCAGAGGATGATAATTTGGAGGACGGCACGTTACATCTGGAAGAATTGGAAGCAGAACTTTTTAGGGATGATGATGAAGCATCAGTAGCACCGCCGCACACAGGGCCAGTCCCACCATCTACTGGTAGCAGTGCGGGTGCCAGTGCCAGTGCCAGTTCTCGATATCACACTATTGTTCCTTTGCAGATCCAGCCTCCACCTTCTAGTCACGGTCATGGTACTCCTGAGAGTACTAGAAGACCAACATTTCCTCGTGGCTCACAAAAATTAGAGATTTCTCATGGGCGTGGCAAGGGGCCAGCCAGGAGATAAAATAGATTTGTTGTTTACTAGTCTTTTCTATTTGTTGTTGACAGTTGAACAGTTGAAACTTGACTCTTTCATATATTTAATGACAATTTAAGTTTGAAGTTTGAATTTGAAAGGTGAAACTTTGAGGTTGGCATTTATAAGTTTACTGTTTATAAGTCATTATGAATTATGAATATGATGCTTCATGAAAGTTATATGGTGATCAATGAATCAATGATGATAAATGTTATATAATATCAATGATGATAAATCTTATATATTGAATTTTGAAATCAATGAATCAATGATGATAAATGTTATATATCAATGATGATAAATGTATATTGAATTTTGAAATCAATGAATCAATGATGATAAATGTTATAATATATATATCAATGATGATAAATGTATATTGAATTTTAAAATCAATGAATCAATGATGATAAATGTTAGATATTGAAATTTGAAATCAATGATGATAAATGTTATATATCAATGATGATAAATGTTATATATTGAATTTTGAAAGCTTGAAACCTTCAGATTGATGATTTGCGAGACTCAAGAGTCAATATGTTGTCTGCTTCCAACTCGTGGGCGTGGTTGATGAAGATTATAACTTCTTGATGATTGATGTTATATGATTCAATCTATGTTTTTATGTTTTTTATGTCTAATTCATCATTCTACATGTTTTTGTTGACATATATGCATCAAAATATAAAAAATATAAAAAAATTAAAATATATATATATATATATATAAATGCTCCCGGGAACGCTCCGAACCAGAAGCTTCTAAAAATGGTGCTCCTGCTCCCAAGTAACCTTGGAACATACCATTGTAACTAAAATTAACAACATCAGTAGTCTTAAACTTGAATACCATAGGGCCAAGGATAGGAATCATTTCTTTGTTCTACATACTTTATAATCTTGTTCAAATATAGCTATGTCATGCCTGCCTGCAACATGTGAGGCATGTAACAAAAACCATCACATCAAATGCCAAACTTTGGTCTATTTAGTTTGAATTCAACATGCAAGAATTGGCCTGCCGCCTTACCTAACTTATGAGTCAAGACCAGGATTTGAACTCAGTGTGCAAGACAGACCCATAATGGACATTCAATCTTTAAAGTGAGATTCTTTTTTATCATTTAAATGGAAATGGTACAGAGATCCATATGAGCTACATCTATTATAGATCATGTACAGGTCCATACAAGCCCACAAACAAAGGGCATATCTAGTATGGATACTGTACAGATCCATCTGGTATCCTGTACAGATATAAATCCTGGCCATATGCATGCCCGATACAGGTCCATTCAGGTTCACAGGGGAAGGGCATATCTAGTAATATAGAGAGGGACACAAGCTAAAGCTAAGAAAACAATAGTATGGCTCAAAGGTGAAAGGATGAACAAAATACTTCAGAAGAAACAACCCACTGGTTAATAAATGGGCACAGGATGGAAATCACTCTTGTAACAGGAGAATAATTTTGTGGCTGAAATTTTCATTTTATGAGTACTTGAGATTACTCACACCCTGTTTAACATGGTGTAGAAATAGAAAAGTTTTCCTCAAGCTTGAAAAAGCTATAAAGAAGGAAGCCAAACAACAATATGAGAGGTCCATGTCACTCAAAAGGGCCTAAGAGCATACACCCTAATAGTTTCATGATTGGAAAAGTTGACTGTAAAAAGCAACAGAGCTCCATCAACCAGGTGTAGTGGCACATAAGTGGGTGAAGCAGATTGCATCAGTAATAGATACAGAGTTAGAAACAAAAGACCTAAACATAGTTGGAAAACTGAACCTCAACAATAAAGAAAGTTGCAAGGGTCAACCACAATAGCAATCACAAGGCTAAGTCACCTGACACGGGGACACGGGACACAAAGGACACAAGGATTCGAGTGTTGGACACAGACACGGTGACCCCCCGGAACAGGACACGTTCTTTATTATTTTATTTTATATATATATATTAAAAATTAGATATTTCTTACACAAATTCATACAAATTCATTGATTCAAACATAGATCTTCATCTAGATGTAATTTTTACAAAGATACAAAGTAACAATATGCATACAAACACAATTGTGACATATTCATCAATAATCCAATAGGAGAAAGACAAGATACAATAGTTTTCTCATTAAGTCATCAAAATCAAAATGTGTACATTGTATAGTGCTACATAGGTAGTAGCAACGCCAATGGCAAATAGAGAGAAAATACAAAATGAAAACAACTACAAGCCTCAAGGCAGTAGGTAGCTCACGAGTCATCAATCCTCATCATCAAAATCAGCATCACTATACTCATCATCATGTTCACTACTGCTCTCCTCTGCTGCATCCTCCTCCTATGTATCCAAAGTAATATCCTGTAGAGGATGACCCCTCTACAGTATCAGCATCATCAAATGTGACAGGCTCTAGCGTTGGCTCATTGAAATCCAAGTTGACCAATGCCAACTCAACACTATTGTCCAAACCCATATCATCAGGAAAGACATCCCACATCTTTGTCTTTCCCTTCAACCACTCATCCCTCTCCCTGTAAATAAGACGAAGGTTGGTGTGCACATACACCATTGTCTCAACCCTGGACTGCTCATTCCTCCCATGTGAAAATTCACCATCCATGTGAAGAGGGAAATTGCAGGAAGGTCCACCATTCAGCCACTCATGGTTGTAGTATTTTGGGTTCAAGGAGTGAACTAAACAATGTAAGGTGTGCAATTATTCTCCTATCTGTTGATAAGAATATCCTGTATGGTGGTGAAGAAGAACTTTGGTGATGTCTCATACTCGGGGCACTCACTGTAAAATAATGCTCCTCACAGACTCAATCATGGAATCCCATCCCTCATAAACCTCTCGTAGGATGGGTTGGTCTGTATCTACAAATCGAAGCAAAGAAATGATAGGGTCCATGATCTGAATAAGTAGATCTACCCTCTCCCACCAGGCATCATCTAACAATGTGTCCTTCACTCTTTTTGAGGTTGTTTGATTTGTCTTTCTCCAAAAAGACCAAAACTCTGAAATAACCATGGCCCCAAGAGCGATCTTGACCTCCCTCAACCTCTTCAACATGATGAATGGAGAGACAAATCGTGTATCCGCAATCTTCAACAATGATAGATTGGTGTACTTGTAGATAGTGAGGGCATTTGTATGGTTTTGTACAAAGTTATAGATATGTCGTGCATCCTCAATAATGCTTCCAATCCAAAGCACATCAGAAGCAATAGATTTAATTGCTAGGTTCAATGCATGGACAATGCAAGGTGTCCAAAGTACTTTGGATACTTAGCTTCCATAATCATGTCAGCAGCCTTGCAAACAGGTGCATTATCTGTAATGATTTGCACACAAGAATCAACACCTACATCTTCAATAACTTTACTAAACAACTCACCCATATATTGTGCATCCTTGTATTTTCTGAGTCATAGTTTTAAAAACCAGTCGGTCTGGCTCAGAATTGGCCGAGTTGACCGAGATGACCCTATGCCCGAACCAGCTCGGTAGAGAAATCGGTCCGGGGGCTGATTTGTGACTAAACCGACTGAGCCAGTCACTGACTCGACCGGTTTGTGACCAAACCGACCGACTTGGACAAGCCCGAGTTAGACTAGCTGAGCCTGGCTAAGCCAATCGCAGACCCCACTTGGGCTCAAAAACGGACTCCAAAATGCAATTTTCTTTGTTATTAGGGATTTGTTCAGCACTCTAACTCCTCCCTATCCTATTAAAGCTACTCAACCCCTCTCATTTCCTCACATCTATATCATTGCATTTGAGTGAACATTTGTGAGGAATTTGTGAAGAGTTGTGGAGTTAGTTTTTGAGGCAGCTTTGAGGAGTCTTTTGGGCAAGCTTTGGAGCAACAGTGAGGAGCTTATTGGGCAGCTCTGGAGCAGCATTGAGGAGTCGGTGTGTTGGAGCAGCATTGAGGAGGCTAGAGCCTGGAGGTGTTTTTTTTTCCATGACATCGAGAAAAGGAATTCTTCATGAGCATCTGGGTGTCTGACCACTGCTGCTGCAAGTCCCTGATTGAGAGGGAGGCTGGTGATAAGTTTCTTACTTGGAAGAAACTAGGTAATTCCTAAGAATGAGCTTAGGTACATTCCTTGTACAGGAATGAGTACATTCCCTTGTGGAATAGGTCCTCCCTAGCTGAGAGGGAGAGAGATAGACACATCATTCTGGTCTTCACTTGGGGAGACAGAATGGAGGATTGGGTAATCATCTGGCATTCAATAATCTTTGAGAATGTGATAAGGTACCCAATCCTCTGGCATTCAATAATCTTTGAGAATGTGATAAGGCATTCAAGATAAGAGCAGTCGGGGACTGATATTCTTTGAGGGCTAGCTACCCAAGAGAAGAATAGTCCAAAAAGGCCATACTTTGGGAACACCTGGGTGGAGTATGTACCTTGGAGAGACAATGCCTATGGTGTCTATAAGTCATGTGTCTCGCTAGCATTCTGGCCCATTGTCTCGTTGAGAGATGGGGTTGTTAGTCAAGGCCTTGCACTAGGACAATGTTGATTGATATGATGCTATACAGATGCGATTACCAATCCGATTCTTCTTATGAGATTCTTCAAATTTGAAAGTGACCATGTACCTGTATGAAATTTGAATACCTCCCTAGTTAAGGAAGAGTGTTTAAAAGTGTAACTAGGATCGGTCTTCATATTGACTATGTAATTATGTATTTATGTAAAGAAGAAGACAAAGATAATAAAATGTATTTTGTTGTACTTGCTTCATGGGTTTTATCAGCAAGTTTTTATTATAGGTCAATAGACTTCTTCTTGATGTCTATTAGGGTTTGTCTTCAGTGTAATTAGTGTCATGTATATGAATGGAGAGGCAAATCGTGTATCCGCAATCTTCAACAATGATAGATTGGTGTACTTGTAGATAGTGAGGGCATTTGTATGGTTTTGTACAAAGTTATGGATATGTCGTGCATCCTCAGTAATGCTTCCAATCCAAAGCACATCGGAAGCAATAGAGTTAATTGCTAAGTTCAATGAATGGGCAATGCAAGGTGTCCAAAATACTTGTGGATATTTCGCTTCCATAATCATGTCGACAGCCTTGCAAACAGGTGCATTATCTGTAATGATTTGCACACAAGAATCAACACCTACATCTTCAATAACTTTACTAAACAACTCACCCATATATTGTGCATCCTTGTATTGTCCGAGTATAGTTTTAAAAATCGGCTGGTCTGGCTCGGAATTGGCCGAGTTGACCGAGATGACCCTATGCCCGAATCAGCTCAGTAGAGAAATCGGTCAGGGGGCCGGTTTCTGATCAAACCGGCCGAGCTGGTCACCGACTTGGACAAGCCCGAGTTAGACCGGCCGAGCCAAGCTAAGCCAGCTGCGGACCCCACTTGGGCTTAAAAACGGACTCCAAAATGCAATTTTCTTTGTTATTAGGGTTTTGTTCAGCCCTCTAACCCCTCCCTATCTTATTAAAGCTACCCAACCCCTCTCATTTCCTCACATCTATCTCATTGCATTTGAGTGAGTATTTGTGGGGAATTTGTGAAGAGTTGTGGAATTGGTTTTTGAGACAGCTTTGAGGAGTCTTTTGGGCAAGCTTTGGAGCAGCAGTGAGGCGCTTATTGGGCAAGCTTTGGAGCAGCATTGAGGAGTTGTTGTGTTGGAGCAGCATTGAGGAGGGTAGACCCTAGAGGTGTTTTTTTTCCCTTCTAAAGTCTGCCTTTGCTTCTTTTTTTGCAAATCTGAAAATGGAAAACATAGATTTTAGTGAAAGAAATTAACATAGAATGAGTAGTTTTTTTTTGTTTTCATTTTCAGATTTAAACCTTTCGTTTCCAAGTCAAAAACTCAGTCCAAAATGGCCCCTAGAATGAAAGACGCTGCTTGGGCATACGCTGAAATGGTTGATGATCAAATGCTTTGCAAATTTTGTAAGAGAAAAATTAAGGGGGGTGGAGGGCGCATTCTGTTGAAAAGTGTAACTAAGATCAATCTTCATATTGACTATGTAATTATGTATTTATGTAAAGAAGAAGACAGATAATAAAATGTATTTTGTTGTACTTGCTTCATGGGTTTCATGAGCAAGTTTTTATTATAGGTCAATAGACTTCTTCTTAATGTCTATTAGGTTTTGTCTTCTGCTTATAAGTGTAATTAGTGTCATGTATATGAAGAGCCTAGTCATCAAAAAATGCTCCAAGACCTTGTCATGAACCTTGTGGAAGAATGGCTTAAAATAGCCCTCACTCAATGCTGAAGATAAGCTCCAATATACTGAGATCTAGAAGGCTTCTACACAGTGATAAATTCGGCCTACAAACTGTGTGTAAGGTCAACCTAACAGGAGGAATTGTGCCATATATATACACAAGACCTGTGGCTCATTTGTCACCAAGAAGATTGCGGATTCCTCTGAAACAGTGGAGATTCCTCTAAGATTTCACAAAGTATATAAGTGTGAATTTCTGAGGTCTTGTACAGGGTTATAGTGCGAATTTGTCTGAGGTATCACAGCGTTTGTTTTCAGACCTTATATCAGGAAGAACCTGCGGATATAACACAGAAGTATTGCATACTGTTTTGTGACACCAAGTAGAGCAAAGGACCTGAAACATAAGCGAAGTTAAGGGCAGTGTACAAGTACTATAAGTGCGGATCTGTTTGAAGAAGGATTTGCTAATCGTCATGAGGTTAGATTGCGGATCAGTATACACATACAGTACATGAAGTTTAGACAGTGACCTAAAGAATAAAGCAGTCTTAAAGGTGTGGAAAAGTGAGGAAGGTAAATCTGTGATTTACCTTCCTAACTACAGTTCAAGGAATAAAGTTATAAGTGTATGCAAAGTGAAGATGATTCAGTCTCCAATAGTTGACTAAGCAATAAGAAGTAAAACTTAAAGACAGGGTTCTCTAGTACTAGTGCAGATCAGTGCACATTGGTGAAGAATAGAAGAATCAAGTTTGAGATCATCAAAGAAGAAATGGCAAGGTCTTGGATGCATATATAGGTCAAGGGTCTGAGTTTTGGTCATGGTACTTGTCATTTGAAAATCTATAAGAAAAATTTCTCGTGGGTTTTCCTCTCCAAGAGGGAGAGGTTTTGCCCTGGCTCAAGGAGCCTAATTTTTGTGTCTCGTGTATTTTGATAATTGACTTGATGAAAAACTAAATAAGCTAAAGAAGAGAAGACATAAGTAACTCAAGTAACCTCACAAGTAATTATCAAGAAGAGAATTTGAATTAACACCAGCCCTCTAAATTCTCAACATGGAATCAGAGCTAACGTGCTAAAAGGCAAGGGCTACTTAGCAAGGAGGCACTTAAGGAAGCAAGAATCAAAGTCAAGGTTAAATTTTGTGAGGAAATTTCTTTTCCCAACCCTGGTTTTCAATTTCTTCTTATTTCTCCCATAAAGTTAAATGCCCATTCCAATAGCCATACATTCAACAAAATGGAAAAAATAAATATTTTATGAAAACACAAATTCTGGAAATTTCACAGTGCTGAAATGCAGAAATAAAAACTCAAAAAAATAAATCAGCCACACACAGAAAATAGACACGTTGATTTTTGGTCAACTTGACCCTGGAAAAACCCCCTACAACTCTTGGGGAAAACCAGTTCGAAAGCTTCTTCTTATTTCTGATAAATGCTTTTACAGTGAGAGAGAAATACTCAGAAAAATTTCAGCAAGTAATAAATACAACTTATCTCGTTTTCCGTGCTTAGCCACCACCTCGGAAAATGTGTACACAGCAAAACAAAAACAGCAATAAATGTTGTACCTTCTCCCTTGTTTTTCATGCCCAGAAATACAGCAATAAATGTTGTTTTATGGCATCCTCTTTTGTATGCAAAACAACAATAAATGTTGTTGTACGACCTCCTTGGAAAGCGTGCAGACTATAATAATTGTTGTTGTACGGAAACTGCCTCGATTTCTGTGCACAACAGCAACATGCTGTACGGCATGCCTCGAAATTTGTGCCACAAAAACAACAACTTTCCTCCTTTGAAATTTGTGCCAGAAAGTGTACAGCTACCTAGGAATGCGTACCCAAAGCTGTTGTATGGAATCTGCCTTGAAAAACAAGCCAAAACTGCCTTGAACTGTGTGCCAACCCTGCTATACAGATTCGCTGAAGTGCTGCCTCGATATGTGTGCCAAGGTTCTGTTCTCCTTCTTCTCACTGCTCAGAAATCTCCTATGCTCTCTTCTTCTCCTTCTCTCAATCTGCTCATGAAAGAATGAATGTTCTGTTCTCTAATTTTCCTCATTTAACCTAACCCTAAGTGACTTTTAGGGAATCCCTAAATCTAATGGCTGAGATAGCTTTAGATCTATGGTTGAGATTAAATGCTCATTTAAATCTCACTTTCTATTTTTTAATTCACCCCACTTTAATAAAGAGCCACTTAGTCATTTATTTCCAAAGTCACTTTTCACTTGCTAATTTCACATTGACTTTATTAAAGTCAATTTAAAATTAGACTTAGTAACTTTATCACTTAAAGTCACTTTTAAATTAGATTTGACTTTATAACTTTATAAAGTCACTTTAAGAGAAAAAATTAAATTCTTTTGGACACTTTTCCCTAAGCCAAAGATCAAAGCCTTAGGGAACCACCTGTCCTCGGGTAACCAAATTTCAACACTCCCTCTTACCGAGGAAGGTGTTTCTCACCACACCCATCTTGTCTCTGAAGTAGACATGCTTGCCCCGTGGTAAGGCTTTGGTAAGAATATCTGCAACCTGCTCATCAGTGGGAATATACTCAAGCTTCACAGCTCCTTTCTAAACATAGTCTCTGATGAAGTGATATTTGATCCCGATATGCTTTGACCTGTCATGAAATACTGGATTCTCCGTGAGTTTAATGCAACTCTGATTATCACAGTAAATCACTGAAGGTCTCAACGGCTGACCAAATAAGCTAAACAACATCTTGCGAAGCCAGATGGCCTCACAACTAGCTAGACTGGCTGCCATATACTCTGCTTCCGCTGAACTCAATGCTACTGATTGTTGCTTTCGGCTAAACCATGACACAACTGCCAAACCCAACCCAAAACAACACCGTGAAGTGCTCTTCCTATCAGAAGCACAACTTGCCCAACCGTAACCGCAACTCCAAATCTCACCCATCCCCCCGCCATAATCCCGTACCATAATCCACTCGTCCCCCGCAGTACCGTAAAATGTGTTTTGCAAAGAACCTGCACCTCTCGGGCTCTGCCACATCAACCGGCTCATCGTGTTGACTGCAAAACATATATCTAGTCTAGTGTTGGCCAAATACATCAAGGAACCAATCAGCTGTCTATACAATGTGGGATCCACCAACTCGGAATCTGAAGCGTGAAGCTTCTTCCAGTTGGTGATCATCGGTGTCGACATGGGTCTACAATCCTCCATGTGGAATCTACCAAGGATGTCCACAATATACCTCCCTTGCCCCAAGAAGAAATGCCCCTCCTCCTGCCACACCTTCAAACCCAAAAAGTAATGCATCAAGCCAATGTCCTTCATCTCAAACTCCGATGCAAGATCTCTCTTGCAGTGCTCTATGAGTCTCTCTGCACCCGTAATGACCAAGTCATCCACATACAGCACCAAAATGAGAGGCTCTTCACCTATCACAATAAAGTAAAGGTTCGGATCTGCATCACTCTTTGTGAAACCCATCTCCTGCAAGTATGTATCTATCTTGGAGTACCAAGCTCTGGGAGCTTGCTTCAGGCCATAAAGGGCCTTCTTCAGTCTGCACACATGGGACTCCTTCCCATGCACCTTAAAGCCCTGTGGTTGCCCAATGTACACCTCCTCCTATATAAAGTCATTGAGAAATGCGGGCTTCACATCCATCTGGTGGATCTTCCAACCCATCTCTGCTATTATCGATATGATGGAGCGAATTGAACTATATCGAGCCACGGGAGCAAAGATCTCCTCATAATCTACTCCCTCTACCTAGGAGAACTCTCTAGCCACAAACCTTGCCTTGAATTTCTCAATGCTGCCATCTGCAACATGTTTTACCTTGTAAAGCCATATGGAAGTAACCACGGATTTTCCCTCAGTCCTCTGCACCACCTCCCAAACATCATTCTTCATGATAGAAGAATACTCCTCCTGCATGGCCTCTCTCCAGACCTGCTAGCTAGCTGCCTCCTCATAGTTAGAAGGCTCAAAGTCAATGATGTCGGCAACCATTGCCATATAACTACAGAACCTATCAAATGGTCTGCTCTCTCAAGGTATCCTTAAGCCACTTGGGCTTCCTCTTCCCTAAGCACACTTCTCCCACCAAAGAATGAAACTCCTCCTCCTCATCATCAGGAGCCTAAACTCCTAACTATCTGTCCGTTGTCCTCCAGCCTGAACCTGAACCTGTAGACGCTGAAGTACTGTGTGAAACAGTGGACTCCCTAATGAACTGCTCTGCATGCTGCCCGAAGCACCACCCCTCTAACTCTGTGAGCCACTGCTCACTGATGGACCTGACACCGTAATCGATGTACCTCTGGATCCTCCTGATCCCTGTGCCTGACTCAGCTACTCCTGAGGGTCTGGCCGATCCAGATACTCTATCTCCCATGACCTCCTGAAAGCCCTGTCCTCCTCCAATTTCACATCTTGTCTGACAACAACTCTCCTCTGTGCGGGAATATAAATCCGAAAGGCCTTCGAGGTCTCACTGTAGCCCACAAAGACACCCTTCTCTGCGGTGGGCTCTAGCTTGGTCCTCTTCTCCTTGGGTACGTAGGAGTATGCAATACACCCAAAGATACGGAAGTGACCAACATCAGGCTTCTTCCCAGAAAAAGCCTCCTCCGGAGTCACATGCCCCAAGGCACAATGCGGACTCCTGTTCTGCAAATATACAGCAGTGTTGCAGGCCTCTGCCCACAAAAACAATAGTAACCCCTGATCATGTAACATGGCTTTGGCAGCCCCAACAATGGATCTGTTCTTCCTCTCCGCAACCCCGTTCTGCTGGTGGTTGAAAGGAACTATGAACTCCCTCCTAATGCCTGCCTCCGCACAATACTCAACAAACTCACCAAAGGTGTACTCCCTTCAATTGTCCGACCTCAGGGACTTGATCTTCCGACCTATCTGAGTCTCCACAAGAGCTCTGAACTCCTGAAACCGCTTGAAGACCTCACTCTTGGTCTTCAAGAAATAAATCCAGGTCCTCCTGGAGTGATCATCAATGAATAAAACATAATACTCATATCCACTCAAGGAAATATGAGACATCCGACCGCTCACATCGGAATGAATCAAATCAGGTATCCCAATCGATCTGTTATCACTGCTGAGAAAAGGGGATTTGGCAAACTTGTCCATAGCACATCCTCTGCATGTATCAAAGTGATCAGTACTGAAATCTGGCACACCTGTAGTGATCTCCTGCAATGTCTTCAAGGCTCTATGATACATGTGCCCCATCCTGCGGTGCCAAATCTCGCACAGCTCTGAACTACTAGCTCTGCGGATAGCACTACTGCTCAATGCCAAAAGGGGCTGAAATGCAAACTTGTACACCTTTGCATGGCGCACACCAATCACTCTAGCTGAATCAGCAGGAGCGCCCCTGAGATATATCAGCACCTATCCTCTCCTGAACAATATCTCATATCCTCTGTCCTCCAATGCTGAGACGGATATGAGGTTCTTCCTCATCCCTGGCATATATAGAACATCTGACACCTTCAAGGGAGGTTTGGGTTCCCTATCAAATGTCAATGTCCCCACACCGACTGCTCTAACAACGATGTCATCTCCGAGTACTACCTCTATATCAGTGCCACTCTCTGAAAGCTCTGAGAAGTAATCACGGGCTCCAGTCATATGACGTGAAGCCCCACTGTCAACATACCAGATACCTGAAGATGCTCCACTAGTCGAGGGAAATGCACACTCCCTCTCAACCTCCATGGCAGGTGATCCTGCACTAGTGAACTCACAAGCAATGAACCCAAACTCCTGGTCAAAGCTATCCATAAAGTCCTCTATCTCTACCGACGCTGCCATGCTCTGCTTCTTCCCCTTCTTCTTCTTCTCCGGACACATAACTGCATAGTGTCCCATCTTCTAACAATTCCAACACTTCACCTTGTAATAGTCCTTCTGCGTGTTCCCCTGTTTACCTTTGCCTTTGCCTTTGCCTCCACCAACACTTGTGGAAGCTTGCTTCTTTCCCTTGCCTTTCTTGCCTCCTGCCAACAGTGCTACATCCTTATCTTGCTCAACTGGTTTGGCTGCCCCAAGCTAGCTCTTCCTAATTTTTGTCTATATGCAATCATCCCATAAGCTCTCCCAAGAGAGAAGCGTCTCACGTGCACAAACCCCATCAGCAAAGTTCAGCCATGAGCTGGGAAGGCCATTCACTGCAATTTGCACCAACTCAGTGGTTGGAATGACCTCTCCAACTGTTGCCAATGCATCTCTCGCATTAGTAATCTTTGTGAGATATCCAGCTGCACTATCAGTCTAAACCATCTTAATGGTCTTCAACTTCTCCCTCAGGACCATTTTCCTGTTCTCATTGGTAGTTTGGTAGAGATTGGTTAATGTTGTCCACATCTCATGAGCATATCTCTTTCCTCTCACATGCGAAATGCAATGGTCTTTGATTCCATCTAGAATCAGTCCCTTACCCTTGTTATTCTTCTTATTAAATGTTGCCAACTGAACAGCATCAGTAGGCACATTAACAGGGTTTTGTGTGGTATGCAATATGATATCCCAGACTTCTGCCTCTTCAAAGATGCTCTGCATTCTTTCCTTCCATACACTGTAGTTACTATGCCCATCCAACCTATCATCCACCCTCAAGCCCAAAGACATGCTTGTTGTCCTAATAAGCTGAAAATAACACTGCTATAGTAAAAGGTACTATTTTCTGTGTGAAAAATCAGCTTGCTGTAATTTTTCTTCTTGCTGTCCCAAACAGCGCTTTTCAGCAAAATAGCTCTGATACCATGTAGAAATTTCTTTGTCCAACCCTGGTTTTCAGTTTCTCCTTATTTCTCCCATAAAGTTAAATGCCCATTCCCATAGCCATACATTCAACAAGCTTGAAAATATAAATATTTTCTGAAAACACAAATTCTGGAAATTTCACAGTGCTGAAATGCAGAAATAAGAACTCAGAAAAATAAATTAGCCATGCACAAAAAATAGACATTGATTTTTGGTCAACTTGACCTTGGAAAAACCCCCACAACTCTTGGGGAAAACCAGTTCGAAAGCTTCTTCTTATTTCTGATAAATGCTTTTACAATGAGAGAGAAATACTCAGAAAAATTTCAGCAAGTAATAAATACTATTTATCTCGTTTTCCGTTCTTAACCACCACCTCAGAAAATGTGTACACAGCAAAACAGAAACAGCAATAAATGTACTTTCTCCCTCGTTTTTCTTGCCCAAAAATACAGCAATAAATGTTGTTGTATGTCATCTTTTTGCATGCAAAACAGCAATAAATATTGTTGTACGACCTCCTTGGAAAGCGTGCAGACTGTAGTAAATGTTGTTGTATAGAAACTGCCTCGATTTCTGTGCACGGCAACAACAGCAAGCTGTACGACCTGTCTCGAAATTCGTGCCACAAAAACAACTTTCCTCCCTCAAAATCTGTGCCAAAAAGTGTACGGTTGCCTAGGAATGCGTACCCAAAGCTGCTATACAGAATCTACCTTGAAAAACGTGCCAAAACTGCCTTGCACTGTGTGAAAACCCTGTTGTACGAATTTGCTGAAGTGATGCCTCGATATGCGTGCCAAGGTTTTGTTCTCCTTCTTCTCATTACTCAGAAATCTCCTTTGCTCTATTCATCTCCTTCTCTCAATCTGCTCATGAAAGAATGAATGATCTTTTCTCTCATTTTCCTCCTTTAACCTAACCCTAAGTGACTTTTGGGAAATCCCTAAATCTAATGGCTGAGATAGCTTTAGATCTAGGGCTGAGATTAAATGCTTATTTAAATCTCACTTTCTATTTTTTAATTCACCCCACTTTAATAAAGACCCACTTAGTCATTTATTTCCAAAGTCACTTTTCACTTTTTAATTTCACATTGACTTTATTAGTCACTTTAAAATTAGAATTAGTAATTTTATCACTTAAAGTCAATTTTAAATTAGATTTGACTTTATAATTTAATAAAGTCACTTTAGGAGAAAAATTAAATTTTTTGGGACACTTTTCCCTAGGCCAAAGATCAAAGCCTTAGGGAACCACCTGTCCTCTGGTAACCAAATTTCGACAGTTTGCATTGAAAAGTCAAATCAGTTTCAAGACTCCGAAGTTATTTCAAGAAAGATCTTCTATCTCATTCAAAGGATCAACTCATTCAAGAAAGTAATCTTTGCCATGAAAGACTTACATTCAAGACATTGTTAGAAGAAGACATCATCTTTTGAAGATATCCTTTATCATCAAGGATTCAGGAACACCTACATTGGAGATTTCAATCTTAGAAGAAGCTCTTGACTTCATCTTCATCATCATTAAGGAAGCTAGAAGCCACTCTACTCAAGTAAGTATCTATGACCTTACTTAAATCTGTCAAGATGACTTATTGAAAAGAGAGCAACAAGCTGGTTGGGTCATCAAACTTTAGTGCATGGAAGAAGAGGACATATTTGAATTAATTGAAGACAAAGTCCTCGATTGTCACAGTCCCCATTGAGAGGGAGTGTGATAAGTTTCTTACTTGGAAGAAACTAGGTAATTCCTAAGAATGAGCTTAGGTACATTCCTTGTACAGGAATGAGTACATTCCCTTGTGGAATAGTTCCTCCTTGGCTGAGAGGGAGAGATAGACACATAATTCTGGTCTTCACTTGGGAAGACAAAATGGAGGATTGGGTAATCATTTGGCATTTGATACTCTTTGAGAATGTGATAAGGCATTCAAGATAAGAGTAGTCGAGGACTGATATTTTTTGAGGGTAGCTACCCAAGAGAAGAATAGTCCAAGAAGGTCATACTTTGGGAACACCTGGGTGGAGTAGGTACCTTGGAGAGACAATGACTATGGTGTTTATAAGTCATGTGTCTCGCCAACATTGTAGCCCATGGTCTCGTTGAGAGATGGGGCTGTTAGTCAAGGCCTTGCACTAGGACAATGCCGGTTGATATGATGCTATACAAAAGCGATTACCAATCCGACTCTTCTTATGAGATTCTTCAGTTTGAAAGTGACCATGTGCCTGTATGAATACCTCCCTAGTTAAGAGGGAGTGTTGAAAAGTGTAACTAGGATCGGTCTTCATATTGACTATGTAATTATGTATTTATGTAAAGAAGAAGACAAAGATAATAAAATGTATTTTGTTGTACTTGCTTCATGGGTTTCATCAGCAAGTTTTTATTATAGGTCAATAGACTTCTTCTTGATGTCTATTAGGGTTTGTCTTCTGCTTATAGGTGTAATTAGTGTCATGTATATGAAGAGCCTAGTCATCAATAAATGCTCCAATACCTTATCATGAACCTTGTGGAAGAATGGCTTAAAACAACCCTCACTCAACGCTGAAGATAAGCTCCAATATACTGAGATCTAGTCGGCTTCTACACAGTGATAAAGTCGGCCGACAAACTGTGTGTAAGGTCGGCCTAACAAGAGGAATTGTGCCACATATATACATAGGACCTGCGACTCATTTGTCACCAAGAAGATTGTGGATTCGTCTGAAACAGTGCGGATTACTCTGAGATTTTACAGAGCATATAAGTGTGGATTTCTGAGGTCTTGTACTGGGTTATAGTGAGGATTTGTTTGAGGTATCACAGCATTTGTTTTCGGACCTTATATCAGGAAGAACCTGCGGATATAACACAGAAGTATTGCATATTGTTTTGTGACACCAAGCAGAGCAAAGGACCTGAAACATAAGCGAAGTTAAGGGCAGTGTACAAGTACTATAAGTGTGGATCTGTTTGAAGAAGGATTTGCTAATTGTCCTGAGGTTAGATTGCGGATCAGTATACACCTACAGTACATGAAGTTGAGACAGTGACCTAAAGACGAAAGCAGTCTTAAAGGTGTGGAAAAGTGAGGATGATTTACCTTCCTAACTACAATTTAAGGAATAAAGTTACAAGTGAATGCAAAGTGAAGATGATTCAGTCTCCAATAGTTAACTAAGCAATAAGAAGTAAAACTTAGAGACCGAATTCTCTAGTACTAGTGCAGATTGGTGAAGAATAGAAGAATCAAGTTTGAGATCATCAAAGAAGAAGTGGCAAGGTCTTGAATGCATATATAGGTCAAGGGTCCGAGTCTTGGTCATGGTACTTGTCATTTGAAAATCTATAAGAAGAATTTCTCGTGGGTTTTCCTTTCCAAGAGGGAGAGGTTTTGTCCTGGCTCTAGAAGTCTAATTTTTGTGTCTCGTGTATTTTGATAATTGACTTGATGAAAGACTAAATAAGCTAAAGAAGATAAGACATAAGTGACTCAAGTAACCTCACAAGTAATTATCAAGAAGAGAATTTGAATTAAACACCAGCCCTCTAAATTCTCAACACATTCATAGACTAAAACTACACTTGGTTGGTCTTAGAGGCCAAATTACTCCATGTGAAGCACCAATTGAAGAAATTGGGGAAATTAGGAAGGAGTTGAGAGATCAATTTCAAAAGTTTGAGGAAGACAAAGCTAGGCAAAAAGAAATAAAGGCTAAAATTGGGAGGAAGAGAAATATAAAACATATGATGGCTGTCAACACAAATTTTGATTATGAGGGTTCTTCATCTATCCCTTGCATTGGTGCATCAAACCCCTTTCGCTATGTTCCTCCCTCTTTGGAGTCTTCAAGAAAAGGGTAACGGTGCAATGAGAAATAAGGGTACTATCAAAAGTTTTTTCACACCCTCTTCTCTCTCTGATAGTGCACATGGTCCTACAGGTAGAGGTCAAGTGCAGCCCACTTTAGATCAGCATTGGAAGAAAGATTTGAGAGAAACTGCTTGTGATTACATTGCTAGATGGTGGTATGATGTTGATATTCCCTTTAATGCTTCTCGTTCACCATATTATGAACCTATGTTTGATGCCATATATGCTTTTGGAAAGGGCTTCAAAGGCCCTACTATGCATGAGTTAAGAGGATCTCTTTTTCAAAAAGAGATTGTGTCCATTGATGAATATTTGAAAGAATTCAAAAACTCATGGGCACATACAAGATGTACCATCATGTCAGATGGATGGATTGATCAGAGGAATCATACCATCATAAACTTTCTTGTCTTTTTCCCACGAGGAACCATGTTTCTAAGATCAGTTGATGCATTTGATAGGGTGAAAGATGCACACTTGTTGTTTCAGCTTTTGGATGAGGTTGTTGAAGACGTGGGGGTGGAAAATGTTGTTCAAATCATCATAGATAATGCCTCTAACTATGTTCTTGTTGGTAAATTGTTAGAGGAAAAACACAAAACCATCTTTTGGACCCCATGTGTTGCACATTGCATAGACCTCATGCTAGAGGATATTGGTAAAATAGATTGGATCAAAAACACTATAGAGCATGGCAAAAGCATCACAAAATATATTTACAATCACTCATGGATTTTGAACCTGATGAGGAAACACACAGGGGTCAAGGAAATTATTAGGCCTGCAATCACTAGATTTGCAACACACATTGCAATCTATGCTTTCCCAACATAGAAACTTGCAAAAGTTGTTTTCCAGTGATGAATGGAATGAATGTCAGTGGGCTCGCAAACAGGATGGCAAAGATGTGAAAAAGAAAGTTAATGAAGAAATATTTTGGAAAAAGGCAGCAGAGATTGTGAAGATTGTTGAGCCACTGGTTAAGGTGTTACAGTTGGTGGATGGGGGGGTGTTACAGTTGGTGGATGGGGAAAGATTGGTTATGGGCTTCATTTATGAGGCTATGGATCAAGCAAAGGAGCAAATAAGGGCAGCATACAAGGATAGAGTGGGTAAATATGGGCCCATTTGGCAAATCATTGATCAAAGATGGAAGAATCAACTCCATTTCCCTATACATGCAACTAGGTATTTTCTGAACCCAAGGTATCATTATAAAGCTCAGGAAGCAAGAGCTTTGACTGGGGAGGTTAGAGATGGATTGATTGACTGCATTGATCACATGATCCCCACGGAGAGTGACCAATTGCTGATAAACAATCAGATCACTATGTTCAGCAAAGCCACAAGTACCTTTAGTAAGAACCTTGCAAGGATTGCAAGGGAATCTGATGAGCTAGGTAAACAAAGAATTTCAATTTTCAAATTCATATTTTATTATTTTGTATAATTGTTTATAATTTCAAAGTTGGATATAACTTGTTGAGCTAACTGAAACTCATTACACAACTATGTTTTTTGCAGCACAATGGTGGTAGGCATTTGGTAGTCATTGTCCTGAATTGCAGAGGTTTGCAATCCGCATTTTGAGCCAAACTTACAGTGCTTCTGGGTGTGAGCGCAATTGGTCTATCTTTGAGAGGATTCACACAAAGAAGAGATATCGTTTGGAGCAAAAACGGTTAAATGATCTAGTGTATGTCCAGTACAACCTTCGACTAAGATGCAACCAATTGCTAAACAAAAGACCTGATTCAGGTCTCGTTGTGTTGGATGATATTGATCCAACATCAAATTGGGTAGTGGAGACTTGTCCACCAGAGTTTGACTCTGATGAGGTTATTGGTGTGGGGATGGACTTCAATACATAGGTAGAGGCTCAGCTCAATGCAGATCCACTAGTAGCAGGCCCAAACCCCCAAGTCCTCCAGTTGCAGCCGCAGGCACTTCCTCTAGTCAGCCACGACGGAAACGCATAGCTCGTCTATCTCAAGCTCAACGTGCTACAGTTCTAGTTGAGGATGTTGATGAGGAGGAGCGAGTGGTTTCCCCCTCTGGTTCGGAGTTTGAGCCAGAGGATATTGCCTTGTTAGATGTCTAGCAGTTATGACTATTCATATTTTGTTGTAGAGGACATTTAGAGCCTCCTTGGTTATGTTTTTTGTTCTTATCTCTATATCATCATCATGTGTGTACTTACTACTATGTATTAGAAAGTGCACTAGGTGCAATTTTGATATAATGGATATATTCATGAGCCTACTTTGATCATATGTTGTCTTTTGTCTATATTGTAATGCTTTGTGTTTGGAAACATGAATGAAAATCTTTAAAATTATGTTTTTTTATAAAAAAAATCAATATTTAATGTATTTTTTATAAAGACCGAGTCATTGAAACCGAACCGACCGAGTCGATACCCTCGACCGATTCCAAACCCGAGTCGAAGTTTTAAAACATTGGTCCAAGCGCACCCACCAATTTCAAGAAAAGTGGACCATTCAAGGAAGACACCATGAAGTTGATGAGTGGGTGTCGTGTTACATCTGTCCATCCATCAGAAACAATGCTAACCCTAGATGTTGGACATGCTGATTTAATAGGCTCAAGCATTTTGTCCACCTCTTTTTTTGCCTTCGTCAACTATGTGGTTCTAAGTTTCTCTGACCCAGGAGGCACATGCCCTGATGGAGACCCTTGAGTTAGAGCTCGGCACATCTCAATATATAGAGGTGAGCATCCAACATTGAAGGATATGAATTTCTGATAGAAAAAAAGGCAATGGTGAGATCAAGCTCTTCCCGTTTCTCTTTCTAGAAAAGCTTGTCCATTGGACCAAGTGCAATTGCCTTTCTTTTTGCTACTTATCCCCCACCAGAACTCTCAAATGGGAACTTGTTGCTTTTCCTCAAGAATGGAAGGGGGTCATCATTCTTGTTTTTTTTAGTTTTTGCAACCACATTTGCCACACCAACATATGCCTCTCTTTCCATTTCTTTCCTCTTTACTAAAGACACACGTACAAGTTGCAATTCAACAACTTGGTAAAACCAACAAATGAGCTTTCACACAGTAATATGTGCTCATGAAATGATTGTTGCAATAGTTGCATTTACAAGCAACATTGCCTCCTCCCTTCATCTTGATGCCTGGCCCATAGTATTCAAAACCGACCGATTTAAATCGATAACCGGTCAGATGCCCACTCGGGTCAAACTGGCCTGAAAATTGGGTTCAAAGAGGGATTTAAGCATAAATTCCGATATGACCAGTGCTAACCGGTCGATTCGCTGCCAAGCCGCAAAAGGGACCCACAGATGCGATTTTGGCCGATTTAGGGTGGTTTTGGAGGGAAAAAGAGGGTTGTTTCCCTCCAAAAACACCCTCCCCAATCCTTTAAAAGCAGGGGTACCCTCTCATTTGTCTCAAGCATCTCATTTGGAGCTTTTGTGAGTTTGATTGAGAGCTTGGAGAGTGTTGAGTTTTTGCTGGAGTAGTGGAACAACAGAGAGTTTTGAGCTAAGTAGTAGCCATCATGCCTCCAAAAGCCAAGGACACTCCATGGGCTCATTGTGATATGATTGATGGCAAAATAATCTGCATATATTGCCAAAAATCTATTGCAGGAGGGGGTATTTACAGGTTTAGGCAACACTTGGTTGGGATAGGAGGCCATGTAAAGCCATGTGGAGCACTAAATGAAGTAATAGGGCATATTAGGGCAGAACACCTTCAGAAATTTGAGACTCAAATCACTAAACCAATAGAGAAGTTTGTGACTCGAGCAGTTGCAAAGTTTGGGAGTCGAGACTCAACCAACTAAGTTTGATCATGATGAGAAGTTTCAAGTGATAATGTTGATCACTAATATCATATATGTAGATTTGTAGTAGGCCAGTGGCCCCATAATTTGTAGGCTTTGTTTTTGGACTTTATAGGCCATTTGAAGCCTCATTGCTTATGTATTTTGTCGATGATATGTATTGCACTCAGTGCCATTTTGATATATTCACCTTTACATGGTATATAAATGAGCAAACTTTGCATGTTTTGTCTCTATTGGCTTGGAAACATGGTTGCAAATCTTAAAAATAGTTTTTTTATTAGATAATAATTATTTAATGTATTTTTTTTTAAATCAGTTCATTGAGATCTAACCAGTCCCGATTTGACTAGTTCCGGTTCGAAACCTGGTTCATTAGGTCCACCGGTTCCGATTTTTAATACTATGGCCTGGCCCTTGCTCTCTTGTGACATATTTCCACAATGGATATTTGTTATCTTGAGGCTGTTGTCTTCCCTCAACATTTGAAGTTTTTGTTGTAGCCCCACTTCCAATAGAGGGAACACTTGCAGACCCTGATGAAATTGGAACAGAAGGGGCATCCCCAATGGGGACATTCTTCCACTTCCTTTGCCCCTTTCATGCTGCCCTTGATTGAGCCATGGATGCTGTAAAAAAATAAGCAAAAAATGCACAAATTTGCAAAAGAAATGCACATGCAAACTGTTGTAATAAAAATGCAAAAAAAAGAGATAAAATTCACTTGCATGTTGCTTGAATCTCCTTGAAAATGCTCCCACACCCTTTGCTCCTTGCTCTCACACAACCATGGCCAAGATCAAAGTGAAATTACAATGGCCAAATCAGCCTTTTAACGCCGCGCAGAGGTCTATTTTTCATGATTCGTGTCCAACGAATTGGGGCACGATCCGGACACGATCGAAAGGACACGAGTTTGACCAAATCGTGTCTGATTCGCTGGATTTGGGACACAAAGGGGGGTAAGGACGAATCTGATTTCATAGTCATAGGGATAAAGGAGACAACCCAATAACAGACAAGGTTAGAGGGGAAAACGACACCAACAGTTATAGGATTGGAGGGGCATACTCCAACAACAAGCTCAAGGCAGGAAAACCAATCAAAATTATTAAAAAATAAACAAGACAAAAAAATGGTTTAGCCCAGATAGTTCATTTGATGGAAGAGGTCTTATTTTGTGGAGCTGGTAAGTTGGGAGTTGTTGTCGCCTAAGACGTACACCTTAATGTGGGAAAAGTTTTCAATCGAGCAAGGTTTAGTCTTTAGGCGCAACGCTCAAAGAAGGGGTTGTCACCTATTCATGACTCTCTCTGTTTAAGCTTTCTCCTAGCTAAGCTATGGGGGGTAGTCCCTAAAGATGATTAGTAAAGGAAAACTTGTTGAAGACAAAGGGCAAGGCAATTACCACTCTGTATAACTTGAATTAAATATTAATTAGCAAGTATGAATATTAATGAACAATGTAGATATCAACAGATATATTCAATTAAACCAATATGACATCCAATAAGACAAGCCTTCTTGACAATCCACGTGCCCCCGTGCCTACAAGGGCTCAGCCATAAGAGAACTACGAGG
Source organism: Pinus albicaulis (assembly GCA_034641835.2). NCBI lineage: Eukaryota > Viridiplantae > Streptophyta > Pinopsida > Pinales > Pinaceae > Pinus > Pinus albicaulis. Next base: position 340,053,493 of record CM076574.1, on the reverse strand, counting down.
TCATGTGTTTTAACCTTACTCCAAACTCAAATTTATCAAATTGAATGAAAGTTAGGGAAGTTGGTCGTAAGATTTCTATCAACCAAGCTTATGCTTGGAGGTAAATTTTAGAGATGCAAGCCTAAATCTACTATGAAAATGAGATGAAAACGTCAATGCAACGCTTCAATGAGATGCAATTAAAACAAGATGCTTCAAAGAGAGAAATACCAATCTACTTATGATCAAGATTATGATAAGCACTTAGAACACAAGATTAGAATGAAATTAGCTTATGACTAATCTTGGTTGATTTTAAATTATATGCCTAATCTATGGTGAAGTTTCCCCTCAATTTCTCAAAACTTGGTAAGGACTAGGGTGGCTTGCAAGAAGGATAGGTCGAGGAGGCGCTTAGTCCATCATTAATGATACTCACCTAGCCTTCTTGACAATCCATGTGTCTTCGTGCCTACAAGGGCTCGGCCGCAAGAGAACTACGAAGTCATGTGTTTTAACCTTACTCCAAATTAAAATTTATCAAATTGAATGAAAGTTAAGGAAGTTGGTCCTGAAATTTCTATCAACCAAACTTATGCTTGGAGGTATATTTTAGAGATGCAAACCTAAATCTAATATGCAAATGAGATGCAAATGTCAATGCAATGCTTGAATGAGATGCAATTAAAACAAGATGGTTCAAAGAGAGAAATACCAATCTACTTATGATCAAGATTATGATAAGCACTTAGAGCACAAGATTATAATGAATTTAGCTTATGACAATAATCAATGAAGCTTGTAAAGATTACTCGATGAAACAAGGGAAATGAAGTAAATGACAATTAGATCAAAGCGTTAGAACAATAACCCAAATGCCTTAATAGAAAGTGCTCTTGAGGATGTTTCTTCACTTATAATATGTTATGACAAATAAAGCAAGTGAGAATTATATAATGAAGCAAAAGTAGATGATGGAAAATCAAATTTCAAATTAGATCTAATTAGAGATATCTGAAAATTAGAAGGATTATTTTAATCCCAGATACAAGTGAATTTAAGACAAGAACTACTCAAATGCAACTAGATCAAATAGCTAATAAGATCAAAAATAGCAACTAGCTGAAGCTTAAATATAACGATGAAAAGTTGATGTAACTCAAGAGATTATATCTAATATGCAATGAACATGAAACTATCACTAATCAAATGAGATGCAAGAAAACTAGGTAGGATTTAGATCTAAAGACTAGGAGAATGATGGAAAGAAAACTAAACTAAGAAGACAATAAATCCTCCCTTTTAAATAAGGAGGTGGGATACCATGGGAGAATCCCAAGCTCCCTCAAGAAACAAGGTTCCTTTATTATTAATATTATAAAGAGAGGGACCCTTTGGACAGTGAGAAGGGCTCTACACTCTTGAAGAAGTTTACAAATCCAAACTTTGAAGCACCCACACTTCTCTTCAAGCTACAAGAATTTTATCAAGAATTATACAAGGCTTTTACAATGAATTACAATAAACTCGTCAACAATTTGAAACCAATTAAAACCAAACCCTAGCCATTTAAGATGATGAAAATTGCTCATGGCCTAGGAGGAAAAAGGCTTCAAAAAACAAAAAACAAAAAAAATTATACAAGCCTTATAAATCAGATATCCTTGAAACTTTGATGAAAACCCCTTCAAAAAAAATTTGATTTTCTTCCCCAAGGAGAATTTCGCACCAGGAGAGTGAGATCGGCCCTTTAGGGCTTACAGACAAGGAAAAAAATTCGTACAACTCCTCCAAAAAAAAAAATTAATTTAAATTTTTAAAGCCACAAAAAATTCTCTGAAAACCCTTCGATTATAAGCCAAAAGGAACCTCCTTTTGCTCTCGGCCCTAGAGAAAATGACCCTATGAAGCTTTCGTCCAGGGAAAGAAAATAGCCAAAAAATTTAATAAAATTTTTCAAAAAAAAATTATGATTACTTCTTTAAAATTTAAATCCTCAAACCCTCAAAGGAATCTGGTTATCTCTACAAAATGTCTAAAATAGAAGGCCTTCGCACCAGAGGATGAATCTCAGCCTCTTTGGGCTCTCAGCTTAAGGAAAAAAACCTCAAATGCCTACGGCTTTCCTCAAGAAAAATTTAGAAATTAAATCCAAGCCTTCAAGAGGTTAATCCTTTGCCAAACTGAGTTTGAAAACCTCCAAAACCTAGTGGCTAGGGTAGACGCAAATGCAGAAGGAAAAGAGGGTTTTAGTCCAACGAACAAGGGTGATTGATCCTCCAAAATTTATTGATTCTCTTGATGGCCAACCTATTCACCTGCAAAGAAAAATTAGAAGAAATTTCCAAGAGAAACCCTCCTTCCTTCAGTTGGATTTGCATAAGCCAAAGAGACAAGCAAATATATACAAGGTGAAAGAAATTTACAAAGGTTATATCTAAAAAAATATATTTACAAAATTTTACAAAGCTAAATCAAAGGCATATGAGTACAACTCTGCTCCTTAATTAGCAAACAATAAGGTCTATACTAGCCAAATATATTCAGTAAAGCACTTTAGAATAAGAGAAATTTGAAGTTAAATAAGTTTTATGGAGCAAATGGCAATAAAACTCCCTCAAATTTTCATATGATAAGCCTTTGAAAATTCCCACTATGGGTTCTTTAGCTTCTATGTCTTGAGTAGTTGGTTGGTTCAACCGAGAACATCCCCAAGTGCTCAAGATCTGATCAAATAAAAATGATTTCTACACACTTTCGAAAATTTTGTTAGATCCGAAAATTTTGTTAGATCCACAAGGATTGGATGGCACAATGAGAAGGAAGTCTAGGGGTTCAACCAAAAACCCACTACATCTTCCCAATCTAAAGTGTTTCTCCAATCCAAATAATGATGCAAGATAAGTATACACCAATAAAGCCAAATGGCAAATGGGAATAACAAGTTATAACATCAGTAGAATATGAAGCACAATATATCAGAATGATATTACCATAAAAGGCTGAAGAATAACACCATAGCTTTGCCCCCAAAGACTTTCCTTTATTACTCAAGAATATATTACAAATCCAGCAAAGCTTCACTTAGCCAAGAACTCGATTACAATTGTGTGATAATAAGGAGCTTAGATCTCAATTTATAGAAAAAATGAGAAATCTAGATCCCTCTCCAAGTGAAAACAGCTAGGTCCAAAAAAAGTTGCACAAATCTGACTTGATCCCAAAAGAAAACAGCTAGTTGAAGGCTCGATCCACGTCAAATTAATCTCGTCCCTTGATCATCAGCGTTGATCTTGATGGAGTTTGATTTCTTGGAAAATGGAGTTGGATTGACCTAAAAATTTGATCCTGGTCCAAAAATATATTTTTTCCCAATTTTCTCCTCTAAATTTTCTCATTCAACTTGGACCATCTCATTAAAAAATCGATTTTCTAGGAAAATATTTCCTTTTTCTAAACCAACGAATTTTTTGGTGGGACTGTTCCTTACTTGATTCATGGAGATTCCCTTCTTGGGAAAGTCCACATTTTTTTTAGATATTTTTCACTTCGAAAGAGTTTTATTTTCTCTCATTTTAATTTTCTGACCAATTTCCGGCTAATTATTTTGTCATTTTTTGCTAGAAAATAAAAAATATGACTCTAGAGGGGTTTAAACATATTTTTCCCCTCTCAAAGTGTGTCTAGATAGAAAGTTGAATAGTTGATGTGTAGTTTTAATAACTCATACCCCCTACAACTTCTATAGACATCACTCTTTTTTACATTTTACATCAAATATTACATAAAAATCTCATTCAAAAGGGGAATTTTGAAAATTAAAAATTGACCCCTAGACACAACCATATTCTGCAAAACCTTACACATGATCTAGTATGGCATTTTACATTGACTCTATACACTAGGACTCACCTAAGACTTCACCATCAAGCCTCACTCTAGTTTTGAAGATGTGTGGGAGAAAAACTTAACCAATTATTTAGTGTTGAGAAACACAAATATAGCTAAGGAAAAAAATCTACCTAGAGCGAAAACTCCAAAAAATCTTAAGCTACCTAGATGTGTTATATGGCTTTATATTCAACATACTAGAATGATTTTTACATCATGTCCCTGTAGAGCTGCAGAATTTGGATTACAACATGATAACCAGAAGTTGCATGATGACGATGAAGTCTAAAAATTCTGACTAATCTGAACATGATGGAAAACTCTGAAATGTACTATGCTCATGGGGTAGTTGACACTTGAGTGGTCAACAGGAACCCTAAGCTATGAGACAAGAACCTTATTAAACCTATATAAAGTGATTATAGGTCTTACTCCATGGAGCTAGCCAAATGTTGGTAGTGCCATGTGATGTGACAATAACCTTCCTAACTCCTATCTAAAGTAACCTCTAGTATATCCTTTTCCTTTGTCCCATAAGATAGAGAAGCCCTGCTTTGGAAAAGATAAACCATCTGAGTGTTAGCCACAACTCTTAGCGCTAGCAATTTAGTATGTATATAGAAAAAGCTTCTTCCCTTTGATCCAAAGGTACTCGAAGGATGGTTGCAACCTTATCAAGGTTGCGCTTGTAGTAAAGTCCATCATTGAACACCACAATAAATTTTGTGAGTTAGACTAGTGTTACCAGGAGTGTCTCCTTAGGGAGTGCTCCCACCCTGAAACTATGCTCTGAGGGAGAGTGTCGAGAGAGTGCACTCCCAAAATTCAAGAGCATGCTCTTACACTCCCTACCCCTGTGGGGAGAGTGATACTCCCTACGATGATCCCAAAGCAAGGAGTACACTCCTTAGGCACTCTAAGACGTTGCCTAGGTGTTCCCCAGGTACTCCCTATACACTCCCTAGACACGCTGAACCTTCTGATGCATGATATCGCTAAGCATAAATATGTGGTTTTGGAGTAGGTTTGACCTAAAATGCTCGCAAATAATGGCAATTAAGCACAAGTTGGCTAGAAATTCTTTTATCTTTACCTTTTATCGTTTACTTAAACTTTTAACAAAGTTGCCATTTACTTTATCTTTCCTTTATATCCTTTACTTAAATCTTTTACAATACCATTAATTGTTTCAAGATGTTTAAGATTGTTTCCAAACTTCCAACCTCATCAGATTTCATATGGAGAAAATAGAAATTCATATCCCATTCAAATTCAGCAGACTTAACAGTTTTCAAGGTTTCAGAGTTGGTGGGATTGCAGCGTTTTAATTGGATTCTATCATGCATGAGGGCACGAGATTGCCAATTAATCAAAAGCACCAAACCTTTTATGTCCCCCAATGTTGGTGGCATTGATTGTTGAACTCCTCTATCATGACCTTAACAAAAATGTACCCTCAATAAAACAAAAATCACTAATATGGTATGTTAAGCTTTTTCTACCATATTTTAAGGCTTGGATTAGGCAGTTGTTAGTTTTCTTTAAACTCAGCTATCTAATTTGTGAATTTTTACTAAGCAAAGAGTTGAAATCTGAACTTTAACTTTAACCCACAAATATACAAAGTTTACTAACTACCATGCAACATAAATAAGGAACAAATGAATATAAACACACCATAAAAATGTACACAACAAATTTACCTAGGAAACCCCAATTGGGGAAACCTGCAAACTTGGTGGCTTCTATTTCGTTGTTTCAGCAAAAATATTGTTCAGAAAATTTTACAATGAAGGGAAAATGTCCCTTGTTTCTGCAAATTCCTTAACACGCTACTACACCCTCTCTCTCAGCCTCCTGGCCGAGTCAAACAGCGCAATGTATGAACTCGTACAACTTCGTACGACCTGAACACAACCCCTTTTGTGCATTGAATGCGGCCTGGCTGAAGTATGTGCTTGCTAGAAAAGATTCGAAGCTTAAACAACCTCTCTTTTTCCCTGTATATGCACTAATTTGAAGCCTTGATTCGCTAAAAACCTAGCCTAAAGTGTACTCTTCTTGTTGCCTCTCTACCACCAAGCCTCTAGTGCATAATGACCATGTTTTGTGCCCCTTTTCCCTCTTAGAAGTTGACCTAGGCTCACCACTGCCACGAATGGCTGAAATTAAATTTCCTTGTACGGTTGAGATCAATCTACTTCTTGACTATAGGAAAATTTATATTTTCCTAAGTCAAGGAATAACTAGAAAAAATAAATATGCACCTTGGCCCCACTTGTGGATCCCTTTACCAAATTTAGTGCACTTACTAAATTTAGCAGAACCCCTCCTTCTCTAACTCCATTTAATACTCCCTCCTAGAGAAGAAGGTGTTCTGAATTACATTAAGTTTGTCCCTAAAATGGACAAAGCTCCCTCTAGGCAAAGCCTTGGTCAATACATCCATTATCTACTCTTTTGTAGGAATGTACTAAAGTTTGATCTTGCACCTCTAAACACAATCTCTAATATGGTGGTACCGGATCTTGTTGACCACTCTTTTTCAATGACTCCATAGCAATACACCCTCATTTTTGCAAATGGGATTCATCATGTTCGAGGTGTTCACGTCATTCAGATTCCATCATCAGTCGACAATTTTATAAACAATGTAAACCCATTCTACATGTTTATGATGTAAATGATCTAAGTAAGACCATCATGTATGTAACAACTTAGATAAGCCTAGCATTGGTGACAATTTCTATCCTAAGAGGTTTTTTGTCTCACTGATTCATTTGTGTTTCTCGACACAAGTGATTAGCAGAGTTTTTCCCTCCAGCCTCACCCCAAAGTTAGGGTGGATTTTGTCATCAAGATGCTAAGTGAGTCCTAGTGTTTTATATCGAGTCTTTGTAAAAGTAATTTGGGAATAATCCTAGCTAATTGACTAGATTATTTTTACAAGCTACTTGGTCTACTAGATCATGTTTTGAGTCGCGGAATTGGGTAGCTATTTGAGGGTCTATCACAAATGGGTATCCCCCTTTGTGTCTAAATATATTTATTTATGTAAAGAGGGTTGGAAAAATAATTAAAACCCCTCTCAGTCAATTAATTAAATTTTCTGGCCAATTTAAATTAAAAATCCTAAGCCAGAAATTTAATTAATTTTAAGTCCTAGGTAAGTTAAAATTCTTCAAAGGCAAAATTCGTGGGTCCTTAAAAAATGAATTTTTAAAGATCCCAGACCAAGAGAATATTGAGAATTTCAAGAAATTTTGGACCCTTGGGCTTTGGTGGTTAAGTCAAAGTCAAAATTTTAAGATAATTAACTCAAAAATATTATTTTTGATTTAATTAAAATGGAATTAAATGATAAATTCGAATTTCCTCAAAATTATAATTTCGACGGTCCAGATTAAAAAATAATTAAACCTTTTTCAACGGTCGAGATTATTTTGACAAGGATCAACCGAGCTAGCCGTTGGAGATTTTATCTTATAAATTAGAGGTCTTTGTATGTCATTTGCATCTGATCTTTGGATCATGCACTTGTTCTCAGAAGCTCTTGTAATTTTTTGATCAATAAAGCATAAAGACTTTGGGGTTACAAACTTTGGTGTTCCTTTTCCAGATCTGTGTGGTGATATTGTCTCTAAACTCTGCTACTTTTATTGGCATTTGATGGTTGATGGCCTTTATGAATTGATCTGCATACAGATATCTTGTGCAGTTTTCTGGGTTTTCTTAAATTGCATTTTCGATTTGACAGAAATATCAGTTATTTATATTTCTGAAAGGTCTCATGGCTATTTTTTAAATCTCTATCAATCTAAAATTCAGATCTAAGTGTGCAGAGATCATTATTTAAGATTTGAGCGTTTGGGGAAATCTTAAGTTAGATTAGCCGACTCTCAAATTTCAAAAAATCTGAAAGAGCCCATTGTTTCCTAATTTCTAAGGTTATCTTACTGAATATTTTTTGTAGGGTCTTTCTAGAGCTTGTGCCTAAATAATAAAAAAAATTATCTTAATTTTTTGAATTTAAAGTTAGATCTGGCTAGTAAGAGCCTTAGATCTTCAGATCTGGGAGCGAAGTCAGACTTGTGCTCCTCAGATCTAACAGAACTGCAACTCCTGTGCATAAATCTGTAAATATGTTGTCTAGATTTGTAATTTACATGCGTAGATCTGAAGTTTTGTAACATAAATTTGAACTCTAACATTTGGGTTTTTAAGATTTTTTCTATTATTGTACATATTGGGTATTTGGTTTTTCTTTTTTCACTTGTGCAGGAATAAATATGAAAAATCAGTCAAGGAAATCTTCAGATCCGAGCCAAATCTAGACCTTGCAGGGCAAAATCTGAGCTCAATATTTGTTTGCAGGAATAGATCTGAAAAATCAGCCAAAGAAATCTTTAGATCTGAACCAGATCTAGACCCTAGAGGGCAAGATCTGAGCTCAATATTTGTTTGCAGGAATAGATCTGAAAAAATCAACCAAGGAAATCTTCAGATCTAAGCCAGATCTAGACCCTTGAAGATGTATAGGCTTTTGAGACTATTTTTACAGGATTTTGGTCTCCAAAATTCTAATTTTCAAGCAGCAACATTATCCCAAAATTTCAAGAATTTTCAACGGTGGGATCTTCAAAGCCTTGGGCTAAGGGTTTGATCTCTAAACCTTTATTTTCTGTAAATTTTATTACAAAAAGAAAATCACAAATAACTAGGCCCTAAAAACTCATTTTATATGGTCAAAATTGTTTAGAATTGCGAAATCTTCATTTTCAGAATTTTTGGCCATTTGAGCATCTTTAATTTTGCCTAGATCTGACTTTGAAACTTGCTGGAAATTACTGCATTGCTGAGAAAAATCAGATCTGAACATTTTTTATGCATATCCTAAATAAGGTCCAAAAAAATTGAATTTTCAGATTTTCGGCAAAACTTTACTATTTTTAGACATTGTGGAGATCATTTTCAGTATTTTCAGTTTGCTGATCTGTTATCAATTCACTGTTGTTATAAACTATCAGTTCTGAAAATTACTGAATCAAACTCTCTTAAAGCCTTAAAATTGAAATTTTCAAGTTTTAATATATTTTTGCTATTTCTGAAAGTATTTGGCAGCTATTTTGGGCAGTTTTATCTTGTTGATCTGTCACTGTTTCATTGCTGAAATAAAAATATCAGATTTGAAATTTCTCTTAATCAAGCCCTAAAAATTGATTTTTCTTCAAGTTCAACAATTTTTACTATTTTTAGTCGTTTTGGGCATTGGTGCCGGTATCGTTTGTTTGTTGATTTATGGTTTAAATTACTGCTGCAATTTATATTTCACAATTGAAATCTTGCTGAAAAATATATTCTGAGTTTGACTATAGGGGAAAATTTAATTTTTGGATTTGCATTATTTTAAGAACATCATTTAGTCCATAAATTGCTTGATGAAGTGGTTTTATTAGCATTATACTTTCATGGTATATCTGGATGAATTATTACTGAGATTTAAGTGCTAGTAAATTTCATATGTTTCAGTTGGGTTTGATGATCATTAGCATCTGAGTTTTGGAACGTGTTCTATCAATTAAAATTGCCTAATATTTAATTAATTTTTGTTTCATTTACTTGAATTATTGGATTTTTATTGAATACTAATGTTTGGGAAATATTTTCAAGTGTGATCGATATCTGATTTTGAGAGCTCTATTGTGGATTTATATATCTTTTAATCGAGTAATCTTGTGGAAATCTTCATAATTGACACTCTCGCTTAAGTACTTAGTGGTTAGATCAGATTATTTATAATCTAAGTGCTTTAGGCTTTTTAACATTAACTCTCATCTTCGAAGCTTGCTTCACCTCGCTCCTTCAAATCGTTTTCCTTGCATTATGCATTCTAAATTAACATTGCATAGCAGCAGTTTCTCATCAAGTACTTGGTTGTAATTTCCTTAGCAGGATAGTTGACTCCATAAGGCATTGGTATCAATCTTTCCAATTCAGTCGAATCATTTAATCTTGTTAGATCTTTTACAAGTATTTGGTCGTTTAACTGTGTCTCCCGAACTGGTTGGTTTCCAACTGGTTCTCCTTCATTCCATTTCCATAAGGTCTACCCCCCTTAGTCTAGAGAGATTGGGGATCAAGGCGACAGCCACCGATCTGAGGCATTGTCGCGGTCCCTGGACATTCTGTGCGACAACAGATCTCGATGTGCTTACAGCGGTCATAGAACACTGGATTATCATAGAGCTTAATGCACCTTTCATTGTCAGTGCATGACTATAGGCTCCATCCTCTAATTGAAAAGCCCAACAATCAAATTCCTCAACCAGATGGCCTCACAAGTTGCCAGGCTGGAAGACGTGTTCAACCTCGGTCAGGCTCAGTGCCACTGATCTTTGCGTCATGTTGAACTAGGAAACAACTATTGACCCAACACTAAAGGTGCAACCTAAAATACTCTTCCTGTCTGTGGAACCCCCTACCCAATCTGCATATGTGAAGCCTTCTAGCTTCACTCCATTAACCTATCTGTACATTAACCCATAATGCACCGTGCCTCTGAGGTACTTGAGGATATGTTTGGCAAAAACCCTGTGTACTCTAGTAGGCTCAACCACAAACTGACTCAACTAGTTCATTACATAGCAAATGTCAGGTCACGTGTTCATAAGATACATCAGCGACCCAATCAACTGTCTGTAGGGTGTAGCATCAACTCGCTCTGCTCTGCTAGTGTCCACCTTCCTCTAGTTTGTCACCAAAAGCATGGCCATGGTCCTGCAATCCTGCATGCGGAACCTCTTGAGAATCTCTAGAGCATGCTTGCTTTGTCCCAAGAAAATTTGTCCATCTCCCTGCCAAACCTCCAACCCAAGGAAACAGTGCACAACCCTTATATCCTTCATGTCAAACTTCATTGCAAGATCCTTCCTAGAGTCACTGATGTGCTTCTCGTCCCCTATCAGTATGAGATCGTCTACATACAACACAAGAATGAGAATTTCCCCCAAACCATGATGTAGTATAGGTTAGGGTTATCTACACTCTCGGTGAAACCCAATCCCAAAAGATAGTTGTCAGTGTGAGATTATTACCACGCTCGCGGGGCCTACTTGAGCCCATAAAGTGCTATCTTGAGCCTGCACACATGCATCTCCTTGCTATGTGCCTCAAACCCCTCTGGCTACTCTATGTAAATCTCTTCCTCAACAACTTCATTAAAGAAGGCAGTCTTCACATCCATTTGGTGGATCTTCCAACCCATCTACGTTGCAAGTGCTATAATGGTCCTAATGGATGAATAGTAGGCCACGGGTACAAAAGTCTCATCGTAGTCAATGCCCTCCCACTGAGAGAACCCTTTGGCTATGAATCTAGCCTTGTACTTCTCCACGCTCCCATCAACTCTGCGTTTGATCTTGTAGATCCACCTGGATCCAATCATAAATCTGCCCCTCGGTCCTGGCAAAATCTCCTAGACATCATTCTGCATGATGGAAGAGTACTCCACCATAGCATCACGCCAAACCTGCTGAGAGGTTGCCTCCTTGTAACTAGAAGGCTCTCAGTCTAAAGCCTCAATCATCAATGCCATATAACCTGTGTATCTTTGTGGTTGTTTGCTCTGCCTGAATGTAGAGCTAGATACCCCAACCTTGTCCCGAGCCTCCTGAATCAACTGATCAACCCACCTCGGCTTCCTCCTACCTGTGTTAGGTGTCACTGCTGGAGTGGGCCATGCTTGCTCCTCTCTCTCCTCCTTCTCCTACACTATATCCTCGAGTAACTATTGTACAGCCTCCCCAACAACCGGTTGTGACGTGGCCTGAGGGGTTGGCTAAACCTCCTGCCTAGGAGCCTACAGCTCCTCCACCTGTGTTGTAGCCTACTCACACTCTAAGGACTTACTAAGAACCCCTTCCTCCTCAAACTTGACATCGCGCCTGATAAATGTCTTCCTTAGTGTTGGTACGTACACCTTGTATGCCTTGCAAGTCTCACTGTAGCCCATTAAAAATGCCTTTTTTGTTGTAGGCTCCAGCTTCTTCTGAATCTCTGAAGGCACGTGACAGCAAACTAAACTGCCAAAAATCTGAAAGATAGAAACATCTGGCTTTTTGTCGATGAATGTCTCCTCTAGTGTAACTCATCCAAGAACATTATGTGGACTCTTGTTCTACAGAAACGCTGCAATGTTACATGCCTCTACCCAAAGAAATAAAGGCAGCCCTTAGTCACAACATGGCCTTGGCTGTTCCAACAATGCTTTTTTTTTGCGCTCATCCACCCCATTATGTTGAGGTTTATAGAGTGTGGTGAGCTCCCTCCTGATGCCCTTCTTCGCACACAAATCCTTGAAGGCATTGGAGACGTCACCCCTCAATTATATGATCTCAACACTTGGACCTTCCTTCCCATTTCGTTCTCCACCAATGCATTGAACTCCTTGAACTTCAAGAACACCTCATCTTTCTTCTTCATGAAGAAGATCAATGTCTTCCTCGAATGGTCATCAATGAAGGTGAAGTAGTACTTGTATCTCATGAGGGATGGAGAAGAGAATGGACCACATACATCTTAATGAACCAAGTCCAAGATGCCTTGGCATACTTTAATGTTGGTCAGTGTTGCACTATGGCAACCCTGTGGCTATCTCCTCGAGGATTTTCGGCGCTCCATGGTGTAAATGGCCCATATGCCTGTGTCATATCTCCCCAAGGTCTCGGCCCTATTCACGGCCCCCACTACTACTCAAGGCCACGGTTGTCTCAAACTATAGCTTATAAAGGTTCTTCACCCTCACTCCAATCTGCTTCATGGCTCCAAAATTTAAGGGTTTGGGGAAGGCTTCTCCTCTACTAAAGATAACCTCATAACCCTTGTCCTCTAGGGATGAAACAAAAACAAGGTACTTCTTAAGGCCTGGAACATAAAGGACATCCTTCAGATGAAGAGGGTGACCAGACTCCCTCTCAAATCTGACAGTACCCTCGGTTTTCACTACTGCGAAAGGACGTCTTGGCATACTTACCAAGTGTGTAGCACTTGCACATGTAATGTTGGTCTGTGTTGCACTGTGGCAAACCCTGTGGCTATCTCCCCAAGGATTTTCAGCACTCCATGGTCTAAAAGGCCCATACACCTGTGCCATAGCTCCCCAAGGTCTTGACCCTACTCACAGCCCCCACTACTACTGAAGGCCATGGTTGTCTCAAACTATGGCCTATAAAGGTTCTTCAACCTCACTCCAATTTGCTTCATGGCTCCAAAATTTAAGGGTTTTAGGAAGGCTTTTCCTCTACTGAAGATAACCTCATAACCCTTGTCCTCTAGGGATGAAACAAAAACAAGGTACTTCTTAAGGCCTGGAACATAAAGGACATCCTAGAGATGAAGAGGGTTACCAGACTCCCTCTCAAATCTGACAGTACCCATGCCCTTGGTCAAGTACCTGCCATCATCTCCTAGCTCAATGTGAAACTGCATGTCCTTCTCCATCAACTGACTGAAATACTCCTTGTTCCCATCCATATGTTTGGATGCTCCACTATGTACCATATGTTGTTGGCTACTGAGCTTGCCAAGCAAGCTATGAGCGAGAACTTCTTCTCAAATGTGGAACTGAACTCATCCACCTATGCCAAATCTACCACTTGGTCCTTCTTGGACCCCTTTTTCTACTGTGGACACTTGGTGGCGTAGTGTACTCGGCCCCTCCTGCGCTCTTCTTGCTCTTGGCCTTGCCCCCCACCCCTACAACCTTTGCTAATTAGGGAAAAGTTCTCCTCGTCCTCATGCTTAACATGAGCTCTAGATATAGACTACCTCTTAATCTCCTCCTCAACACAATCAACCCACAATTGCTCCTAATCAAGAAGCTTCTCTCTACCACTCACTACATCCTGGAAGTTATCGTACAATTTGTGAAGCCCTAAAAATGCAAGGTTCACCATGTCTACTTAGATATTGTCTCCCCCACACCGGCCAACTTGTCCTTCACCTAGGTGAACCTGGGGAGATGAGATATTATGGGCTCAGACTTGCCCATCTAGACATTTATGAGTTTGTCCTTGAGCATGAGTTTTCTAGCCTCACTTGAGCCCTAGTAAAGGTTCAGTATGGTTGTCCACATTTCTTTGGCAATCTTCTTGCCAAAAAGATGTGGTACAAGATGGTCTTTGACTCGCTCAAGAATGATCCTTCTCACTCTGCATCATTATTGTTATGCTAAGCCAACTGTTGGGGGTCAGTTGATGTGGCTAGTGGGTTCTCAACAAACTCTTCACACCCTGCTCCTCTAGCACCGCATTAATTCTCTCCTTCCATGAGCAAACATTTGCTACTCCCTCCAAACTATGTTCTGGTGTAAGACATTCCACTAGTCGATTCTCTAAAAAACCTAGAGCATTGGTCTGATTGGTAAAAATTGCGCTCTGTGGCTCAAAACCCTCGTTGCACTACTAGAAACCCTAGCGCAACCCTTCAGTTGTACTGTGCCTTCTTTCTCCACCTTAACATGTTCCTAAGGTCGAAAACACAAGTGTTGGTCTTCACTCAGAGACGTGGCTCTGATACCATGTTAGTTTTCTTAAAACTCGGCTATCTAATCTGTGAAATTTAACTAAGCAAAGAGATAAAATCTGAACTTTAACTTTAACCCACAAATATACTAAGTTTACTAACTACCATGTAGCAGAAATAAGGAACAAATGAAGACAAATACACCATAAAATTGTACACAACAAATTTAACTAGGAAATCCCAACTGGGGAAAACCTTCAAAGTTGGTGGCTTTTATTAGGTTGTTTCAGCAATAATATTGTTCAAAAAATTTTACAATGAAGGGAAACTTTCCCTTGTTTCTGCAGATTCCTCAACATGTTGATATACCCCCTCTCAGCTTCTCAGCCCAGTCAAACTATGCACCGTATGAACTCGTACAGCCTCATACGGCCTGGACACAGCCTCTTTTGTGCTCTAAATGTGGCATGGTTGAAGTATGCGCTGGCTGGAAAAGATCTGAAGCTGTAACAGCCTCTCTTTCTCCCTATACCTGCACGGATCTGAAGCCCTGATTTACTGAAACCTTAGCTTGAAATGTTGTTCATTTTAGACAACTAGGTCCAAACTCCATGATGTGATGCTCATATAATGATACCAATATTTTTATTGGGTTCCTCCTTCGGAGAGGTGCAAGATCGATCTAAAGATCATCTTGATCGGATGAGCAGACATGTATTTTGAATTTATTCCACATGTGCAAGGTTGGCCTGCTTTATCCCACATGCATTAGAGATGTGTCACACACCCCCAAAGATGCCTATATATTAGAGAGACTTGGAGTTCATTATACACACAATGCGTGGAGGCATTTTCTTCTCTCTTAGTGGTGATGGAGCTGCGTTCTTGGTTCTGCATTTAGGGCTTCTTGGTGCAGCGTCTTTGTGGAGTATTCTTGATGGAATGTCTTGGGGTTGTGGAACATATGTGGGTGGCTGACCTTATGAAGACTTTGCTGGTTGAGGTATCATGCCGATCGTCGTAATGCCACCATCCTATATCTTTGTTTTTTGCTTGTCTTCCATCGATCTATTGGTATGTTCTATCTGCATCTTACTTTAGTTATGCCCTAGAAGGTTAAAGTGTATTTGCATCTAAGCATAGAACATGTATGGAAAATTAACATGGTATCAGAGTTGGGAGAAGACAAAGCCCAAATTTAATTAAGAAATTGTTTTTCTGGTGTTCGAGCTACTGGATGAAGGCCGAGTGAGAAGACCTTGGCTTCAAGTCTGTTGGGGCTGGTTGGTGCCGTAACCATAGCATGAAAAGAAAAAAAAAGACAGCGTGAAGGAGGCCAAGGGACAGCGTGGGCATTCCTGTAGTGGAGGCCTAGTGTTGTAAGAGACAACCACTGTTTGAACATTGCCCTCGGAATGATGAATTCTGGAAATTAAAATGGGTCGAGTTCTTTATAATGAAAATTATGGACATCCCTCATCATGTTCACTGACCCTCATCATGTTGGTTGGTCGGCCTATAAAGGAAGACATGAGCACTATATATATCAATGTGCTGCGGCCCATTTGGTGAAGCAAGTTGCGGATGTTCTGTGATATCGACAACATAAATGATGCTCTGTATATATGCGAGTAAGGGTGAAGAAATGCGGATCGATCTTGGAAATTGTTCTAACACAGAAAATGCGGATGTCCCTAATGTATCACACAGCATTAGTAAACGAACTAATAATCAGGAAGAATTGCAGTCATCCTACAGTGACAAATGCGGACTCCTATGCAGGTATAATACTGAAATAAATATAGATGCAAGTGTGTGCTCCAGAACAGAAAAAGGATGCGGATTAAGCTGCGGTCAAGTCCAGAAAGATTGCGTTCAACCTGTAACTATTCTAAAGTATGGAAGCAATGCATTATGTAATACAATGTGAAGTCAACATGACTGAGATCGATGCGTAAGGGTTATAATGAATAATTATGATCCCTAATGATAATTTCGGTACCTTCTTTATAATGATAATTATGCACATCCCCGAGTTTTGGATTCCATAAATCAGTCAATTTTTGGCCGGATCAGGATCGAACGCTTGACTCATATCATCGGGATTTTCCTGTATAGCATACAGGATTGCGCTGAGAATTGAATTTGTGTTACTCGTTGGACTATACACGATTCCACGATTTGAGAAGGCAAGGAATTGCAGAAGAAGAGGCAGCAAATACAAGATCAGAAGCCGACTAAGTCGGTCGAGCCGTTGTTTTCTGCTCAGAAGTTGAAATCTTCATGACTGTGGATTGAAGACTTCAGGAACTGTAATGATTATTCAAATCTGTAACGACGGCTACAGGCAGACCGATACTTCTTGGAATATCTGAAAGGGCTCTGGCTTCTTTTCGATGAATTCGTCTCTCCTTGCCATCGGTTTGTTATACATGTCTCTCTCTCTCCTGCTATTGATGTCCGTAAAATAAGCGTTGATGAAATCCTAAATTCCGCTAATACTCCTCCAGTGCGCAAATATAAAGGAGCCTGTACCCTTGCAATTCAGACAGAACAGTTTGTTGATTTCTGGGTTTTCAGATGGTTTGGATGGAGCCTCTGTGATTTCGATGATGAGAGCAGTTCAACAAAGATGAATGTGTGGATTAATCCTGGCATAACTCGATATAATACAAGAAGTCTCGGATGAGTAATGACAGAGATGAAGATGTGAATCTTCCATTAAACCCTCTCGACATTCCTGCAATTCAAATTTTATTCCTCAGGATCTCCTCTGCATAATTACTTCTCTGTCATACGGACATATCACAGTGGACTCTGTGCTGTGATGATAAGGTAAATCTCTATCAAGTGCTTTTACAATAGATTCGGTGTTTCTAAGTGCAACAATACATTCATGGTGCACCTGGGTGCTAAGTATGATGTACATGCCTTTGTTCATAGATATACCTGTAATATCCCCAAAGGGAAATAACCAGTAATACACAGAAATATGCCAGACAGATATAGAAAATACAATGCTGAACCAGATCATGGAACAATTACACATAGAATGCCAGAAAACTGAGCCATTTTATTAAATCTGAAAGTACATAGAGAGGAGTACAAGAAAATCAGAATGAGTGCACCTATCCTTGCCCTAGGCAAGTGGAGGCCCTCTCAGACAAATAATGGCTGCAACAAGGACAGTCAGCCCTAGCCGGTCAAGATCGGCTTCTCAAGATTGAAGTCGACCGCATCACCGGTCTTAAGGAGTGAAGACTAAAAGATAGCCGATATCAATACTCCAAACCCTCACTAATGAAAACGTCGAAACCGGGCCAAAGGATGCGCCGAAACGTATGTAGTGTCGGTCACAAAACCCTCCGTATGAAAAAGCCCACCTCCTCAAGGCCAAAGACTCAGAAAACGCCGTCGTTTTCCTTACCACATGACCGCTCATCGCACGTCCTCCCGCATGGACCGCCCCATATGCTCGTATCCGCCGACCCGGCCTCCAATCCGCACCGCGTCCCATCCTCCGTGATCCTAGCCTCCTCTATATCGATCTACCGCCATTCCTTCGCATCTATTCTTAGATCTCGTCATCTCCTCGTATTCAACCCCAAGCATTTTGGGATCCGATGTTATCTTCGCATTCAGGGCCGGACCGCTTATACCCTCGTATCCGCAATCTCCTTCCGGATTCAATGCCGTTCTCCGCATCTCAACCCGCGCAACCGCATCTCAGTCATCTGATCGTATCTACAATCTCCAAGGTCGGGATCTATCAATAAGTGCCTTCGAATCGCGTCCTCCCCTCTTCCCCCGCCGGAATGTCGTCCTCGACTCTCCAAGACCGATCGCGTCCTCTTCTCCTTCCCTTTCCTAACAAAATGGCCGTCCTTCCGAATTTGAAAAAATCGCGTCCTTCCTCCTCCCCGAAACGTCGTTTACCTCGCTAGATCTCGCGTTAAACACAAGAGGGCTTTTTCCTCCGAATCTCCACCGAAAAACTCGCTACCAATTCCCACCGAAACTCATATTAAACCTTAAAATAACCTTACTAGGGCGGGCACTCGAAGTCCCCCGAAGCCAAGGGTGAAACCAGAAATAACCTTACCAGGGCAGGCACTCGAAGTCCCCCGAGGCTAAGGGTGAGATCTCCGACCGGAGACACTCGGTTGCACTAAACAGTGCTGCAGACCGACTAAACAACCGGCGTGCTGAAGCAGACAGAAGTCTAGCTCTCAATATCAATATCAAATCAAGCATGTCCAAATGAGGTGAGAACCCTCCTTTTATAATGCCAAACTCCCTCCAAAACTTAACTGCGTCCTTACTCTCCTTTGACCTGCGCAGTTAACCTTGGGCTCAAATTATATTCTCATCATACCATGTGGAATCCCCCAAGGCCCTCTCTGGGTTATAACGTCAATCAACTAGGAAAAGAACACTTTATTTAATAAAGTGTGGTGACTAAAGTGAGGTGACCCCTCTTATTTCTCACTTATTTATTATTTCTGACTAAAGCGGCAAAAATTAAACAAAAATGAAATATTCCAATTAGCAAAGCTAATTGGGAATATTACAGTCTCCCCTGGCAAAACGTTGCTTGTCCTCAAGCAACTGAAGTGATGGATGCTGTAAGATCCTCTCATCCTCCCAAGTGGCATCCTCATCCGGCAAATTCTTCCATCTCACCAAGAACTCTCTGATCTTTCGGCTACGCAGCTGTCTCTCCCTGGTGTCAATAATGGCCTCCGGCTGTAACACCAAGTGCCCCTCATCATCTGTAGGCGGTAGCTCCCCGGTGACTGTCACATGCTGGCCCAGTGCCTTCTTCAGGCATGATACATGGAAGATGTTATGAATCCGGCTGCCTTGGGGCAGTTCCAACTCATATGCAACCTGCCCGATCCTACGTATCACCCTGTATGGTCCATAAAAGCGAGGCTTCAGCTTCTCTGCCCCCTTCTGTTTGAGCGAAGACTGTCGGTATGGCTGTAACCGTAGGTAGACTAGGTCCCCTACCTCAAAGTGTCTCTCCACCCGACCCTTATCAACATACAATTTCTGCTGATTCTGTGCTGTGGCTATGTTGTCCTTGAGAGCCCGGAGGATGTCTTGGCTCTCTTGGATCCATAATTTGGCTCGCGGAGCCCTGCTAACACCAAACATCATGTCCACAAAAGATAGGGAATGATATCCATACAACGCATAGAAAGGTGTCATACCGATGGACATATGGTGGGTTGTGTTGTAGCAGTACTCGCCCAGATGTAGCCACTTCAGCCATGCTCTCTGCTGCCCACTGACGTAGTTACGCAAGTAGCCCTCTAGCCACTTGTTAACTATCTCCGTCTGCCCGTCCGTCTGGGGATGATAACTAGTGCTCGGTGTCAACTCGGTCCCCACTAGTCGGAAGAGCTCCTGCCAAAATCCACCCATAAAACGGCGGTCCCTGTCACTAACAATGGTCTTGGGTAGACCATGCAATCTGAAAACCTCCCGGAAAAACAACTCTGCCACCTGTGCCGCTGTGTGATGTGCCGAAATGGCGAAAAAATGAGCATACTTCGTTAGCCGGTCAACCACTACGAAGATGCAGTCCTTGCCCTGTACCGTGGGCAACCCCGTGATGAAGTCCATCGAAATACTCTCCCATTTCCCCTCCGGAATGGGAAGTGGCTGCAGCAAC
Organism: Pinus albicaulis; assembly: GCA_034641835.2. Classification (NCBI taxonomy): domain Eukaryota; kingdom Viridiplantae; phylum Streptophyta; class Pinopsida; order Pinales; family Pinaceae; genus Pinus; species Pinus albicaulis. The sequence continues at coordinate 340,033,422 of CM076574.1, read as the reverse complement.
CCTGCGGGATGGCTCATCTCTCCCTTGTTCCGCTGACAAACCTCGCACTCCCTGACATGCTGGAGTACGTCCTCCTTGAGGCCCTTCCATGCAAATCTCTTTCGGATGGCCCTGTACATCTTGGTGAACCCCTGATGGCCCGCCAATGGTGAATCATGTGAAGCCTGGAGTATCTTCTTCTTGAGCTGAGATCCCTCAGTCAAGAAGATCCTGTCCCTGTAATAGATGACCTCATCGGCCACCCTGTATCTGCTATCCGCTACCTGCCCATCCAGAACCTCGCATGCGAATCTATCTTTGGAGTACTCAACCAGTAGTCGAGCCTTCCAGTCAGCGTCCAGGCTCATGAGTGATAACGTGGCCGGTCTACGAGAAAGGGCATCAGCTACCACGTTATTTTTCCCCTTGACATACTCTATGTCAAAGTCGTAAGCCTGGATCTTGCTGATCCACTTCTGCTGCCTCTCCTGCAACTGCTTCTGCTCCAGAAAGTACTTCAGGCTGTTATGATCTGTCCTCACCCTGAATCTGCCACCTACCAGGTACTGCCGGAATTTGGCCAATGCATGCATGATGGCCAGCATCTCCTTGTCGTAGATGGGATAAAGCCTCTCGTGTGGAAGGAGCTTCCGGCTCTCGAACGCAATCGGATGACCCTCCTGCATCAAATCTGCTCCAATCCCCTCTCCTGATGCATCGCACTCTAGGACAAAGGGCTGCGTAAAATCCGGTAATGCTAACACGGGACAACTGCTCATTACATCCTTGAGCTTATCAAAAGCTCGCTGTGCTGTATCTGACCAACTGAATGCCCCCTTCCTTGTAAGCTCCGTGAGGGGTGCAGCAAGCTGTGAGAAGCCCTTGACGAACTTCCGGTAGTAGGTGCAGATACCAATAAACCCTCGAAGTTCTGTTACGTTCCGTGGCTCTGGGCAGTCCCTGATAGCCCTGATCTTCTCCTCGTGGACTCTCACTCCGTCCACTCCTATGATGTGTCCCAGATACAGCATCTCCGTCAATCCAAACTCACATTTGGAGAGCTTGGCAAAGAACTGCTGCTCCTCCAAAATGTGCAAGACCGTCTCAATGTGCTGGAGATGCTCCTCCCAAGTCCTGCTGTATATAAGGATATCATCAAAGAAAACCAGCACAAACTTCCTCAAATGATCCCTGAAAATGTGGTTCATACAAGACTGGAAAGTAGCAGGTGCATTGGTCAACCCAAATGGCATGACCAGAAACTCAAAGTGCCCATAATGACACCTGAAAGCAGTCTTGGGAATGTCCTGTTCCCTCATGCGTATCTGATGGTACCCGGACCTCAAATCAATTTTTGAGAAGAAACGTGCTCCTCTCAACTCGTCCATCAACTCATCGATCCTGGGAATGGGGTACCGGTTCTTCAAAGTCTTCTTGTTCAGTGCCCTGTAATCAATGCACATGCGTAATGTGCCGTCCTTCTTCTTCACCAGCACTACTGAAGAAGCGAAAGGACTGGTGCTGGGTCGAATGTGCCCAAGGGCCAGCAACTCCTGAATGGCCCGCTCTATCTCATCCCGATAGGCCTTGGGATGGCTATATGGTGTGGTGATCACTGCCTGTATCCCCTGCTCCAACTCGATCGTGTGCTCAAACCCCCGATCTGGTGGCTGTCCTGGTGGAATGTCTCCAAAAACTACTGCATACCTGTCGAGAAGAGTCTGTAGATCAGGGTGCACCGTCCGTCCCGTATCTACTACCTCTGAAGCCCGTAGCTCTACTGCCCACTCTATATCTCCCTTGCGGAATGTCGCCTCCATGCTGTGTGCTGATACTGTCTGGGGTGGATATGTGTTCTGCCCTCGTATCTTCTCATGCTTCCCCGTCTTGGGATCATCCCACTCCATCTCTAAGGCCTTCCAATCCGTTGTGACCTTCCCCAGAGTAATAAGCCACTGAACCCCCAATATCACATTGGTGTCCGGGATGTCCACTACAAAGAAGTGATCGGTCAATGTATAGGTGCCCATCGTCACTGATAATTCGGGTACATATCGAGCACATGCCATGGTCTGATCTCCTGGTACCAAAACAGAAAACCCATCAAAGCCCTCCGTCGGTATGCCTCTCCGCTCAACCATCCGGGCATCAATGAAGTTGTGGGTGGCCCCACTATCGACTAAGACCGAAACCCGCTGTCCGCGCACTGTCCCCCGTACGCGCAATGTCAGATACTTGGGGACTCCTCGCAATGCTGCTAGAGCTCCCCCAGTAGGTGCGAATGATGCCCCACCTGCATCGGGTGGTGGAGGTGGTAAGGTACTCTGCGCTGCATAACATCCTCCTGCCTCCTCATCATCCCCTTCATCCTCTTCTCTGCTGCTCTCGGAGAAGACCTCTATGAAATGTGCCTTCCCTACCGCACATTTGTGTCCCGGTGCCCATGGCTCCTGGCAAGTGAAGCATAATCGCTTCCGCCTCAGCTCCCTCCTGGCCTCATCATCAAACTGTCCTCGTCCCGGATTCGCCTTGGGAGGCGGAATCCTCGTGTCCTTACCCTTAGGCTGGAAAGCCTGTCTCTGGGGATAAGGTGGCCGTGTCCTGGGCAAGACATCCTGTAAGTCTCGAGTCCTGTTGATAGCATCCTGCAATGTAGCCGGTCTGTTTGACCGTACTAGGCCACGCAGTGGCTCTGATAGCCCCTCCACAAACATATAGACCATCCGGCCTGTCGATAAGTCAGATACCATCACCGAAATCCTCAAGAAATCCGAGATGTATGCTTCTGCACTCCCAGTCTGTTTGAGCTTAGTTAGCTCAACAAAATGCTGCTCCGGATCCCTCCTGTCAAAACGCTCTACCACTCTCCTGGTAAACTCGGCATATGTCGTCACTGTGGAATGCCCAAGTGTCGCCAATCCATGAAACCACCAATCCTGAGCCTCACCCTCTAAATGCAATGTAGCCATCTTAATGGCCTCCGTCTCCGACATCTGATTAAGCTGGAAATAGATGTCCAACTTCTCCACCCAGGACTTTGCCGTAGTCTTTGATGAACCATCAAACATAGGCAAATGGAATCTACTCGCCGCACGGTGGTCATCACGGTGGTATCCTCGCCCCTTATGCTGGTGCTGCTCCTGCTCAGGGGGTTTGAGGCCATATCTATACTGGAGATAGCGCTCAAAAGGGAGAGTATCCATGAATCCCTGGCCGTAGCCCTGCCATTCTGTATAAGTGGCTGTCCATTGAGCTGGACTCACCTCTCTCGGGGCTGTCGACCCCTCGTCCTCTACTAGGAAAGTAGGCATGGTGTGTCGTGTGGGTGCTGGATTGACCCGCTGTGCATCTCCCCGTACTCCTGTCTCTGTCTCTGCTGGTGAGAATGTGGGCATAGTGGAGCGCTGAGCTGCCACAATGGGAATAGCATCAGGTATGTGGCGAGACATCCCCGATCCTTCACCGACCTGAAAAACTCTAGGGGTTTCCCTCTGACTGATCTCTATGGCTGAAAGCCTCTGTGACGTCTCCTGTAAGTGACGGAGGACCGCCTCTTTGAACCTCTCATCATCTGTCATTGGATTACGCTGTTCTGGGCCCTACTCAGGGTGTTCTGTCTCAGAATCTGTCTCAGGTGGCTCCTGATCAGAGTCACTTCCCCCGAAAAGACTCTTCCGATAGATGTAGGGGTTATCCCCGGGCGTCATAGACTGCTAGCACCACAGGCTGAGCCAGATCTATGCTCTGATACCACTGTAATATCCCCAAAGGGAAATAACCAGTAATACACAGAAATATGCCAGACAGATATAGAAAATACAATGCTGAACCAGATCATAGAACAATTACACATAGAATGCCAGAAAACTGAGCCATTTTATTAATCTGAAAGTACATAGAGAGGAGTACAAGAAAATCAGAATGAGTGCACCTATCCTTGCCCTAGGCAAGTGGAGGCCCTCTCAGACAAATAATGGCTGCAACAAGGATAGCGTCCTAGCTGGCTGAAGACTGCTCTGAAGACTGAAGCTGGACTGCACTGGAACTATGAGCTGAAGACTAAAGGATAGCTGATATCAATACTCCAAACCCTCACCAATGAAAACGCTGTCTCTGCTAGTGACAATGCTGAAACAGATGTAGTGCTGGTCACAAAAACCCTCCAGATGAAAAGCTCAGCTCCTCAAGGCCAAAGACCCTGGAAAACGTTGTCAAGCCCTGCTCGCATGACCCTGCTCATCAGATCAGCGTCCTCCCAGATGGATCAGCGTCCTATATGCTCAGATCTGCTGGATCTGAAGCCTCCAATCCAGATCTGCGTCCTATCCCTCCGGATCTGTGTCCTCCTATATCGGATCTACTGCTATCTCTTCAGATCTATGCTAGATCTGCCAATATCTCCTCAGATCTGCAATCTCCCAAGCTGGATCTAATGCTGTCTCTCCAGATTTGCAACCTATAGAACCAGATCTGCAAATATCTGCTCAGATCTACAATCTCCAAGGCTGGATCTATCAATATGCCTTCAGATCTGCGTCCTCCTCTTCCTGCTGGAACAGCGTCCTCACTCCAAGACTGATCTGCGTCCTTCCTTCCCTCTGGAACAGCGTCCTTCCTCCCAGATAGGAACTGCGTCCTTCCTCCTGCTGAAACAGCGTTTTTCCTGCTAGATCTGCGCAGCCACAAGAGGGCTTCTTCCTCTCCGAATCTCCACCTGAAACTGCTACCAATTCCCACTGAAACTGAAGGATGAAATTCATAAAATAACCTTACTAGGGCGGGCACTCGAAGTCCCCCGAAGCTAAGGGTGAAACCAGAAATAACCTTACCAGGGCAGGCACTCGAAGTCCCCCGAGGCTAAGGGTGAGATCTCCGACCGGAGACACTCGGTTGCACTAAACAGTGCTGCAGACCGACTAAACAATCGGCGTGCTGAAGCAGACAGAAGTCTAGCTCTCAATATCAATATCAAATCATGCATGTCCAAATGAGGTGAGAACCCCACCTTTTATAATGCTAAACTCCCTCCAAAACCTTAACTGCGTCCTTCACTCTCCTTGGCCTGCGCAGTTAACCTTGGGTCAGCCCGATGCCTCCCCATCATACTCATGTGGACCCCCAAGGCCCCCTCTCTAAGTTATAACGTCCATCAACTAGGAAAAGAACACTTTATTTATAAAGTGAGGTGACTAAAGTGAGGTGACCCCTCTTATTTCTCACTTTATTTATTATTTCTAGCTAAAGCGGCAAAATAAAGCAAAAATGAAATATTCCAATTAGCAAAGCTAATTGGGAATATTACAATACCACAATGCTATAGTGAGCATGTTTTTGGTGCCATCGAAAATCGAAGAAGAAAGGAAAAAGCCCAGAAAAATATGATCCATGGTCACGCTCTTACAATGATCTATTGAATATCATTGATACTAAAAGGAAATTCAAGGCAGCTCAAATTGAGTATGAAGATCTAAAGTTACTAGTCAAGCAAACATTCTTGGCTCCTTCATTTCTATATATATCAGCTACGATGAATAGTTTTGTTCACAATTGAAGTTGTGAACAAGACAGATCAAATTTATTTTAGACATCTTTTGAATGAAGAAGCTACAAGGTTTAGCCAGCAAAAGGAATTGCAGCACTTGAAGCTTTCAAGAAAAGCTTGGAGCAGAAATACATAGCTCTGTGATACAACTCTGTGTAACTACCCTTGTCAGCAGAAGTACAAATCCGTGACATCTTGGTGAAGCAAGGACCTTCATGGATATGGCAGCTCATGGCGATTACCCAATGCAAGGCTTCAGAAGGAACCATAATGTCTTTAGTTCAGATATTAAACCAAGAAGTTGTTAAACCAATCATAGTCAACACATATGCCTTGATATTAAGACCTTAAGTCAATTTAAGGATAAGCATTAGATATCGGATAGCTGCTCATTAAAATCATTGTTGGCTAAAAAGTTCCTCTAAGGATAAATCAAAGACTGAAGTTTGTTACTCTCGAAGTACCAATGAATCAGTATCTATATAAAACAACAAGCATGGCTTACTATGAAGCCACTCTACTGAAGAAGTTCTTCAGCAAGCCATCTGTGTGAACCGTCATTGTATATTGCAGATGATGATACCGAGAACCCATCATATTATACATGAAAGGTCATTTATGTTTTAAGGCATGTTTGAGTAAACAGATCTCATGATAAGTATGTTGTCTGATAAGCACTAAGCTCCCTGGAAAGACTAGTTTAGGCTTGTGATCTCCTTGGGTAAGAGGGAGTAAGATCTATATCTTCTTCGTCAAGATATGCAAAAGTTGAGGACTGCTAGAGTGCTTCAATGATCTCGAAGAACAATATTATCCATGTGTTGATGGATGGAGCAATGAGGCTCCTATTGATGCTCCAGTCATCAATATAATCACCAAGAACTAGCCTTGGTTTTCATAAAGTAGCCTAGTGCAATAAAGGAAGAGATGTATGTGGAGCAACCTCTGGGGTTTGAAGTCCAGGATCGGGACACCCATGTTTGCAGGTTGAAGAAAGCCCTCTATGGGTTGAAGCAAGCACCCAAAGCTTGGTACGAAAGGATAGATAGCTACTTGTTGAAGTTGGGCTTCACTCGTAAGAACGCTAATTCAAACCTTTACTTCAAGGTTGATAAAGAAAAGTCTCTCATTCTGGTGTTGTATGTGGACGACCTCTTTCTGACAGGTGCTGACCCTCTCATTCATCAGTGCAAGAGGGAGCTCGCTGCTAAGTTCGAGATAATGGACCTAGGACTGATGCATTACTTCCTAGGCCTGGAGGTCTGGCAGAGACCTGGCGAGATTTTCCTTTCTCAAGGAAAATACATTGTGAAGCTTCTGGAAAGATTTGGTATGGTGGACTGTAAGTCCGTGTCGACACCGATGGAGCTCAACTTTAAGAAGTTGAGTGGGAGCGCTGCTGGGCCCGTGCTAGCAAATCCTACTAAGCATCGTTAACTTGTAGGGGCCCTGATGTTCTTAGGGAACATCCATCCGAACGTATGTTGTGCAGTGAACACTTTGAGTCAACACATGGTTGATCCTCATAACATTCACTGGGTTGGTGCCAAGAAACTCTTGAGGTATCTCTGGGGCACAATAGACCATGGGCTGAGATACACTGCCGAGAGCATGACATTCCTTGGATATTCTGATGCCGATTAGGCAAGCAATGTGGTGGATCGCAAGAGAACATCTGGATGCTGCTTCACACGTAGATCTGCTTTGGGCAGGAAACGAAAGTCGGTATCCTTGAGCATCGCTGAGGCCGAATACACTGCAGCAAGCATGGTTCGTTGTGAAGTCACTTGGTTGCGAAAGCTCTTTAGTGAGTTGTTTGAGCATATGCTAGATGCCACCGTTATCCTCTGTGATAACCAGAGGAGGATTCGTTTGTCAGAGAATCCAGTGTTCCACGATCGATCCAAGCATGTTGATACCACTTATCGGGGATATGGTACAACGAGGCGCTGTAACACTCAATCATATAGGAACTGATGAGCAGGTCACGAATATTCTCACAGAGCCCTTGGGGAAGGTCATGTTCCTAAACCTTGCATGAGAATCTTGGAATTGTGAAACGATCCTATTTGGAGGGTCTTGTTGGACGATGAGCTCTGGGAGCTCCAGGGGGGCTTTGGGGATAGCTTTTTGGAGCTATAAGCAACCACAGGGCTAGGCTTGTCGAACCTAGTTAGTGTGCTTCGACCCCACCGTGATGATATTGATTTGGTTTACCTCTCTCTGGTTTGTGCCCCGTATGCATCCTACCCATGGAGTTTCAGACTCATGGGAAGTACCTCTCATTTGACCAATGAGGAGGGAAATGTGAATAGATACCATAGCAAGACCGATGGACGCATCGGAGATTGTCGTACTCTCTATGTCTAGGATGGCATGGTCCAACCACTTGATCTGGGATCAAGTATAGTGAGGTTTCGGACCTCCAACTGACTTCGGGTTAGGGAAACTAACTTCGGGTTAGTATATGACTCTCTTGAGTCCTAGTGAGGTTTCAAACCTCCAACTGACTTCGGGTTAGTATATGAGTCTCTTGAGTCCTACAAAGGTTTCGGACCTCCAACTGACTTCGGGTCAAGTAAACCAACTTCGAGTTGGTATGAGACTCTTTGCGAGTCCTATAGAGGTTTCGGTCCTCTGGGCTGAATCTGTTAGTCGAGAATGATGTCTTGGTGACTGACCCACTTCTGTTCTGAAATAAAGAAGCCAGCAAAGCAAGTTACGGCGGGATGACGCACGATGTTTGGATGGCACTGGTGGATGCAGTTCTCCCTAGTTGAGAGGGAGTGTTAATTTTGGACAACTAGGTCCAAACTCCATGATGTGATGCTCAGATGTCAATGCCAATATTTTTATTGGGTTCCTCTTTTGGAGAGGTGCAAGATCGATCTAAAGATCATCTTGATCAGATGAGAAGAACATGTATTTTGAATTTATTCCACATGTGCAAGGTCAGCCTCATTTATCCCACATGCATTAGAGATGTGTCACACACCCCCAAATATGCCTATATATTGGAGAGACTTGGAGTTCATTATACACACAAAGTGTGGAGGCATTTTCTGCTCTCTTGATGGTGATGGAGCTGCATTCTTGGTTCTGCGTTTAGGGCTTCTTAGTGCAGCGTCTTTGTGGAGTATTCTTGATGGAACGTCTTAGGGTTGTGTGACATATGTGGATGGCTGACCTTATGAAGACTTTGCTGGTTGAAGCAACCTGCTGACCGTCGTAAGGCCACCATCCTGTATCTCTGTTTTTGGCTTGTCTTCCATCGATCTATTGGTATGTTCTATCTGCATCTTACTTTACTTATGCCCTAGAAGGTTAAAGTGTATTTGCATCTAAGCATAGAACATGTATGGAAAATTAACAAGTGTTCTATTCTTGTTGTCTCTCTGCCACCAAGTCTCTAGTGCATAATGACCAATTTTTGTGCCCTTTTTCCCTCTTAGAAGTCAACTTGGGCCCACCACTGCCACAAATGGCTGAGATTAAATCTCCTTGGACGGTTGAGATCAATCTAATTCTGACTATGGGAAAATTTAAATTTTCCTAAGTCAAGGAATAAATAGAAAAAGTAAATTTGTGCCTTGGCCCCACTTGTGAGTCACTCTGCCAAATTTAGTGCACCTGCTAAATTTAGCAAGACCCTTCCTCCTTTAACTCCATTTAACACAATTTCATCAAAAATGGATTGTGTTAATTGATGTCCCTAGAGGATCAAGATAGAGACAAAGGATGAAAGATGATACCAATGATGAGGGTCCCAATATAAGTGATGGTGGAACATTGTTTGTCATATGGGCAATGAGGATCATTGCTTATCATTGCTAAATGGTTGAGGCTCAAATGATTAATCATTAATGTACTATGGATGGCATTTCTTACTTCATAATAATGGAGTATTCATCTATAAGTAGCACAAATATGCATGTTTTCATATACTCTGCAGTTAATTTGGAAATCAGCATGTTTTATTGAATATAAATGCATTATAATATATAAAACAGAAGCTCCCGAGACGATCCACTCCTGAGGTTTTTGGAAAAAGATGGTCCCACTCAGCTCCACACTCTAGCACCCTTGCACTAGATACCCTAGAGATTGCAGGATACTGAGAGTGTTCATCATCTCTTGTGTCATATTGATTACCCCATCTTAGTGTGAATCTTCCCAGTCAGGGATTATCGAATGGTTGGGTGGGAAAAGTGTCATGGCAATCTCGTTCACTTTTCATCCAAGATAAGTGTTGTGATTCTGTAATGCAATATGAATTATGTTGTTCAATGAATGTTGTACCTTATGTGCACTACATACTTTCTGCATAAAGTGCCATGTCATTTGGTTAATTGTGCCATTCATCGCTACATTAGCTAGTGCAAATAGAGTATAGCGTATTCCTGTTAAAGCATGTGGACTAGCAGAAAGCAGTATATGTAAATAGAACCTGAGGATCCATTTGGTTCAGGCAGGTTGTTTCTTCCAACCACAGCATATTTATGATGACTCTCATGTGTAACTAGGGCAATTCAAACCAGGGGAGTAACTTCAACAAGATAAATGAACTGACAAGTAACATCTGGTTATCAATCCCATGCTACAGAGGAGATGAAGATCTGCCAAAGTTAAAATGCAACCTCCTTTCTTGGGATGAAGTGGCAGGAGACCAAATGAAGCTGTGCACTCTCCTGAAATGGCAGGAGACTAAAAGATACATTCCTCCTGCAAAATTCCTCCTCAGCTTAGACTGTAGGGTTGAGAACGATAAGGACTATCAATGCAGATCAAGAATAGATTAAAAACATTAACTCAGAATTCCAACAAGTTGATATGCACTTTCAGTAGCACCTCCACGACTATATTGGTGAGGTAAATTTTGATGCAATGGATATTACTGTTGGAGCACAAGCAGAAATATGTCAAATCATAGAAGATAAGGTCCTCAAACTATAGTTCTGAGAATGGCACAGCTGTTCCATGTTTTGCTCCTGGGACAGAAAAATAAGTGCCTATTGACAAGTATTCCAATATATCCATTGACTTAGAAGAACTGGGACCTCAATCTATAGAAAGGCATTCAAGTTGCTTGGTGAAACATAGCCGCATTGCAGGTGAGCGTAGTGGTCAAAAGTACAACAAATCGCTGTAACTCTAAGATAATATGAAATGGTAACTCGGTAATTGGGCAGGGTTAATTTTCTTATACATTTTCATTAAATGATTATTTAAATGGCCCATGTGCACATGCAAAATTTTCACATCATATTGCAATTTTTGAGATAACAGGAAATGGCATATTACCAGGCATCTTCATTGATGAAGTAATAAAAGGCCCCATGTCTTCAGGGTATCAGATTTATCATAGTTAAACATCCATTGCTTTCGCTAGGCCTGAGTTTGAAACCACTAAAAGGCCCCATGTCTTCAGTATATCTGATTTATCATAGTTAAACATCCATTGCTTTCGCTAGGCCTGAGTTTGAAGCCACAATGATTAAATCTACTTGATTGATGAGATCAAATATGAAGGACAGGCATAACCTTCATCGTGAATACGGCCAGTCAATGCAGAGATGAAACAAAATTATCTTCTTAAGACAACAGGAATTCTGATAGATCATTACAAGACTGAGGATCATATGGTTAATTCTCACACCTGGGTCTGCCCCACTCAAATTTGGTAATAATTCTGGTCCAAAATTCAGCTAATTTAGGAAAACTATATCAGGACTCTGAACTCATCTCGGTAACTTCAGTCTGCTTAATCTTATAAAACTGCATTAATTTGACAGTTGTAATGGTTTTTGCCCCAGAAGAAGTCAAATTCAACAGAATCACATATTTTTTTAACGTGCCGTCTATTTTTAGCAAAGACCATTTTTTGGCAATCACTGGAGAAGAAAAATTGGCAAACGACTTCTGAGAATCGCAATCTAAAATCATGGAAATGGATCGCCCAGAGATAAAAATTAACAGTTATAGTCTAAACTCTACACAAAAATAAGCATTCAGATAAACCTCCACAAAAATAAACCTCGGGTTTTTTTTCTGTAAAATGTGTGTTGACAATATTGTAAACAATTAACAAGAGAATTTAACCTTAAAACGGTGGGCTTTCCTCAAAGCCTAAATGGGCAGATAAAATAATCGGTATGTATTTTGGGGTTTTGAGATTTCGTGATGAATTACGAAGTTGTTAATGAAACATTTCCGAAGCGGCAATGTGCTATCATTCCTAAATGTACCCATCAATAAACCTCGGGTTTTTTTTCGGTAAAATGTGTGTTGACAATATCGTAAACAATTAACAAGAAAATTTAAACTTAAAACGGTGGGCTTTCCTCAAAACCTAAAGGGGCAGATAAAATCATCAGTATGTAATTTGGGGTTTTGAGATTTCGTGATGAATTACGAAGTTGTTAATGAACCATTTCCGAAGCGGCAACGTGCGATCATTCCTACATGTATCCATACCTGGTTAGCTGGTCCTTTTTGCCTGGTCGGCGATCGAAGAAGCGCGGGGCGATTCAGGTTCATACCCCCCTCTTTCTCGCACTCTCGCACGGTTTCGTAATCTCGCAGTCCGAAACAACAGAAAGTATATTCTTTCACGATCCTTGGCTTGAGAGTTTTCCCTTCTAGTCACCAAATTTCAATTTCGTTTCATTTCGCCGGAATTTCACTCCTCTAGTATCTTCTTAAAGCCACGGCATCTTCTGCAACATCCGACGGCCCACAGCTCGGTAATTTATAACGGGAAAGAGAACGATAATGTGCCGTCCTAGTCAGCTTTAAATGGACACGTGTAGATGCAGAAAAGCTACTTTGACGGGGTGATCGGGACAAGCGCCACATGGAGTGTTGTGAATGGTTGAATTTCTCCTTTGCACAATGGGTAAGAATGAGTGTGTTTCAGTGAATAGGATGGATGCATCTCGTCGTATGAGCCAGTCGAAACGGTCTATTGGTGTTGACTGGAAGGTAGAAGTATGGCGCAGGGTTCATATTTGTGGACGTTAAAAAAAAAAAAAAAAATTATATAAAATTTATATATCAATTTCAGTGTGAAATGGGATCGTGGAAGAGACCTTAACAAGTTTGGGAAGAAAGGGTATGTATTTTTTGTACTTTTGGGGCAGTGGAATCAGAAAAACATTTCATTTTGGAATGTGATGCTTTCAGAGACATTAGGGATAGTGACCACAGTATGTTAGCATCAATTCTGTGACATTGTCTTTTTAGTAAAGGCACTGTTAGAAGGTTGGGTCAACTCATTATCAATTTGAGTAAGAAAATGATTGAATTACAGAAGCAAAAAACAAGGAAGCTGGTAGTCCCATAGACTATCTTTAGTCTCTTGGACGTTTAAAAATAAAGAAGAGTCAATCATGTACAGTCCTACAACTACACCTCTTACTTGGTCATCAGATCTCTATGTCCAATAACTGATGAAAGCTAGGGCAAGGCTGGAAATTTTAGAAGCAAGCAAACAAGAAAGTGATTGCAAACATTCAAAGATCACACTTGCAAATCAATGTTTAATGGAATGTAATAGAATTTTGAAGGAACAGGTAACAATGTTACAAGACGCTGTAGAGGCAGGGAAACGAGAATGGGAAAACATAAAGGCAGCATGGCAAAGCAGGAATGACGCAATGGCAGCAAACAAAGATGTGATAATCTCTAAAACAACTCAGGGAAATACACAAATGGGTCAACAAACAGTTCTTTTCGAAAAGAAGGCAGAAGAGAACAAGAAGACATACATTCCAAAAGAAATCAAAACTAGGGTTGATGACACTAATGGTCACGGGATAGATGAAAAAAAAGATGTAAGTTCTCGTAGAGCACAAGAAAGAGAACATAAAGAAAGAAAATAGAGAGAAACAAATTGTATTACCAGGGGAATAAGAGACTATGGAAAGAATGAAAGCACTTTCAATTTGATAAGGGACTTTTTGAGAGAGAAATTACAGTGGAGAGGGCAAATTTGTCAAGCAAGGAGGGTGAGAAAGATATGTGAGGAAAGACCTCGACCTATAAAATTCATCATGGCAAGTGTGCAAGAGAAGCATTCTACAGTAGATCATGGGATCACACTGAGATACATTGTTGAAAATGTTTGGGGGAGCAAAGAAAAAGTATTTTGCTGCTTTGTTGACTTCAAAAAGGCACTTGACACGGTCCCTAGAGATAAGTTATGGCGTAGAATGGAAGAACTTGAAATTCCTTTACAATATAGAGCTGTCGTCCATAGGCTTTATGAAGAGGTGAAAGTCAAAATTAGAATTTTAGCAAGCATTTCAGAAAGTTTTAGAAGTGACATCGGAGTCGAACAAGGTTGCCCTTTATCCCCTACCCTTTTTGGTTTATATATTGAAAACTTGGAAGAGTGGCTAAATTTGCAAGGTGGGGATGGTGTTCGATTGGGGGAGTTTGTGATAAAGCTTCTTCTATATGCCGATGATCTTGTGCTGGTTGCTAAATCGGCCCATGGATTGCAGATGCACCTATATGCCCTTGAGCAATTTTGTAAAGCGGTGGGGATGCAAATCAATATCAGTGAGACCAAAATAATGATTTTCTCTAATAAAAGGAAGCAAAGTCAGCATACGTTCTTCTTCGAAAGCAACATTTTTGAAGAAGTAAATGAATACAAGTACCTTGGGATCGATTTCAACAACAAGCTTAATTGGGAGGATTGCAGAAAGAAAAGAATTTTAGAAGGGTAGAAAGCATTATATGCGCTTCAAAATAGATGTAGAGAGGCAGAGTTATGGGATTGGAACACGATCAAAGTACTTTTTGGACTCCTAGTTTGTCCAGTGATATTATATGGGTGTGAATTGTGGGCTAGCAACATCCCTGTTTCAAAATGGAAACAAATTGAAAAAAATAAAAAACGCTTGATCATGAGCAAGTTCAAAATAAAAAGTTTGGTTCCCTGTCAGATAATGTTGAGTGAAATAGGGGCAACTCCCATCGAAGCAATTGGCATGGTGCACCTTATAAGGTATCTAAAAAGAATTGAGGAAATGGGAGGAGGTAGATGGTCGAAAGTTATCTTCAATGAACGTATGAGTGAAAGAAAGAAAGCATGGATGAGACAAAACAACAAATGGATGCAAAAATGGAATATTTACTTGAATGCATGTCCCACAAATAGCGAGGAGTTAAATAATTTTGTGTTGGAGAAGTCCCATAAGGGTATATGGGGAAAAGAGTTGGGTAGAAAGAAGAAGTATCATGTTTAGGAATTCAACCCCACTTGTGATCTCAAACAAAAAGAATACATTGGAGTTAACATTCCGTGGAGAGCAAAGGTTCTTATTGCTCAATTAAGAACTAACTCACATTAACTTCGGTGTGAAACGGGACAATGGAAGAGACCTAAAGAAGCTTGGAAATAAAGGGTATGTACTTTTTGCACCTCTGGGGCAATGGAATCAGAAAAACATTTCATTTTGGAATGTGACGCTTTCAGAGACATCAAGGACGTTTACCACAGTTCGTTAGTATCAATTCCGTGGCATTGTCTTTTCAGTGATGGAACTGTTAGAAGGTTGGGTCAGTTCATCATCAATTCAAGTAAGAAAAAGATTGAAATATAGAAGGCAAAAAACAAGGAAGTTGGTGGTCCCATAGATTGCTCTTAATCTCGTGGACGTTAAAATATCATTCATTCATTCATTCATTATTTTTTGCTTCATATGAGCCAGTTGAAACAATATATTGGTGTTTAGTGGAAAATATAAATATGGAGCACAGTTTTAATATTTTATTTCTTTCTTTCTTGTATGAAGTTTATTGTTTTTACTTCTTATAGCAAGAAGAGCATTGATGTATGAATGTATGAAATTTATTGTTTTTGCCTCTTTAGAATAAGAAGAATGGCATTGATGTTTTTACTATAAATTTTGGTAAGAATTATTTTGGATGGAATAAAATCACAAATATTAAAAGTGAATATAATAAATGATTTTTCCACTGTTGAACTTATTTTCAATAATAACAAATAAAGTATAACAGTTATATTAATATAAAAATATAATTTAAGTCTAAGATTTGGTTTTGTTTGGAAGGTGAATTTTTAAATTTATTTTCAATAATAACGAACAAAGTATAATAATTGTATTAATATAAAATTATAATTTGAGTCTAAGATTTGGTTTTTCATTTTGTTATGAAAATGAACTATATTTCATAGTTTTAAAAGTGTTAGACAAAAAAATTCTCTTAAATGATTTTCATCCAAAAAAAAATTAACATACTAGTTATGGGTTATAGATTACAAAAGCTTTAAAAAAAAAAAAAACATATTAAATTTTAATAATAATAAATTTACAATGTTTAGGTTTTTCTTTCATAAATGCCATCCTTTAAACATTCTCCTCTCTTGAAATGCTGATGGATCCTTGTCCCACCAAGTTTATAGAAAAAAGATCCACACTCAGCAATATTTACATGCCACCTCTCACCACCATCCAGACCAAAAACTTGGAGTCCCAAACACTTTAACAACGAGAGCCATAAGAATTTATGACAATGATCACTTGGAATCTGAAAAAGCTCATCTTATGGAAGTATTTTTAAGGAATGGGTATAATAAACAACAAGCCTTCAAAGCTTTCTGCACAACTAACAATCCTAAGAAAAATAATAACAATAACTATAAAAACAATGACAACATTGTTGGGAAGGTCAACTTACCTTACATCCTAGGGATCTCTGATAGAATTGCCAATATTTTAAAGAAAACCAACATCTACACCACCTTCAAACCCATAAACACCATCCACGTCATCCTTAAGTCTGTTAAAGATCCCCTTGACTCTAAAGTCCAAAAAAGTGTTTATCTCGTCCCTTGCTCATGTGGCAAGCCATACATTGGGGAAACTGGGTGCTCCATCAAAAGCAGAATCCAGAAACACCCTGCAGACATAAAACATAATCAATTTAAAACCTCTACCCTAGCTGATCTTTCAAACCACACCAAACATCATATCTGCATCGAAAACTCTCGCATCTTAGCCAAGATTGACCAATATTATCATAGAAAATTCAAAAAAGCCCCAGAAATCAATAAACATCCTAACGACCTCAATAAAGATGAAGGTTGAAACATTAGTGAGAATTGGATTCCATTAACTTCAATGATAAACCCCTCTCAACCATAATTTTTTCATTTTTATTTTTCACTAGTTAAAATTTTTTCCTCCTTATATTATTGCAACATAATTTCTCTTTTTTAGCTTTGGACCTACCTTTTCTTTGCTATTAAAGAGCTTAATCCCTTTAATTAGTATATTAACTTTATCATTTAATTAAAATAATTTCACTCTACAATATTGAGCTATATGTCATTCATTTTTAATAATAAATATCAATTAATTTTTTTATAAATTAGAATTAATTAATAACAATTATATACATTAGCATTAACTCATAATCTTATCCTTGTTTAAATAATTCCAAAAAAATACATTAATATTAAATTAACACATTAAATGTGAAAATGTAGTGTAAATAACTTAATATTAAATTAACACATTAATATTCCAATATGAAATATTTATTATAAATAAATTTAATTTAAACTAACCCTTTGATTTATAATCTACATTTATTAATCTATAATTAATAATAATTATAAATAAAAAAGCAAATTACTTTTTAATCTATTAAACCTTTATAAAAATCAAAATTTTGAAAATATTTGTAAATAATAAAATAACAAAATTGTAATCAACAATTTATATAATTAAGGGGAATATTCTATAATTTAAATCTAGATTAAAAAAATTTACAAATTTTTGAAAATACTTTTAATAAAATAACAAAAATCTCAAATTAATAAAGAAAACACGACCTATTTTTTCTCTTAACCTTTTCCTATTTATATATCTCTCTGTTGAGATTCAACAAGACGATGAGCTTAGTGAAAAGAGTCGCCTTCACTAAGTGGGCCCGCAAGCTATTTTTGGTGCAAGTCTACTTTTAGACTATGTTTATTTTTAGACATGATGATCATATTTCAGAAGTTGCAAGATGCTATTTGTGGATGGTTGATCAAGTTGGAAAAATAGATGAAATTCTATTTTTAGAATATTGGGCGAAGTCTATTTATAGATCGTCAATCTAAAAATAGATGCATGTCGATTATTATTAGCTCTTAATAATAATCAAACTATAAACAACAACTTATTCTCTTGGAGCACTTCAGTTCAGTGCACAGATGTGGCACATCAGCTGACAGAAGGAATTACGCTATTCCTAAGGGTTTATTGGAGCTAATGCACAGAATTTGTTAAACTCGGCGGCGGTGAGCGAAAGAAGACAACAGTTGGAAGAAGTAGTTATGGAGTTGTATTTAGTTTAACTCAGTTAGACTCAGTTGAGCTGGTTGTATCTAGTCTAACTGAATGATACACTAATGAGAGTGGAGTGAATGAGCTGTTGTCGAACCTCATAAATACACTCATTGCCTCAATCTGGGCACAGACATCGCTAACTACACCGTACGGCGCTTCAAAGGGGAGTGACCGTTGGGAGATAAGTGAAAGGGCAAGATAGATTATTTGTTGTGACTATTAGTGATGCATTGATTGCATCCAACACACAGTGGAGATGTCAATGAGGATTGCACAGTTAAGGATGGAGTAATTCGAATTCATTCAGAGCTATTCTTAAGCAGAGATTGCGCAGTGGAGGGGCTAGCAGGTGGCATAGATCGGTGCATGGATTTGCAAGATTAGGCATGTATAGTGTATGACGATTGTACTGTACTGAGAGCTTGTGATGAGCTTTGTATGTTTGTATGAGATTGTCATATGATCTCCATGTTACATAATATATAGTTGGGGTTTTCAGCTTCAGGCTTTCCCGGTTAAAAACTGTGTTGTGTGATTGAATATTTTTGTTTATGCTTCACATGTGTGTGCAATTAATTTTTCCGCAAAAGATTAACAAGTGAAATAGATTCAGTATCTTGCACAAAGTTAAATAGTGTGAGATCAGGTGGATCTTGGACATATGCATGCTTAGTTCATATAATTTCTACACTCTCCTAAGACAAGTTTCTCTCACTTTTCTATCTTGATAATGAACCTTGTTAGATGATTCAAAACATCGATACTAAAATTCCTTTATGTGATGGATCCAAAAACACAACCAAAACAAAATATAGATCACAGAAGTTCGAAATCTGAAATATAATATACAATTTTTTTTTCATAAATACAAATATATAAAAACATACAAGTTATTGAAATTTCAAAAATTAATATAATTTGTTTTTTTAATCAACCCATAATATTTAAAATAATGACAAACTTAATTTATATTAAATTTTATAAAAACTACTAATAATATTTAATATTTCTTTTTATTAAAAATAAAAACCATAAAACATAATTAAATATAAACTATCATATCATCATATATATCAATGTGAATGTTACAACAAATGGTATGTCTATGATGACCATTATATATTAATGCTTATGTTACAATGATTAACATTACTACAAGTTTATATGACATGACATTGGGATGTTTATCCTTACATCAAAGTATGTATATGCTTTTCTCACTTAAGGTTGGCAGGTATTAGGCCTTAGGGAGCCAAGGCACACCTTTGTCCCAATCGTGCACCAAGGCATGCCCCTGGAAGCCTTGATGAGACAACTCATTTTGGAGCGACACCCCTGTCACAAGCTAGGGCACACAAGATGACATAGGTGAGTCGAGGGTGCACGAGATGAAACAGGTGGAACGAAATTTAGCGTTGATAGAACAAAATTTGAGGGTGCTCAGGCAAATGATGAGTCAACACAACCCAAGGCCCCCAAATCGTGGGTGAGTTGACCCATGCGGCAAATGGAACAATGGGATGAGCTGACCCATGTAGTCGACCAAGATGTGGGAGAAGAATTGCATGATGGTTGGCGCATAACGATATAAGTAGAGGAGAACTACATAAGTAGAAGACATAACTAAACTTGCACACAAGACATTGTTTTGGATCAGAGACAAACAAGGGATGATGGGAAGCCAAGGGAGATAGCTCGGGCCTATGGTAATGTAGGGCATGAGGGCAGAGATAAACCAAACCAAACCAACATGCGTCTAGGGTGAGACGACCTGCACTAGAAGTGGGACGACCCGCGGTAGGTGGGTCTGGTGGCCAAATGGGTCAGTGAGTTTGGAGACAAGCTTGTTTATATCTTTTGGGATTTTTGGATTTTGTGGATTGGTTGGACCGAGCTATTATCTCAAGGAAATATTGTACTTACACATTTTAATAAAAGTAGAAATTCGAAGGGTCGTTTCCATTGAAATAGTGCATGTGTGTGATGATGTTAATGAGCATATGATGTTCATGGTTTTTGTCAATGGAACTTGATGAGACAATGTTATTACTACTCTATGTTTGAAAAAAAATTGCACTTTAATACTAATATAGGGATTAACACGAGTAATACATTGTGAGACATAGTTTGGGTGAAGTAGCATTATGCTACACTGGGCAATTGTGAAGTACATCAATGCTACATGTTCGAGGGGTCACAATGCACCAAAAAGAAATGCTTTATGATCGTAAGAAACCCTAAAGCCGCAACAACAAGTAATCCAATAATTATAATAAGACCTTTATGTGTTACAAATCTAAATAAATTTTTTATCCATTTATCAAGTTTTCCATGGACGATGGTTGATTTCACCCGTGGATTTGCTTGGTTTTTTATGGGTTCAAAGACTTTCTATAAACTAAAACAAGTGCTACATAGTAGCTACTTTTTACCACTTAGTTTAAATATAGCTAAATTAAAGTAAAAATATTGAATTCAAGTTAGTGTTAATGTAAATATTGAATTCAAGTTAGCGTTAAGGTAAATATTGAATTCAAGTTAGTGTTAAGGTTTAGAATCCAATCAATGTAGCTTTTTATTGATTGGTAAATTGAGGTATTTTGTTAATTGTAATTATGAATTGTCTACAAGTATGAACAACTTTGTTGCTAATTTCGTTTGTTGAAATACGAATTCATCTATCGTCACCCCTTCTCATCATTAAGTTAAAGGTTGATTTCATTAAAATGATTAACCTAAAAATCTCATACTAAATTTATGCTCTTTTTAGTCTATATACTTTATTATAGTGTTTGAAAATATCGTGTAAATAATTTGTTTGTGACTAAATATATAGTTATTTTATTAATTGTATTATTAGCCAATAAAAATATTGAAAAAATTATATAAACAAAATATATATATAGAAAGAAGGAGAAAGAGAAAAAAAAAAATGTACAAAAAAATGTATAATACAAATTTTCTTTATTTATAACACATATATATAAATATACTCATATTCTTAAACCAGTCTTAATAAAGTTTGTGAAAATAGATAAAATAGAGCGAAAAGAGTTCTTCCACTTGTCATCGTTAACAAGTTTAATATTAAAAGAAAATGGGAATAGGATTAAAGTTAGGATAATAATAAGTAGTATTGAGAAAATACCAGAAGAAAACTACCTATCAAATAATTAATGTTTAATATTATATTTGTTTTATTGTATATTTTTAATAATTTAAAAATATTAAATATTTTTATTGATTTTAAAAACTT
Source organism: Pinus albicaulis (assembly GCA_034641835.2). Taxonomy (NCBI): domain Eukaryota; kingdom Viridiplantae; phylum Streptophyta; class Pinopsida; order Pinales; family Pinaceae; genus Pinus; species Pinus albicaulis. The sequence continues at coordinate 340,012,274 of CM076574.1, read as the reverse complement.
TTTAAATCCCAAAAAGATACGTTTCGTGCAAAGCATAGACATAAATAAAAATTTGATCTTTTACACTTGATGATTAATATTATTGTAGATATTTGAATCGTAGTTTCAAGCAATAATGTTTTACATTTTTCCATTCTTAATTGTGAGTGTGACCGCCACCCAATAGCCTTTAACTCGAAGTCAGTTCTCTTAAATTTAATACTTAGGTGGTGCTCGATATTCTTAATTGCCGCCAAGTAGTTTCACAGTAGGGCAAACGTTATTTCCCAGTTCGTCGGTTTATGAATGTGCGAGGCAAGAAATGCTCATTGCACGATGATGTCTCGCTTTAATTTTATAGTGGGAATTTCCTGCTTCGGTGCATTTATGGGTCAACGCACTGGGAAATAACGTTTGTCTTCACAGGAGCCAGGGTTGGCGGTGGGCGTGCACGAGGGTAATAAAAAGAAAGCTCTAATTTGTTAGTGGTAGTAACCATGTACTTTTCAATACAGTTATTGCATCATTGAGAGTCGTGGATGCATTCAGCTCATGCACCAGTTTTTAGAGAAGGTTGAAGGTTTAAAATTAAAATTAATGTTATAAATGTATAATGGTTAAGAGTACATGTTTTTTTAAGAGGTCAAATGTTTAAAACTAGAGGGGAGTAGAGTATGTATGTTTTTATAGATTTAGTAGTCAAATTAATACGCGTAAGTAGGTCCTTTATTCCATAAAAAAAAAGTCTCACACACCAATTTAGTATCTTACTTAACAATGATCTTAAAATTAGATAATAATAATAATAATAATAATTTCTAAAAAAATTGCAATAATAAGTTAAATTTAATAATCAATCAAATTAAACATAATTAAATTAAATTATTTAAAAAAAAATTAACATGTAATATTAAACTATGCAAATTTTGCAATTTGTTTTTTTCCAAAAACCAAATACAATATTTACTACCTTATTGCAAAGATAATAATGTTGATGCCAATGGCAACTTCCTAAAAAGCAAACAAGGCTACAAGGTAGCGACTACCTGCCGCTTAGTTTAAATATAGTAATGTTGCAATGTGATGTTGGAAAATGTCTATGGATAGCTATTACAACTATTACATGCTGCTTAATGTAATTATAGAGATGTTGCAATTTGAGTTTAAGGATGTTTCTGAAGATTTGTTTTGTAATAAAGTATAGTTAAATTAAATTAGAAATAATTGTTACAATTTGAGTTTGAGCATGTCTTTGGGGATTTGTTAAATGTTGCCATTTGAATTAAAGGATGTCTATGAGGATTTTTTTTGTAATAAAGTTGTCGCTTAGTTTAGTTTAAATATAGCTAAATTAAAGTAAAAAATAAGAATTTATGCGCTATATAGTAATAGTTTAAATCTATCTAAATTATAGTAAAACAACTTTTGTGTTGATGATGGTAACCAATTGATGATTACTAGGATGACCCATGAGCATATGCATTTGATGTGTAGATTAGATCTGCTACATATGCTTAGCTTGTTTTTGGCATCAATATAAGTATGACAGAGTAGCTACTACCTGTTGCTTAATGTAAATATAGATATGTTGCAATTTGAGTTTCAACATGTTTCTGAGGATTTGCTTTCTAATAAAGTTGTTGCTTAGTTTAGTTTAAAGTGTTAAGGTTTATAATCTAATCAATTTAGGTTTTTTAGTAAATGGTAAATTGAGGTATTTTGTTAATCCAATTCCACCTAATACAAGGAAAAGGCTTGTGAATCTAAGTAATCAGATATATACTTAGGCACAATTGAGGAATTGGAAACAAGTGCGTAATGTAACAATTATCTGGAAAAACTGGTTGACACAGTTGAACAATGAGTTAGGAACCTCGTCAAAGAAGTTTATAATGTATCAATTATCTAGAAAATTGTTGGCATCGTGGAGGAATGGGTTTGTAACCTCATCAAACAAGTGCATAATTCATCAATTATTTGGAAAGTTGTGGTGCATAAGTATGCCGCTTAATGCAATTATAGAACTGTTGCAATTTGAGTTTGAGCATGTTTATGAAGATTTGCTTTGTAATAAAGTATAGTTAAATTAAATTAGAAATAATTGTTGCAATTTGAGTTTGAGCATGTCTATTAGGATTTTCTTTGTAATAAAGTCGCCGCTTAATTTAGTTTAAATATAATTAAATCAAAGTAAAAATTAAAAATTTATGTGCTATATAGTAGTAGTTTAAATCTATCTAAATTATAATAAAACAACTTTTGTGTTGATGATGGTAACCAATTGATAATTACTAGGACGACCCACGAGCATATGCATTTGATGTGTAGATTAGATCTGCTACATATGCTTAGCTTATTTTTGGCATCAATGTGAGTATGCCAGAGTAACTACTACCTGCTGCTTATCAATGATCGGTTTTTATAAATTAGTACTAATAATATTTTTAGTACTAAAATAAAATAAAAGGTGGAATTTATTTTATAACTTTTTTATTTTTAATTCAATTTTTAAGAAATAATATTTATAATTTTTTTTTTTCAATTTAATTAAAAAAATATTGTGTTGTATTGTGTCTACAAGTACAGTGTCTTGTTGATGATGGAGGCTTTTGTTATGGCCCGATGCGATGAGTTCATCGCATGTTATTTCATATAACAATCGCCCTCCACTTAAGCCAAGGTCCGCGGGTCCACAAGACCACGCGACATTATCATATTGTATTGCAAGTTGAAACGTATCGGGAGCGTTTTGTTTGTGGCCCAATTGAACAGTGAAAGGAACCGGACCCAATGCATATTATAGGCCGCAACTAAAAGTTGAACTCGGGTCTGATTAACAATCGACATCGGCGTTTTTTATTTGAACCATTTGTTATGCTATAAGTCCGAACCCGATCTATGTTATATGGTGCATTTAATAGTTGATCGCGGGTTCGCGTTTCAATCGGCATCAAAACTTTTTGTATTGGCTGCTTTGTAATATTATGTTTTGGACCTGATGCAGTTTATGAAGCAGATTTAATCTCTTTTCAGGTCCAGCGGTATATGCGCAAATGAAATGTTTTAATGCTTTTATCACGCGACAAAAGGTTTTACAACGTTTGGTTTGTTGTATTGTTTTAAATATATACAAAGCGCATTTGTAATAGGCCCCACAAATTTTAGTTTAGTTTCATTTCATATAGTTTTTGTTTTATGTTTTAATATGCGTGACATTTATAAAGTAAGAAGCCCGATAGGCTATTGTAACAGACAATGTAATGTTTTTATTTTGAAAGCACAGCAGAGTGCGAAAGACGGTATGTGATTTTTTTTTACTGTTTATTTTCTTTAAAACAAACAAAAAAAACACAGAGTGTGTATTGTTTTTTTCATTATTTTGTAGTGAGCCCGATGGCAAAATACGGTCATGATCAGGCGTGGTCAATTGTTTTGCTCAGCGTTACTCATCATTTTCATTAAAAAATAATTGTGATGTATAAGTTTAAAAAAATATAAGATTAAATAAATTTAAAAATATATATTATATTTAAATAATAATTCGATTCAAAAATCCCTCTAAGGTTATAATTAATATTTTTTTTAAATGTGAATTGTATTAAAATGACTTTCGAAGTTCTGTACTGCATATGTTACAAGTTCTGTACTGTAGTAATAACTCAATTAGCCAGTCACTTATTGTAAGAGCAGATGTAAAAATAACTCAATTAGTCAGTCAATGTCAGTGCAGATTTCAGAAATAACTAAATTTGCTAGTTATTATAAAGAGCAGATTTCAAAAATTCCATAACATAAAGTGACTATTGGAAACAGCCAAAAATGCAAAGAAAGTAGCAGTGTTGTTAGTAGGGACTCAAAATAAAAAATTCATAACAAACAACAAAGTGGAAATATGGAAAAAAGTGGTACAGTGGAACTTCGTATAGTTTGATCTACAATCAGAAAATAATGCCCTGTCGGATTGGATAAAGGTGACATATTAAGAAGAGTTTTAACGAAAAAATTCTGGGTCAAACAAAAGGTAAATTATGTCGTACCGTACCACCTAATTTTACATTTCTCACATGTTTCTCCATTGAATTCGAAAACAATCACAACAAACAATATTGTAAAATCTCAACTATTTACCAAATCAAAGAGTCACTACATGCCTGAGCACTGATTTTGACATAATGTACCAGGCCAGGCAATTAATCATATATATATATATAGATTCTATATCAACATAAGCTGCATACATGCAGAGATATACCCAAAAAAACAGAAGGAACCCATCCCATACACAAAAAGAAACTAATACTGTTCAGAAAGGCATATGTGCGTGCAGGCACACAAAGTACCAGAGTCATAGTGAAATCTCAATATAAGTAGAGCACCAGTGATAAAAAAGTATCAAAAGAGCAAAAAAAAATGGAGCACTAGTATACCAGAATGGCCCAATAACAGAGACCAGAAGTATGATGTAAACCAAAGTCATATTCAGTGAAGGAGAACAGAACCTTGTGCCTGTGGTAGTACATGATGCCAAAATCTTTCTCAACTCCTAGCTTTGAAAATCGATCAGCCACAGAGTTTTTCTTCCTGTAGACGTGAAAATGTCAGTCTGGCTAAAAGAGTCACCCAAATCTATGATCCTGTTCAGCCAATGTATCAGATATGGAAAAGCCAGCCAATTTGTTTTATCAAGAACTCAAATGATACGAGTAGTTCATTGTTGGATATGTTTGAACCTGCGTTGAACCCTCTGGTTATTGGAGCAATATCGGTTGAGACAGAAACCTTGCTCGCTGAGCGATATCCGTGATGTGTCCTTGCGGTCATCTAGGCGGAGAAGACAAGATTGGAGGAAAGGCAGAACTGGAAAAATCATGAACAGTTATGTGGCCAAGCCTCATATGAAGTCCTTTGATTAAGATATTAAAAAATCACAGGTATAGTTAAGTTGCCAGTTCAATAAATTAGTGCAGAGTAAGTTTGGCAAATACAAAAGAATTAAATACAACAAAGACAAAAACCAGAATTATACTATTTAAGGAGACTTGTATTCTTGGCTTGAAATACTGTTCAAACCATTTGTGGCATCCACACTGTACGTGCATAGTTTATTGATTATATATATTATCTCATGGAATCGAAGATTTAGTGAAAATTCTTAAACAAATACTTATCAAAAGCTAAGACTGGAGTACTTGAATATTAAAGTAGAAAAAGAACTTAACAAAGTAAATGTCAATGACCCAATAATCAAGTTGGCTATCACGCTATGTTAAATACTTGGCCACTAGGAGGAATAAGAGTTCCATTTTGTGTTATTGTATTTTGTTCCATAGTTGAAAATACAACTAGGAGTGTGAAGTAAGAGAGAAAAATGTATGAAGTTAAGTTTTTATAGCAACCTTACACGCTAAAAGTCTTAGCTAACTCTAGAGAGATTACCTCTTTCTTTGTACTCACATATTTTCCATACCAGAAAAGAGAGAGTAGAGCATGTTTACATTTTAGTTTTTTTTTTCTCCCATAAGGATTTCCTAGGGAAAAAGGAGTCTAGAGCATCATTAATTTTTAGGGTTGCTTGTCTCCCATATAAGGATTTCCTAGGAAAATAATTGTGTTGATTGTCTAGAGATATGTATGTGTGTGTTTCATTATGTTCTCTATTTCTTATGTTGTGTTTCATTATGTTTTATATTTCTTACATTTCTGCCCTCCTATTTTTCTTTCCAATCAAGGTTTATAAAATAACATGAGAAGCAACATGAGACTTGGAACAATCATTTTCATTATCTATATGGAAGGCAAGAAGGATTATATCCCTTTAAGCTTAAGCTTATGTAGTTTGTCAATTTTTATCATATATTTTTTGGTAAGGGTAAATGTTTTTTTATCTATAGTACAAGTCATGAGTTCCCCAATTTTACCTTATGTAAAGCATGATTCTAGGATTACTACAATTTGTACTTGGTTTTTTATTGTGATGATGCCCCGTCTCAATCACTTGGCCATCTCTCGATGGGTAGTTAAATCTTTATAACAATACTTAAGTAATATTTATCTATTTGTATTATGTGAAATTATGTAAAAAATGGTATACTATTTTTCATAAAATTGGGTTGAGTTTATCATATATTTCAATGAAAGTTGATTAAATATGTTTTCTTTAAAAGGATCTAACAATTTTGTTGAGGTATGAATTTGCAATTTTGTGTGGCTCTCTATCAACCTTCACTTCCTCATTTCTAGAAAAAATCTACTTGCTCATTCGTATACCCACTATCTATTCAAATGCATAAGTTTTGAACTCTCAATAACTATGTTTTTCCACGTAGGAAAATTATGTCACATTTTATACTAACTCTAAATATTATTTTGAAGTTTGAATTACTGTTATTCTTTTATATAATTTAACATTAGATATAAGTTTAAATTGAAAGCTACTTAGATGAAATATAGCTTAGATATGACATTTGCAAATTATTATCTATTTATTGAACTAAAGGACATAATTATTACACATGTTTAATTTACATTCAAATGCTTCTTTGATTTATCTCCTATAGCTTAATGTGATGCTAGATATATAATTTAAGTTGAAGGCCCATGAGATAAATATGACTTCTATGTGACATTTGTATTGAATCATCTATTTGTTGTGTTATATGAACATAATTGGTACGCATATCTAATTTGCATTACTAAATTAATGTCATGCTTCTTTAATTTATCTTTTATAGATGACCGGAGCATCCCTTTTTAATCTATCCCTTTTGACTTTGGATATGTGGGCAATACTCATCCGCATATTTTTCTATCATAAAGCAGTGAGTAAAATTGTATTCCATTGGTGTCAATGTTAAGGTTAAGCACATGGATTAAAGTTTTATATAAGATACATTGCCACGGTGTACATTTATATCTAAAGAGTCCAAAACCTCATTCAAGACCATATGTTTTGTTGATGTAGTTTGATTGGTTATATTGCATTTCTTTTTCAGTTGTTGTTGTGGACCTCACCATCTAGTGATTTTAGGTAAAAAATTATTTACATGGAATTTTGAAGTATCCTAGAATGTTTATTATTTATCACTACTAGCCTTGGTGATTTAGTTGTTTGTTTTGATGCTGCTTGGTTACCCATATTTAATAGTTGTTCATGTTTAATTCATTGTTAAGGCTTTTTATTGGCCTATCAGGATGTATTTTTCTCAAATCCATAATGGCTAAAAGAATGAAATTTATCTATGAAAAAGAGAGGTCATATGGAAAAAAAATTGTTCGCAAGTGTTCTTTTGAACCCATAGAACTTGCAACCCCAATATGGATACAATACTAAGTAATACATTGCCTCCTCATCTAACTTAGCCAGGGATTTGCAATACTATATTTGAGTTGGCTAGCTCCATTTCAAGATATTATAATGTTAGATTATTATTTCTATAGATTTTGATTATGGTAGTAAAATGTTACAAAAAACCGGAAACTACAAATAATATTATTCTAGATATATGTAAAAAGAACATGGTAGAGAAAATTAAACAATATTAAACTTTTCATAAATAGTTTAGATAAAAATACATTTTCTAATTTTGATTGTAAATTCCAAGGCTTAAAGCAATAATTTTTCTAATAATTTTTTTTTAATTAATAAATAAAAAAGAAACATTTTCAATCAAAATCACATCCAACATATAATAAAAATAATAAAAACAATTTAAAACTTCATACACTATGACATTACTATGGCAAAGAGCATAAAAATATACAAGCAAAAAATCATTTTCTATAATAATGGAGAGCTTCAAATATACAAGAAAAAAATCTTTGAGCCTCCTTGTATCCCAGAGAAAGAGTTGCTCAAACAATCATATTTTAAACAATTAAAACTTGGAGAAAATCATATGTTTTTGAATTTCAATTATATAAAAAATTAGTCAAATATAAGACAAGAGTTACTCATACTATAAAAATTTAAATAATATTAAAAAAAAAAAATGGAAATGAACAAAAAAAAAATATTTATAAATTTCATTTATAGTAACTTAAATCCATATTAACACCTCTTGATAACTCTGAAATCAAATTAAATCTATATTAATTAATTTAATAGTTTAAATTCCTATTTGTGGTGTTCCAAATAGAAATATTCAAAGCGAAAGTTACAACTTACAAATATTACTCAAATATATCACAAAAGGAAATAGAATAACAAACATAATGGAAAATATGAACCAAAGTATTAAACCTTTATTGATATGGATGGATTCTTAATTACAAACATTTGTGTAAAATATGATGAAGCTTTGGGGGGACTTTAATGAAACACTTTGTGGACAATATCAAAAGAGTTAAGAAAGTGGCTGCTAACTAGTCTAAAAAGAAAGCAACAAAAGATAAAAAAGATCTTTTAGAAGGAGAAGAAGTCATTTCTAGGCTTTTTGACAATAATGTAAATGCAATTTTTACTGAAAAAGACTTGCAGAGTTTGAAAATTTTGGAGGGGAGAAAGCAAGCACTATTAGAAAAGGAAATAGTTCAATGAAGACTTCAAAGTAGAGCCATCTAGTTCGCTAAAGGTGATAACAACACTGATTTTTCCAAAAACATGTAAATCATAAAACCTGCAACTAAGTTGCAGATTTGGAAAAATATTACAGCCATGAAACAAGACTTTTATAATTTGATTAAGGAGAGGCATATGTCCAAGTTGTCATGGAGACAATTCAAATCCTCCATGGTGTCAAGAAAATGGTATAGAAGAGGGTAATGAGCATGTTGAAGCTGAGAGTTATGTGGGGAAGCTAGAGGCAAGCGTTATAAATAGAAAAGAAAAGAAGATGATCCAATCCTGCAAAGTAAGCTACCTACTTGCACACTCTTTTTGCAATTTTTGCAAAAGAGTCGAATGGCTCAACAAGTGCTCCAAATAACATGGGAGAAGATGGACTATCCACTATAAAAGTCTTTTCATTCATGAATGTGCAAAAGTGGAGCAACGATAAATGGTTGACATCAAAAATCTGTAAAGAAGGGATGAATTGTACATTCAATCAATGTACATACAACATACAAATTATATATGTTCATATCACATTTCCGCCCAAAGCATATATTCATCGATATGGATGGTATCTTACATCGCTTCGCTGCTAATGAGCTAAGTTGTTTCTGCAAATGATGCGTGTACACCCCAAGTGCAATAATAATACCAAACAAAGTAATTAGGCCATGGAAAAGATAATTTGATTACAACTGTTAAAATTGGTTTTTAATTTTGTCTGAGCTGAGTTTGCAATACCATCGTCAGCTCCTGAGTAAGGGTAATATGCGAGTTTTTATTGATGGATGAAGTTGCTACAGTTTAACACTTTGCTAGGGACTGCAATGATGAGAATGAGACACAAAATGTAAAATAGGAAGCACCGTAACGATGAGCATGAGACACAAACGCCAAACTGCAACTTGCAAGAACTCTATATATAGATTCCCAGAATATATGAATTATAGATTCCCTTAATAAGTTTTGTTCGAGAAATTATGACAGCGAGTATGCTGAAGGCTATTACCAACAGAATCATTGAAGGATGTAGATCGAATTTACCCTTGAAAATGCTTAGTTAGCATCCATGTGGTTATATAATGTTTCAACCATGAAGAGATTGTCTTGCTTATGACTGCATCCACTGAACCACCTAAATATCAGATATTTGAGATCCATCCATCATCACATTAGACTTACACTGTTCAAGTGCCAATTACTTAGATTTTAAACATATTATGCTAGAGCTGATATATTTGTGAGTGATGAAAACATTCCCAGTCATGAGACCTACAAATTAAACGCTTAGTTTAACATTCATGAGAGTGATCCTTATATCAGAATCTTTCCATAATTATTTAAATCAGCATAGATTTATACCAGTGGTGATGGTTGATTTATGATGACTATGAAAAGTCATTTAGACTTTCAAATTTCTCAGAACTTATGTCAGCTGTTGAGTCCTAAAAAAACCAACAAATTATTCCCACATAATTAAGCCTAAATGAAAATCACTTCACTGTTTAACGCTTCAGAAATTCTTGTGAAGAGTCCTGAAGTTTGATGAGTTCTTTAAAGTTAAAGAAAGTCATCTAACTTTCAAAGGGATATTGCGTCGATTTAGTAGATAGGAAGTATTAGGATACAATAAAAACGAGGTTCCATAAATCACATCAAAAAAGGCCTTAAACCAAAATTCAAGCCCCGACGTTTTTTTAATACACAACACAAATTTTTTTTGATAGCCCAAAGAAAGGAGTTGAACATACCCGACGGAGTCGAAGAGCGCGGACGGGAGGAGCACCAGCGCAGCCGGGAGGAGCAACAGCGCGAACAGAGCAGCAATGACAGGGACAGAAAACGCGCGAACAATGAAACCGGTAAACCACCAAACTTCGCGGGCGATTTATTTATAGAAAATAGTTCGGCCGAACTATTTTAAAATTAAAAGTTCGGCCGAACTTTTGTTGCCGGTTTTCCAATCTCCGGAAAAAATTCTGTTTGCCCGCGCTGTTAGTGTGCCGTCAATCTAAACGGAATCACGAGTTTGGCCGAACTTGCTAAGAAAGTTCGGCCGAACTATTGCCGAAAAAAATTTACGGCCCCCGATTCTCACAAAAGTGTAACCCAGGTTCACGTTTCCGCCCATGTCGAAGTTGCATAATCTCAAATCAAATCCTTTTTCATGAAATCAAAAGCTTAAAAAGATGGAAAGACTATTTTTTCGGAAAATCACATTCAAATGAGTTCACAATTTGAAGCTGAAAACAAAATCAAAGATGCGTTGGAGCAAGTTGAGAAAGAATTGAGAGAAGAACTTGCAAAGAAAGAGACGGAACATGAAGTTTCTATCTCAAATGCTCAGAATCAATTACAGGAAGTTCAATACAAAATTCAGGCGATATTTCAAAAACTCGCAAAAAAAGAGACGGAACATGAAGTTTCTATCTCAAATGCTCAGAATCAATTACAGGAAGTTCAACACAAAATTCAGGCGATATTTCAAGAACTTGCAAAGAAAGAGACAGAACATGAAGTTTCTATCTCAAATGCTCAGAATCAATTACAGGAAGTTCCAGACAAAATTCAGGCGATATTTCAAGAACTTGCAAAGAAAGAGACGGAACATGAAGTTTCTATCTCAAATGCTCAGAATCAATTACAGGAAGTTCAACACGAAATTCAGACGATATTTCAAGAATCAGACTAAACACCTAAAGATTGGCAACTGGAAAACTATGAACCTTATCACAGATTATAGATGCAAGAAACGGGACTATAGCGATTGCTCGCAAATTACTTCAAGAGCATGATCATACGTCGAATTTGGAGAACCTCAATCAAAGCTTTTCTGACAAAATCGAAAGCTTAAGAGAACGGGACTGTAGCGATCACTCGGGAATTACTTCAAGAGCATGACCATACATCGAATTTGGAGAACCTCAATCAAAAATTTTCTGACAAAATCGAAAGCTTAAGAGAACAAAAGATTATTTTGTCAGAAAATGTCACTCAAACTCGCCTTCCTAGCAGTACTATACTGTCCAGGTTAGTTAAAATTGCAAAAAGGAAAAGAAAAGAAAAAAGAAGCCAAATAATGCAGAGCCAATGCATTTTGACAGCCAAATAAATGGTATAGAATCTAGTCAGGCAAGGATTTATAGGATGACAAAATTGATTCTATATCAAATTATATATATATTTTAATTTTTAATCAAATAATAAAATAATGCGATGGAAACAAACTTCAAAACATACACTCTTTGAGATATATTTTTTTGTTGAAAAGTAAAATTACGATGTAATATTTGTTGAAAATGGAAACAAACTTCAAAACATACAGTCTGTGTGATGTAATTTTTGTTGAAAAGTAAAATTACGACGTAATCTTGAAGGTTTTAGAAAAAATTAAAATTACAACGAAGTAATTTTTAATTAAATAATAATTTTAAAAAAATTAAAATTACGAAAAGTATTTTATCTTTTTGAAAATTAAAATTATGGCAAAAACTTTTTAAGTCAAACAACAACATAGTTTTTGATTTGCTAACATCGAAGCTACAAATGAAGTGGAATTTGATTCAGAAAATGATGATGATAATAATCTACATTTTTTAATGAACGGAGGCTTTAGTAAACAAAGTCGTTCCAAGGGAAATGACTTTGAATCCTGCGAGGCTGATACAAATGGTATTCTCATGCTAGAGACCTAACAAATTTTGTTTTCTATGTTTTCTTTGTATGATATAATCTTGAGAAGTACTTCTAGGAACTTTGTAAATTTGTTAAAAAGAAATGAGATTTGTAGGACGTACCAACTTTATCAAATTCGAATGGAATTGCAATCATCAATGTTCCATCGGCTATCATTTAAAAACACAGTCCATAATATGTAAATTGCAGGTAGAATATCATCCACTTTGCATTCAGAATCAAAGCAAGAAAGCGAATTTAATATGTGGAATTACGTGAAAGAGTAAGAGAAATTATGCTTAGCAAACATTGCAACCGGAGGTGCACAGTTCCAGCCTGACTTGCGAAAGCTTGCTTGCAGAGTGTCGAGTCGCACGATAAATCTACTTGCAGATGTGTTGAGCAGAATACAAAGATTTCGATGGTCAAGAACATAAAATCTAAAGAGCGGAAATAAAATTTACAAAGCTTCAAGCAAAGTAACAACTGCAAAGTAGAAATTGGTACAACTGCCATAATTTTATGCTATTTAATTTTGAATTAATGGTTGTTGATATCAAGAGATCTACATGGGATGTCTGTGACATCGAATAGATCCTCCAACTCAGATCTGCACTTGCATAATGGATATCATAAATTACATATTCGATGCGGAAAACCTTATTATTAATAATTATTCTATGTATAATTAATAACATTGAAATTTGAGTTTTATTTTTTCATGATGGTTTTCGCAGCAGAATAGGTGGACAGCTGTGAGCATTTGTACAATCAAGAAATGACTGATGATAAATGTAGATTCGAAATGGATTTACTTTAATGTAATCCTCGAAGCGAGAAGAGATAAATCTGTAATTTGTGTTCTTTACTAAATTATTTAATGATGTAGATACAATGGTTCTTAAAAGTATTTTCAACCCAGTAGAAAATATATTAATAACTAATTTATAATTTAATGAAAACTAAACAACTCCACATACCAAAATTCAATAATTTGGAGCGGCAAGTCAAAACTATGTGGATAACATTACAAATTGATGAAAACTAAAACAACTCCACAAACCGAAATTCTATTGAGTTCATATTCTACACCATTTAATTCTCTTTAAATAAATTGAAATATTTATTCTACCCCATTTAATTCTCTGTAATAAGATTCAATGCCTACATAGTGACGTAACTGGAGGAATATATTGCTACTGAATAAGTTGTATGGGGTCTAACCCTTATTGCCATGCATGGGATCAGTCAACCAAATATTTTCATGTAGCAGCATGTAGATTTGATATGGATTTACTTTAATGTAATCCTCGAATCAGACAAAGATAAATTTGTAATTTATGTTTTTTAATAAATTATTTAATGACCTGGATCCAATGGTTCTTAAAAGCGTTTTCAATCAAATTTGATAGGAAAGTCAAAAATATATTAATGACTATTTATAATTTAATGAAGACTAAACAATGCCCCCAGCCTAATTTCTTTTTAAAGCTTAATTTGTGTTTTAACAACGGTGTGAAACAAGTTAAATATTAATTACATTTAACCAATACTAATTACATAATAACAATACAAAATAAATTAGTAATTAAATTAAACTAAGTAGCAAGAACTAAAAATAAAATTGAATATTTATTTAAAAAAATATATATAGTATAGAAGATGTATAAATATTATGCAAATTAAATTTATAAGAACTTCATCATACCTAAATATTATACAAAAAATTATTGATAATAATAATTTAAGTGGAAACTTATTTTAAAAAATAATTTATTATATTTATTTATCATAATTCACTAAATTTACATTAGTAAAAATTATATAAATTAAGAGTATTTTGCAATTGCAGTTCAATATTTAATAGTATAAAATAATAAATAAACATAATAATATAAAATAATAAATAAACAAACTATTAGCACAAATAATTTAAAGAGAAGTGGCAAATTGAACAAAATAAATATCTACTATATATATATTTATTAAGTATTAAATTATAATTAACGTAAATAAAAACTTATTTTTTAAACTATAATATACTTATAATTAGTTAATCTATGGTTGAGCATTTTAAACGTGATAGATTCCAATTTTAAAGTGTTATCCATATGTTCTATTTGCAACTTCTAATCATACAAGTAATAAAAGCTCCATGCATCACAATTTTATTTATGATGTTCTTATTAGCATGTGGCTGATGTGTACTTAGTAATGTTATACATGATTGCGGGTCAGTCTAGAGAAGTTCACCACTGATGTCAAGTACCTCGGGGGTCAGCTTCCTTCGTCAGTGTAAAATATATAATACAAACATAACTTAATTTACTCGTCTCGACTTACGATAAAAGTCTTTATATAATTACCCATGGCCTTATAACCTTATCTTTATTACCTATGGTTTCAACCATACTACATTCAGAATAAAGCATATTTGAAAGGTAAATTTAATGTGGTAAGACTTGAACGTTGTTAATCTCATATTAATTGAAAAGGTTTATAACTTTCAATGCACAAGCTTCTGTACAACACTAATAGAGTGAACTGCCCAGACTCACATGCATTTCTATGCACAGGAAACAGAAAGCGAATTAGTTAAAATAACAAGTTGAACAGAATTAATAGAGCCATAAAAATTGGCACGAAACACTTAATGAGATAAGATCCCGAGAAATATCAAAACCATTAAATTGATATAATTAACCACAGTACAATTAATACTCATAGCTGAAATATCTCAGAGGTGTGGAGTTTGAAAACTGTCAAACTGTGAAGTTAATCTACATATATACGAAAATGGTATAGGTTAGCTTAAATATAACTAATTTAAGTAAGAATCATCAACACATTAATGTTTATCATGTAATCGGTGAAAATTTGAATCTGAATTAGAAAAATAAGAATTATTCACTATACCTATTTAACATAATCCCAATTACTAAAATTATTTTTAAAAAATCACAATTTCAAGTATTATTATTTGTATTAGATTTACTTAACATTTCAACAAATTTCAATCCTAATAATTTTTTACAATTAATTTTTTTTAAAATAAATTTTTAAAGTTTTTATAATTAAAATAAATAATAATACAAAAATGATAAAGTTTATTTAGAACATAACTTAATTTAAATTTTAAATTTCTATAATTGCATTCTCTGTTATTGCTTGTATACACTGCTGTTGTGTAATGTTATATCATAGAATCTCAAATATTTATAGCAAAATGTTAAATAAATACATCGAGGCAATTTAAATTATTAAACTTTATTCAACTCATTTGTTTTCAAGAATTTTCCAGGCCAACGACGCATCTTGCACCGGGAATCAGTTTATTGAATCAGAATTTTCCATTCAATAGTGATTATCTTACAAAAGCGTAATGGTATATCGCATGCTCACAAGGTAGTAAATGGTATTTTTATAATGTGTGCGATAAACTTTTGGAGAAGCCACGTAGCAATCAGAGAACGACGAATCCTTGTAATAAATGTTAAAATTCACTTTTGATCTTTTGCGATGCGATGAATAAATATAAAGGCAAAATAACAATCGCATCGCAAGTATTCAATGGTGCGCAAGATAAATATAATATAATTCATGCCGATTTTCCGATTGCGATGATCGCATCGCAATTTGTTTCAGTGAAAAGGTTTTTTTCCAAATTCCGATCGCATTGGAGATTTAAAATGAAGTGGACTGTTATAATCTATCTCCGAAAATGCGATTGTGATTGAGCGCAATCACATCGGAATTTTGCAATGAGAGGAATGCAATGTTTAATCTTTTTAACGAGACGCGATTGCGATAAATCGCATCACATTGTTATAAATAGAAAAAGTGCAATACTTAATATTATTCTGAAATGCGATTGCGATTGAGCGCGATCGCATCGGAACTTCTCAAAGCAATAAGAACTCTTTAAAAGAACTTTTCCGAATTTCTGATTGCGATTTACTATTCATTCTAACATATTTCTAAGTATAAAATTTTTCTAATATGTTCAAAATATGTTAAAAGGTCTTTTAACTCATCGGATCAGAAAGTTTTTAAAACTTGTAAACTTTGTGAATAAAATGTGATATGCATCTTTTTATTTATGGAAAAGATATAAAAAGGGGACCTATTTTTAAATGGGATTTATTCTAAGAATTTAAAAATGGGGAGAGTTGTTGTACAGTACAACAATTGGCGATTCACTGGAAGAAACAGTTATCTCTGAAAAAAATGAAATGAATACTATATTTCAAGTAAGTAAAAATTTCTAAAGATAATGAAAACTTTTCTTAAGATAATTCAAATAAAATCTAACTATGAAAAAGAATAAAAATCACTTACAATTTCTTTCTAATTCTTCAAGGATAAAAACATTTTTTGGGTTATCTCAAGTTTTGATTGGTTGATAATAATAAAGTAAGTGGATTTTCTCAAGTTTAGCTTATGTAATATACTCTATTGTCACGGGTATTGCCAGTGCTGCCAGCAAACATTCATAGTCTCGACAGGGTTACCTTTTAACCATTAACTATTCATTGTCCCGTCCAATTAAGACTATGACTTATTAAAAATAAATTCATAAGACATATTTTTTCATATTTTTGTCTTTTATTTATTTTTCTTAATTTAAGAGCCATTGTTTTTGTTTGGCAGCCAGTTAGTAACAATGCCATTCACTAGTTGTAATTAAACTGAACAAGCCAGCTCGTGATGAGACTCCTTGTCTTAATTTATAAGCCATTACCCTGTTTTGGTATGCAGTATTGGTAATGTCAGTTTGATTACTTCCTATGATCATGGTAAGCAGGCTTGTGATGAGACCTCTTATCTCCTAAATTTGGTCATATAATTTCTTTAGAATTACATTCTAAAAAATCACAATCGAAATGGATGAGGTGAAATAGTTGTATCCTTAAGAATAAATGGATGACAATTTTCAGAGTTTTTGTTTGCCAAAGCTTGAAGAAGTCTTTACTTTTTAAAGATAACCTTTCTCTGCTTAATAAACTTATAATGATTTACATTTTCCTCAAAGTTTCATAAGATCATGCAAATGCTTTAAACAAAATTTCAAAGTTTAACATTTTATTTAAACTATATAAAAATTGTAATCAATTCCCTAAAAAATTTTATTTTACTTAAAATAAGTATTTATAACATTCTTTATAAGACAATTTTCTAATAGTAAAAAATTCAATTAAAGAATATTAATAAACTTTATTTTACAAAAACAAATGAAAATTGCAGAAAGGGATATATACAAGTAAGAAGGGGTTACGTCCTCATGAAAAGAATTTCATTAAGACAAGCCTATTTACAGGAAGAGATGCTCTCTTTCCTGTTAAATCTTGAAGTATGAATGTATATGAGCCTATCTTTTCAGCAATCTGAAATGGTCCAAGGCACATCTTTTGGAATTTGGTATGCTTACCTTTTTCCTCATGTGCTTTATCCCATTTCAGAACAAGATCACCAATTGACAATTTTTTTCAGCCGGTGGAATTTGAATCAAAAGAGGATTTAACAAGCTATTGATGTTTTTCATGAACAATTCTTGCTTTTTCTCTTTCCTGTTCTAATTTTAGGATTTGATCAAATCTCAATTGAATGGATGAGGAAGGATTTTCTTCAATGAATTGCACCAGGGCTAATGATGGAAGAGCTAGATTTGATGGTATTACAACTTCTTTACCATAAACTAAATTGAAAGGTGAAGTTCCAATAGAAGCTTTAAGAGTAATACGATCAACCCATAATGCAAAAATTAAAGACTTGTGCCAATTCTTTTGGCTTTAATCAATAGTCCTTTTAATGATTTTGAAGAGATTTTTATTAGTGGATTCAGCTAAACCATTAGCTTGTGGATAATAGTTAGCTGAATATTTCAATTTAAAACCTTTCTTAATTGAAAATTCCATTATACTATTACCAGAAAAATAAGATGCATTATCACAGACCAAAGCATTAGGTACACCAAATCTGGTAATGATTAATTCATCGATGAAATCAATAATTGCATCAGAGTTGGCTACCTTTAGAGGAATTGCTTCTACCCATTTTGTGAAGTAATTTGTTGTTGTGAGAATGTACTTATGCTGCTTGGAAGAATGAGGAGTTATCTCACCAATAATATCAAGCCCCCATTGCTCAAATGGTTGTTCAATGTTTATTAGGTGTAGAGGAAAAGCTGGCTTCCTCTGCCTTCCACTAGCAGTTTGGCAAATCTTGCACTTTCTCACATAATCATGAGAATCTTTAAAAAGGGTAGGCCAATAATATCCAGCATGGATGATTTTGTGGGCTGTGGTATTGCCTCCAAAGTGACCTCCTGCTGGTCCATCGTGTAGTTCCTGCAAAACCTTCTTTGCCTCAGTCTTTTCAAGACATCTTAGTAAGATTGAATCATAATTTTTTTTCTGAGTAACACATTATCAATGATTTCATATTTAGTAGCTTTTAATCTTTAAGCATGTTTATTCTTATAGCTGAGATTAGAAGGAGCATACCCATCTTTCAAGTAAAATATCAAATCAGCATACTGAGATTTAGAATCTGTAACACTTATCTGACTTACTGAAATAGCATTATTTGGATCTTAATTTTCTGATATATTATGAGCTCCTGCTAATAATATGCAAAAACCTTGTCCTCTAACAATCTTTGCTGGTTTAATGTCAATATCATATTCTTGCAAGGCTGTTACCTAATTAGCCTTTTTTTCTCTTACTTCTCTTTGAATTAGTAATTGTCTTACTGCTGAGAAAGCAACAATCACTTTTGTGTGCATTTTTAAGAGAAAAGGCCTAAAATGCTTGACTGACTTAAATACAGCGAAAGCTTCTTTTTCAAGATCAGAATAATTCAGCTCAGCTCCTTGCAGATTTGAGCTGAAGAAAGAAATCGGTACTTCGATTTTTTGATCATTGAGCTGTGATAATAGTACTTGTTACACTATAGTCTAGAGTTTTATAGCAAATTAGAGTAGCTACCCAAATAGTCACATTAGTCTTATTGCTATGGACCTATGGTGGTGGTAGTCTTAGTCCCATGCCCTAAGTTATTATTATAGGATATTAAAGATTTCATATAGTATAAATCAATATTGTTCTATGTCATCTATTATTCACATTATCCTGCACAAGTTACTATGTCTCAACTTCTGGTATTGCTCTTATTCTTCAGTCAGTTGATACCTTTGGATAGTTAATTTGTTGTTTTTTTTCTTGATGTTTTAACAAAGTTAGGTGCCACTTGCTGCATTGAATGGAATATATGAATTTGGAACGATGGAATGTAGTGACACGCAACTTTCAAAGACGCTACAACAACTAATAGGAGAAGAAGACACTGCTAATATCAAAATAGACAGTAGAAACAAAGCAATGCAGAAAACAAGTGTTGGATACTTTGCATGTAGACCTTGTAAGAAGTGGTTTAGCTGCAACTTCAAATGGTGCAAATGTTGTTGTTGTATGCAGTACATTTGTTAATATGCAAAAAATAATACGCAGTTGTCAAATATCAACACGAAGGAAAGCAAAGAAAAAAACAAATAGTCAATACTTTAAATCTAGATGTGGTACCAGGTCGTATAGATACGACTTTAGATGATCCAAATGTTGTTGTTGTAATATACTACAAATATTTCGTTACCAAAAAATAGTAAAATGGGAACTAATACATTGCAATGGTCACTTTTCCTATCACATCACAAATTTGTTCTTCAAGACAATGCGAATACTCATTGAGAAGGTCATGTCATGCATCTCAGTACGAATAAGAAAAGGAAAATTATAAGGAAGAAAGTTGTTAGCAAAAGATGTTAAGTACAAGCCCAACTTAGAAAAGTTACTAAAAAGTCATATTGGATACATAGATTTCAAACACATAAGAATTTATCCTGATTACCATCAACAAATGCAGAAACATATATTTGCAATGATATGACAATTAGGTCGTCCAACTTTCTTTGTTACATTTACAAGTGCAGAGCATCTTTGGACACCACTAGTACAAACTCTTACTAAATTACATAGAAATAGAAATAAAGAGAAACACATTGAAACAATTGAGGAATGCAACATTGATTATCTTGTCAGAAAGGACCAAGTAACATGTACACGTTACTATAGACATAAGACAAATGCATTGAAGCAATTGATCTGTCAAGATAGCACATTTTTTGGAAAAATATTAGATTACTACTTTGTAACTGAGTTCCAAAATAGAGGTAGTGCACATGAACATACTCTTATATGGATAGAAAATGCTCCAGTATATGGAATTAATACTAACTTAGAAATTGAAAACTTCTTGGATAACTATATAACTTGTAGCACAAATCACCTTCATCCAGAACTCGCAAAGATACATGAACATCATCATACCAAAAGCTGTAAAAAAAGAAAAGCATCACAGTGCAGATACAAATATCCAATGCTACCAATGAAAAGAACAAGGATTCTTGAACCAATTACCTCGGTACATAGCCTAATAAATGAAAAAGTTTTGTCGTTGCAAAGCACCTTAGAGCAAAAACACTATGACAAATCAACTAGTCATGAAGATTTCTTAGATGAATTCTAGTTAACAAAAACTGATTACATCAAATTAATACAAAGTACATTAACACAACCAATGGTATTCTTGCAACGAAAACCATCAGAAATATGGAATAATAGCTTTGCATACAATATGCCACAGCTATGGAATGCAAATACAAATGCTCAATATGTTCTAAATGCATATGCTGCAACTTCATATTGCACTTCATATATGACCAAAGTTGACATATCTATGACAAATTCATTCAAAAGGATACAAAAAGAACATGAAAAGAGCAAAATTGATGCTATTCAAATGATACAGTCTCTAGGCAATGCTTTGCTTAACCTTCAACAAATTTCAGCTCAACATGTAGTCCACATAGCTCTATCACTACCATTGAATCATAGTTCAACATAGTGCAACTTTATAAACAAAACACCAATAGATGAACGCACATTTATACTTAAACCAACTACTCTTCTGAAACAAATTCCTGACAACTCTGAAGATGTTATGTGCAGCTCTACAATTGATTACTATATCAATAGGCCTAATGCGATTAAGCATATATGTTTAGCTGAATTTGTATCAAAGTATAGGAAAGACAACATACCAATATCAAAAAGAAAAAAAGAAGAAGTAATTCGATTCATTAAATACAAAAAAACACATTGACTATGAAAACTATTACAAAGAAAAACTTTTGCTATATGTTCCATTCGAAAACAATGAAAATGCACTAAACCAAGACTCCTCTACATGGAAGAGTGCATACATGTTGCATAAGAACACAATAAAGAACAATGAAACTAAGTTCACATATAACAGGAACAAGAAATGGGGTGATTTGGAAGAAGCAATTCAAAAAATTGATAGCAGCACTACAACTTCTAATCATACAATAAAAAATCTGAAATATCTAATGATGTTACTGAGAAGTATGACTTGGCTAAAGATTTGCAATTTCCCCAATGCAATGAGAAAAAAAGACATCTTAACATTGGTTTTCAATTTACAGAACATCCATTTATTCTTATCAATGAAGAATACTACAAGATTAGGATAATGCTTAATAAAGAACAACAAGCAATACTCAAAGACATTACAATGAAAAAACGAAAGAACATCGACAAACCATTCTACTTATTTTTGACTGGAGGAGCTGGTACTGGAAAAACATTCACAGCAAAAGCAATATTCCAAATGCTCATGCGCATCTACAATGACTTGAAATGAAAATACTAGCTAATCTAATTTAAATACTAATAAAGAAATTCTAAAACTAACCCGGGTTTCATATGTGAATACAACTTAAAATTATTTCAATTGAACAATAACCATAAAAATGTATTATATCTTAATTGAAATGTGCAGCAACGAATAAAGATAACTCTGTTTAAGAAATTAAACAGATTTATATTAGCATATTGTATTCATCATTGTATATCATTTACATACACTTATGAAACATAAATATTTCTAATATACTAAAAAATGATATATATAAAGAAATATTGTAAAACGAAGCACACATAAATGATAGAAAATTTAAAAGAGAATATCGTGTGAAAAAAGAAATTAACAGTGAATAGATAGAAATACCGTATCCATCTTGAGACTTTCAAATGAAATCTGATACTCTAATCCAGCAATTCCAATGCAAAATCAACTCCAAGGCACATAAATGCAACTCTTAAAAAATAATTCCGCACAGAATCACCAGATGTGACCCTTTATAAAAGAATATAGAAATAAATGGAGTACAAAAACGTAATCTCCAAGTCAAAAAATATTACAAATTAAGGACCCCTTTCTAAATGCATGAAAGGGGTTTAAATAGGTACTCAATAAAACAAAATAACTAAAACTATTCCTACAATCTATCCAAAATAAAATATCTTAAACTAAAATGCGAGCTTGTAGTAGACTGGCTCATTAATCATCGATTGAGGTGGATGAACGAAGGTGGCAGACATTGAGCATATCTTGGACTTCTGTTGGCCGACTCATCTTTGAATATCACTGTCCACTGTATGTAGCATCAGAGAATTTAGGAATGATACATTGAATAGCATTCGAAAGGAATTTGATGCCCATCTGTTGGTTGTGTGGCTTGATCAGATAAGACCACATATTATCCCATGAAATTCCTTGAAGTTTGCCAATCTTTTGATTTTTATCGATTATCTCTTGCTTCCACCTGGAATCAGCGTCCTTTACTTTAGGTAACTCACTTGGGGTACAATCTGAGATCAAATTGGTAGCGTACAGGCTATCATTAATCAATTGTATTGTATTATTCATTAAACTTTTAGCCCTTGATGTGGCTCTTTCTGATTTCATTAATTGCTGTTCCCATTCCATAAATAGAATTTCCTTGTGTCTCTCTTCAATTCTAGGAAGGTTAGCTTTTCTTCCTTGCTCTGTATCGTGCCATGAAAGAAACTCGAAAATTTTATCATCAACATCTTCAATTTCTTGCTTAAGAGTGACTGATTTATCTATCAAAGATGATGTAATTTCGCACAAAGGCTCAATTTGTGTCAACTTTAAACAAAATTCATTTAATTGTTGAGATAGCAGTTTGTTGATTTCAAGCGCTTCAGTAATGAATTGAGCCAGCTTGAGATACTCCTTGAACTTGTCCATTTCTGATTGGAACATTTTTTCCTGTTCAACCTTTGAATTTCTCTCATTTTGTAAAAGATTTTGTAGCTTCTCTACTTCTTGAGTCAACTGCTGTTGTTTGCCCAAGGCTTGTTCATCAATCTTTTTCTTTTCAAACAGTGTTACCGATGAAATAGGTAACCGCACTGTTACCTACTTTTTTTTGGTAGCATAAAAAGCACCCGATTTTGAAAAGTGGTGATGCAGAATCACCTTTTTTTTTGGAGCACATTTTCGACACACTAATATTTTTATTTATGAAGTATGCATATTTGTTTTAAAATGTTAGTGATTTTCATGCTAATTTTAAAACGTATTGATGTAGCATCAATTTTTTTTTTTAGAGCGGTGATTTTCATGCTAATTTTGAAACGTATTGATGCAGCATCATCCTTTTTTTTTAGAGTGGTGATTTCCATGTTGAAAATAAAACACAAAACTTAGAATAAAAAATATATATAAAAAACAATAAAAAAACCAATAAAAATGTAAAAAAAAAACAAAATTAACTCGTAAAAATAAAATATTTAAACAACAATAAATAAAAAAAACAAAAATATTCGAAAATTATATCAAAAGAAATGACAAAATTTGAAAAAAAAAACACATAATTTAAAGAAAAAAACAAAAATTAACCAAAAAAATTTAAAAAAAAACATCAAAAACATTTTTTTCTAAGTGAATAAAAACAAAATCATATAATTAAAAAAATTAAATTTAAATAGAAAATTTAAAAATAATTTAAATTACAAAATTAAAATTTAGATTAAAAAAAATACAAAAAAGAAAAAATTAAATTTAAAAATTTAAATTAAAATAATAATTAAAAAAAAAAAAAAAAAAATTGAAAAAGAAAATTAAAATAAAAAAACTATCATTAAAAAACAAAAAAACGAAAAAAACCACGTGCAAATAATTAAAAAACAAATATCCATAAATTTACTATTTTTTTTTTTAATGAAACAATTTATAAATTTTAAAAATGAAAAACTAAATAAACTAAAAGATTTAAAAAAAAAATTAAATTAAATTAAAATTTAATAAATTTAATAAATAAATTTTAAATTTAAAAAAATAATTAATCTAAAATAATAAATTAAAAAAAAAAAGATTAAAACAATTTAAATTTAAAATAAAAAATTTGAATTAAAAAAAAATAATTTTAAATTTTTTTAATTAAAAAAAAAATTCAAATTAAAAAAAAAAAAAAAAAAAAGGAAAGAAAGAAAGAAAGAAAGAAAGAAGAAGAAGAAGAGAGAAGAAGAAGAATTTTTTGATCATGGTGGCGCCGCCAATCAGCCTCCCGTCCAAGTGGTGGCGGAGGCTGGCCGCTGGGCGGGAGGTCGATTCCGAGAATTGCCCTCCCTCGGCGGGAGGTCAATTATGGGAATCGCTCTCCTGCGGCGGGAGGTCGATTCCGGGAATCGCCCTGCCACAACGCGGGAGGCCGATTCCGGGAATCGCCCTGTCACGGCACGGGAGGCAGATTCCGGGAATCGCCCTCCTGGAGCGATAGGCCGATTCGGAGGCCGATTCCAGGAATCGCCCTGCCGCGACGCGGGAGGCCGATTCCGAGAATCGCCCTGCCGCGGCACGGAAGGGCGATTCTGGGAATCGCCCTCCCGCCGCGGGAGGCCGATTCCGGGAATCGCCCTCCCGCCGCGGGAGGGAGATTCTCAGAATCAGCCTCCCGCCGCGGGAGGGCGATTCCCGAAATCGGCCTCAGGGCGATTCCCAGAATCGGCCTCCCACCGCGGGGGGGCGATTCTCGAAATCAGCCTCCTGCCTAGCGGCCGGCCTCCGCCGCCACCTAGGCGGGAGGTCGATTGGTGGCGCCACCACGATCAAAAAATTCTTCTCTTTTTTGTTTTGTTTTTGTTTTTGTTTTTTTTGTTTTTTTGTTTTGTTTTAATTTTTTTAATTTGATTTTTATTTATTTATTTTTATTTATTTTTATTTTTATTTATTTTTAAATTTAATTTTTGTATTTGAAATTTAATTTGATTTAATTTTTTTTGTTTTTTTTTAAATTTTTCTAAATTTTGTTAATTTTTTTTATTAAATTTTGTATTTTTTTAAATTAAATTTTGTATTTTTTTTTAATTATTAAATTTTATGTTTAGTTTTTTCATTTAATTTTTTTTTTTTTTTTAAAACTGTAACGGATATGGTTTTATTATATAGGAAAGATTATGGGTCTTTGCCGAGGCAGCCCCTTTTACAAAGCAGAGTTCTTTCTACTACATCTAATAATCTATAACTACTCTCAAGGCATTTGAACAGAGCTTATATTGTTTACAATGAGCTGCCCTTTCATGAGCAAGCTGCCTTTGTTTGCCATCTCATCAGCTTCACTGTTTGACATTCTCAGAATGTGATGAAATTTACACTTGTCAAAGTCAAGAAGAACTCTCTTCAATCTGCCCAATATTTTATTAAGGCTGGCGTTGCTGAACGAAGTCTTCGTGATTATATTTTTTATTATCAGTTCTGAATCACCGAAGACTTGGAGCACTTTGATTCCTTTATCTCTTGCTATGAGACAAGATTTTAGGAGCCCAAGGATCTCTGCGTGATTGTTGGATTTCTTGCCAAGTCCCCAGCAGAACCAGTCTTTGGAAGACCCACCAGGAGAGTAGATAACACCACCCGCACCACCCGCACCGGGGTTCCCCTTGGACGCCCCGTCAAAAAAGATAGTGAATAAGTTTTGAGACCTCCACCAAGTTTGAAAAAAATCATCCTCATCTCTTATGCGCCAATCAGGATTGTCACCTTGAGGGAGTTGAAGGTACTTACGAGGGTGGGTCGCAAGCGTTCCAAGCCAACTCTTTTCTTCGGGCAATAGCAAATGATCTTCTTTAAAATACTGATATTGGGCCGCTTCCAAGAGGAAGGCCTTAGCTTTTGCAGCTACCTGCAGAGGGGTATATAGCAGCTCTTTAAAAATTCTCTAGTTGCGGGCCAACCAAATCTGCTAGCATATATATTTGGGGAGCGCAATCCAGATTTTACGCCAGAAAGATTTGGAAGGGATTCGATGGGAATAGTGTTGACTCCAAGAGGCAAAGAGGTCTGCAACTGAGTTCTGCGTAGGGGCTGGAATCTGAAAGTCCTGAAGAATGAGAACCCAAACCTCTTCAGCAAATCTGCACTCCCTGAAAAGATGCTGGGCTGTTTCGAAGTTATTGCTGCATAACGCACATCTGTGAGGCCCAGCTATATTCCTTTTTTCCAGGTTATCTCCCGTAAGCTGCTTATTATGGACCAAAGTCCAAAAGAAGAAGTTTACTTTTGGAAGCGAAAGCGGTTCCCAAACATTCTTCCAAAACTCCTTTGTTTGACTGCTATTTCTAAAGACCTGTAAAGCATTATACCCAGCTGCTGTGGTATACACTCCAGTCTTTCCCCAGCCCCAACTATCTTTTTTGGTTCTACAAACTGGAGCTGCGTCCTCCAACAGTTCGACTAGCAGTGCTTGTTGATGAGAAAACCGTGCTGGCACTCTATGGAAATCCCATCCATTCCAGTCTCCACGCTGGTCCCAGATCGAGATGTCATAAAGTCTGCTTACACCTGCCCGCTCCAGCCAGTTCCTAAGGTCAGCGATGTCATCGTTCTCAGCTAATGGATCACTTCCCATTATACTGTCAAGCCATAAATGCGTACGCTTACCGTTCCCTGGAATCCTGTAGATTAATTTTTTGAAAAAGTTGCTACTTTTGCAACATAATTTCCAGACCTGCGTACTATTGGTTGCGCTTGCTGTCTGAAGATTGGAGAGTGCGTTGTTGGGACCATACTTTGAGCGCAGGGTTACACTGATTGGATGAGCGGGCTCGTGGATCAGCTTCCACAAAATCTTTCCTCCCAACGCTACATTGACAAGCGTGGGATCTCTAATTTGCAGGCCGCCCTCAGACAATGGTTTTTTGACCACATCCCAGTTAACCAAGTGCATTTTTCTCTCGTTGCCTTTCCCTCCCTGCCAAAGAAAATATCTGAGCAACTTGGAGATCTGTTCCATCACATTTCTTGGCGCAAGGAGGAAAGCCACCTGGAATATTGGGAATGCAGACAACACAGATTTGATTAGGATTACTTTACCTCCCTTAGTCAGCCAGTTGCCTCCCCACGCAGCTATTTTGGATTTGATTTTTGAGATTATGTCACTCCATAACGATCTCTTGTTAACTCCAGAAGTTATTGGGAGACCAAGATATTTAAACCTGTCCCAGTTTGCCTGACCTTTAAACCCAAGGAGAGTAGTGATTGCGGAGAGTTCATTCTGATCTATATTCCAGCTGTATACTTCGCTCTTACTCTCATTAACCAAGGCACCTTAAACTCTGCAATACTTTCTGAGGACTGAGTCGAAAGCTCTGGCTATTCTGATGGAAGCTCCTTCGAGTAGAAGAGAATCGTCGGCAAAGAGAGCATGGTTCACTGGTTCAGCTCCATTGGATGGTTTGAGACCCGGAATATGACCAACTAATCTTTCAACAGTAAGCTTACGACTAAGGTTATCTGCCATTAAGATATGCAGGAAGGGGGATAGTAGGCAACCCTGCCTGATACCTCTCTGAGCTTGGAAGAAGTTAGCTGGTCTGCCATTAACTAACGGAGCAATCCACGGACTATCAATGCAAGATTTTATTAATTGTACAAAATGTGTCGAAAAACCGAAGGAGAGCAGGACTTTAGATAGGAAATTATGATTTACTATATCGAAGGCGTTTGCCATATCTAGTTTTATCAACATACCTTTCTCCTTTCGATGTTTACTTGAATGTATTGTCTCCTAAACTTGGATCACGTTGTCCAGAATGTGCCTACCCTCCACAAAGCCACCTTGAGAGCTGGAGATCAGTTTTTTTAACAATGGCTTGATCCGATTTGCTAGAAGTTTTGCCAGGATTTTATAAGAAGCATTGCACAGTGAGATGGGTCTAAATCTAGCAAAGGAGTCAGGATTGGAATCCTTAGGAATTAACGCTAGGTAAGTGGACTTGGTTCCTCCACCAATATTGGCTTTCTTCATGAATCCTCTTGTCATTTTAAGCAGGTCAACCTTGATAATGTGCCAATAGGATTTGTAGAAGTGAATTGTGAATCCATCAGGCCCAGGGGCCTTATCTGATTCCATGGACCAAATAACTTTTATGATTTCCTCCTTAGTAATAGGTCTGCAGAGGTTTGAATTGTCTTCAGGGCTGATAAGGGGAGGAATACTGGAGAGAAAGTCATCCTCCTCCTCATCATTGCTTAGAGTTTCTTCTCTGTACAGGTTCCTATAATGGATTTCAGCAGCGGCTTTAACTTGGTTGAATCCTTTGCACACTTGACCCTCAGCTGTTTTGATTTCTGCTATGTAATTCCTTGACAGTCTCGCTCTGTATTGCCGGTGGAAGAAGGGAGTGTTCCGGTCCCCGGCCTTCAACCAAAGGCTTCTGGATTTAAGCCTCCAGTATTCTTCTTCCTTTCGAAAAGATTGATACGTTGCTCTTTGTGCTTTTATTTCTTCCTCGAGCAACTCTGATGTGATATCTCTATTTTCCATATCAGATTGCAGGGCCGACAAAGACTGCACTGCCTCTTTTCTCTGATTGGTGGGATTGGTATCCAGTGTTTTTATCCAGTCCTTCAGAGCTTGCTTTGTAGCTTTCAGTTTTTGCTCCCAAACGTAGCTGGAGGATCCCGAGATTGGTTTGGTCCATGCTGCCTTGACAGTCTCCATGAATCCAACTCTCTCAATCCAGAGTGGGCTGAATCGAAAAGGTAGCGGTCCTAGGTCTTCTTCATCTTCCAAATGGAGCTGAATCAGTTTATGGTCTGAGGAGAGCTTGGGAAAAATTTTTGTGGTTATTTTCTTATTCATCATAATGGAAATTTGCACCAAGAAACGGTCTAATCGAGCAGATATGTGCTCCGAACCAACCCGATTATTAGACCAAGTGAAAATGCCACGAATGGGCCTGAAATCAAGAAGGTCCCAATGCTGGGAGATCTCCTCAACCTTGGCCAACATAGGATCTCTGGAGCTGATTCCCCCCCTCTTTTCCTTTACTTTCAAAACAATGTTCAGATCCCCGGCAAGAACGATGTTGCTGGGATTGGACTGCTCAAGAAAGGCCACAAGTGTATCCCAACATTCTCGTTTTTTAGAATAAGTCACCGGAACGTAAAGATTGAAGAGAGAGATGAACAACTTACTTGCCTTGTGCTTCAGCTCCGTGTATATCTAGTGCTGGGTTTCATGGGAATTTAACAGCTGAAAGAGGTCTTCTGTCCAAAGTGTTGCCAACCCTCCAGAGGATCCCCTTGAGCTGACTGCTTTTCCTGCTCTTTTGTTCCACTTTGTTTTGCCTAACTCTAGAAGGGCTTGCCCTTCTATTTTGGTCTCTTGGAGCATGAGAATGTCTGAGGGGTCTGCTTTCAATAGGTCCTTGACTGCTTCTATTTTAGAGGGGTTCCCTAGACCTCTGCAATTCCAAGAGACGAGTTTCATTATTTACCAAAAGGGGGATTGGGGCCTTCCTTGGAAGGCCTTGGTCTGGTATTTCGCCCAATAGACATTTCTATTGTGGACTGACTTCCTTGAATCTTGAGTCTTTCTGCCTCTTCTTCCCTCTTCTCTTTTCGAGATTTCCTTCCTGCTTTTTTGGAAGGGCGCTCGTAGGATTCATCCTCAGAAGAACTAGAACTATCCACGGGTTTTTTCCTTCTTATTTCTGCGTATGAAGGATTAGTGGGAGTGCCTTGATTTACCTCCATCTGTGTTGTTTCCTCTCCCTCTTTATTTGGAGGAGAGGGGACAAGCTGTTCCTCGTTCTCCTGGTTTAGGTTGGCTTGAATGACCTGATCTCTTTTTGATCCATTTGGTGGTGCTTCCGCTTCTTGATTGCTTTTAGAGCTTGAATGACCTCCAGTCATATTTCCTTTACCTGTGCCTTTTTTTGAGCTTGTGTTTTTCTAGACTAGGGTCCATTGTTCCCCATTTTGTTTATCTGCTTGTTCCTCAACCTTCTTCTTATAGTGCTTTGCAAAGTGCCCGTGCCCGTGACAATGCCTACATTTAAATGGCAGTTGTTCATAGTCCAGCTCTTGGACATGTGCCCACCCAGCAACGGTGAGCTTAATAGCTTCTGGTAATCCTTCTTCGAGGTCTACTTCTACACAAATGCGGGCGCATGAGTACTGATCCTTTCTTGCCGCCTGATCTATGTATTTTCTCAAAGCATTACCTATTATCTGGAGGGATTTTGGGTTCCAGAAGTGGAGGGGCAAGTGAGGGAGTCTAACCCAAACCGGGACAGCCGAGGGAACATCCTGGGTGGGGTTGAAATGTGGAGACCATTTGTTAAGGTAAAGGCCCTGGGGGCCCATGAGGTATGGTCCGTTTCTAAAGATTAATCCTTTGTCTTCCGGGTTTTCAAAAACAGACACGAAGAAACCCTTACCTACGAAGTAGCTTTTGACTCCCTCCTTGATCAGAGGCTTCCAGTTCCTTTGAGTCCAGTCCTCAACAGATTTGGGAGAGGGCCAGAGTCCCGTGAACTGAACTATGAGGCCTCTCTCCGCCAGATTCAACGCCGATTTGCAGGTGTCTTCTTCGGGAAGGGCCACTATGGGGATTGAGTCCATTTTTTTCACAAATTTCTGCTGAGACAAAGTCGGAGGGCGCTTGGGAGCAACAGCAATCATTGCCCTAACAGCACAGCACTGGTCATTTCTAAAGCGTGTGTCCTCCTGAGGCGAGGGGGATCGTGTCCCGCGATCGTCCACGGATCGCCCTCGCGCGTCGAGTAGGCCTGAGCAGGGCGCTGGCTGAGCCGCTGCCAGCCTCTGTGCGCTACGTAGCGCAGGGAGGCAGAGCGCAGGTTCAACATGCGCGCAGGCCGAGGATAAAGAACCACTGCATTGCTATGTACATTTTTCATTTAATTTTTTAAAATTTAGTAAATTTTGTATTTTTTTTAAATTTATTTGAATTTAATACTTTTATTATTATTATTATTATTATTATTTTAATTACATAAAATTTATATATATATACATATATTTTTTAATTTCAATTAAAATTGTGTATTTAAAATTATATATATATATATATATATATATATATATATATATATATATATATATATATATATATATATATATATATATATATATAAAGTTGATATTTTCAAATTAATTTATTTTTTATTTAATATATTTTTTTCAATTTTAATTGATTTTAAAAGTTTTTTAACTTTTTATTTTAACAATGTTTGTTTTTGTTTTGTTTTTTTTTTTTTTTTTTCAAAATTTATTTGTTTATTCATTTATTTATTATTATTATTATTTTTTTTAAATTTAATTTTTTATTTTAATATTAACAATTTTTTTAAATTTAATAAAATCTAATATATATATTTTTCATTTAAGTTCATGTATATATATTTTATTTTTTATAATTTAAATTTAATTTATTTTTTAAAATCTATTTGTTTTTTTAATATATATATTTTTTAAATTTAATATTTTTATTGTATTTTATTTTTCATTTTTTATTTTCAATTAATTTTTCATTTTTTTACTTTTAATTTCAATAATGTTTTGTTTTTTTGTTTTTTAAGTTTTAAATTTATTAAAATTTAATATATTTCTTTAAATTTAAATTTAAATTTATTTTTTATTTTTTTCTAATTTAATAAACATTTTCTTTTTCTTTTTTAAATTTAATTTCTATATTTTATTTTATTTTATTTTATATATATATATATATATATATATATATATATATATATATATATATATATATATATATATATTTTTTTTTTTTTTTAAATTTAATATTTTTATTTTGTTTTTTTTATTTCTACATATTTGAAATTTTAATCTTTAAATTTTTTAATCTTTAATTTTTTTTTTCTTAAATTTTAGGTTTTTTTTAATGTTTGAATTAAAATTTTTATTTTGTTTTTACTTTTATTTTTTTATTCCTATATATTTTTAAATTTTAAGCTTTAAATGCTTTTATTTTTTAAATTTATTTTTTTCTTAAATTTTAGGTTTTTTTTTAATGTTTGAATTTTAAAAATTAAAAAATGTTATTTCTATTTTTAAAAATGTCAAATATATGACACAATTTTTTTTTTGTTATTCCAACATCAATTGGTTTTGTTTTGAGGGTGTTTTTTCAATCCTTTTCTCAAGAAACAATTTTGTTTTTAGAATAATTTTATAAAATGTTGAAATTTGATCTAAAGTCCAAGTGTATCTGAAAATATAATTTCTTTTTTGCTTTTGGGGTGTTTTTCGTGTTTAAGTCTTTGGGTTAGAGTTCTTATTTTGAGGTCGTTAGCTATTTGAAATTGAAATGTTGTTTTTAAGGCCGCAGCTGTTTCTTTCTAGTTGTGTTTAGCTCGAGTTCAAGATCATGTACCCGCCGTTCCAACCGACACTATTATCACCCGTGAACTGTTTCTTTCAAAGATAGCAATTTGCATATCCTTTTGTTTTACTAGCTGTGAAACTTCGGAAGCCTTATCTATAGTGGCAGCACTATAGGCACCAGCATACTGAGAAAATTTGGTGAGATCCTCAGATGGATCCACCTCAGCATTTTTATAAACAACATTTAGCAATTCCCCCTGTGATGCCAAAAGAGCATGTTGATCTGTTCTCCTCCTTTTCCTTTGTTTTCTTACCACAACCCTATGTTTGGGACTGTAGAATATATCTAAAGGAGGGATTTCTTCTATCTTTAGCATAATTTCTTCAGTGGGGTATTCAAGAATGATTTCCACATCCTGATCTTTGGGATCGTCAACTTGAGGATTGTTTTTCAATCCTATCTGCTGTGCAAATTGTTGATATTGATTTAGCAAATGAGAAGAAACAACCAATTCAGTATCTACTTGTCCTCCAAGTTGAGAACCTGCATCATTCTTGGGTGCCTGTTCAGTGTTTTTACTTTCTGTACTTCCATTTTCAATATGTACCTGGGCATCAGTGCCAGTGTTCCCTTTTTCAGTTTGCACTAAAGGCTTCTGTGTATCTTTTTGAGAAGCTATTTTTGTTTTGGCAGTGTCGGCTTTACTGCTGTCATCCTTTTTCCCTAAAACAGGATCAGCTCCTTCTACTTCTTTACCAGAAGTACTTCCTGCTTGTTGTGATGCTTTCTCCTGTATGGGAGCTCTCAACTGATCAAGAGGCACATTAAGCAACCTTTGGCTTCTATACAACAAATTTTTTTTCAAGTCCTCGACCTGTAACTTGGACCTGGCTGAATCAAATACTTGGGATATATCATCCATGGAAACAAATAAATCATCAAAAATGTCTGGTTCATGCTCGAATCGGGCAATTGAAACAGAGGTAGTAAAATCATGCGCCACTTTCCTTGGGTCGTATTGTCTTCTAGGAATTGTTGAAAGCTTAAGATTAGTTACCAACTTCTTTCTCAGCATGAGAAAAACTATTAAGATTATAGTCACCACACTTAAAAGGGAAGGTAGGCCACATAAGATTTTTATTGCTTTTCAAAATTCTAGACATTCCTTCAACTGTCAGTTGATAGGAAATACCCTGAGCTAACAACTTATCTGGAACATATAGGGGAAGGATATGTGGCTGAACAATACTCCCAAAAATTCTAATATAAGTGATTTTTTCTTCTCTGAACCAATCTCCGATAGAAGACAAATCAGTCTTGGCTTTATTGGACAGTCTAGGAGGCAAATGACCAAAAATGGTTTGGTAGATTGGAATTAGAAAACCATGGCAGACTCTGTAAACATGAAGTTTGAAATGTTATTTCCATAAGAAATTATGATACACATGAATATGAATAGGCTCTTTTGGAGTCCATTTCCAACCTAGCATGGGGAACTCAGAATTGAAACAGAGGGCGTCCAAAATATAAGCACAAAAATGGAAAGGGGAAGAATTCCCTAAATTCTTATCTTTTCTATACTCTAGAATTCGATTAGCTATCTTATCCGACAAAATGACAGCCCAATCCATAATTTCAGAATTAACAGCAGAATGAATTAACGGGACCATTTGAATAGAAAATCTAGCAGAGTTGTCGTTTCCGAACAACCTACACATCATTGCTGCGGCATAACAATATGGAGGTGCGAGAGACTCCATGGAGTACATACCTGATGCCTCTTGCTTATGTTTCTCAGGGTTATTTCTCCATTCTTTGATTGGCTCTGCCTGGTTTGGATGTTCTGCATCATATTACTTAAGGAATTCTTTGTTGTAAATATTTTGTGGATTGGGAAGATGGTACATTGCTTTAATATCTTCTGCCCTGAATGACTCGAACACTGATCCAGAAGCAGAAACAAAAGTCCTGTTTTGAATGGTCACATTGTCAATGACCCATCTGATAACATCATAGTAGGGAAAAATATTTGCCCGGGCAACAACTCGGTGTAAAAATGAATTTTCCAATGCATTAAGTCGAGGTTCAGAGTCAAAGTCTGAATCTTCTTCATCAGGAACAGTTTCTTTGGGCACAATAATCCTAGGTTTCTCTTTTTCAAGCAAATTGTATACATTCTCCCATGTCATCTTCCCCAGTCCTTGACAGGAGGTGTCTGTGACTAGCTTGAGCTTCGCCGGTTTTTCCTTGGGTGGCATGTTTAGCACAGGAGCATTTGCAACAAAAGTAGCTTTAGAATTTCTGCTTCTCTTTGACATTTTAGAGTCGGGTAAACTCTCTCTGGTTCTGCGAATGAAAGGATTTGAACTTTTATTCCGCAATTCAAATGAATGCTTTCAGCCGAAATAAAACACAATAATGAGAACAGCTACAAAGATTTTAATTACCATTTAATCTCCTCGTATATTTAACATAACTTCTCTCCAAGGGGTCACATTCACATATTGAGAACAAAATAACCCATGATCCTCCGTCTGATTTTGAATTAATATTGTCGTGCAATCGGAGATCGACGAATCCTTGTAATAAATGTTAAAATTCACTTTTGATCTTTTACGATGCAATGAATAAATATAAAGGCAAAATAACAATCACATCGCAAGTCTTCAATGGTGCGCAAGATAAATAGAATATGATTCATGCCGATTTTCCGATTGCGATGATCGCATCGCAATTTGTTTGAGTGAAAACATTTTTACCAAATCCCGATCGCATTGGAGATTTAAAATGAAGTGAACTGTTATAATCTATCTCCGAAAATGCGATTGCGATTGAGTGCAATCGCATCGGAATTTTGCAATGAGATGAATGCAATGTTTAATCTTTTTCCCGAGATGCGATTGCGATAAATCACATCGCATTGTTATAAATAGAAAAAGTGCAATACTTAATATTATTCCAAATTGCGATTGCGATTGAGCGCGATCGCATTGGAACTTCTCAAAGCAATAACAACTCTTTAAAAGAACTTTTCCGAATTTCCGATTGCAATTTACTATTCATTTTAACATATTCTAAGTATAAATTTTTTTAATATGTTCAAAATATGTTAAAAGGTCTTTTAACTCATCGGATCGGAAGCGCAATCACATCGGAATTTTGCAATGAGAGGAATGCAATGTTTAATATTTTTCCCGAGACGCGATTGCGATAAATCGCATCGCATTGTTATAAATAGAAAAAGTGCAATACTTAATATTATTTCGAAATGCGATTGCAATTGAGCGTGATCGCATCGGAACTTCTCAAAGCAATAACAACTCTTTAAAAGAACTTTTCCAAATTTCCGATTGCGATTTACTATTCATTTTAACATATTTCTAAGTATAAATTTTTTCTAATATGTTCAATGTATGTTAAAAGGTCTTTTAATTCATCGGATCAGAAAGTTTTTAAAACTTGTAAACTTTGTGATTAAAATGTGATATGCATCTTTTTATTTATGGAAAAGATATAAAAAGGGGACCTATTTTTAAATGGGAATTATTCTAAAATTTTAAAAATGGGGAGGGTTGTTGTACAGTGCAACACCCCCGTACACAAAGACATTTTTCGGACCCGATATTGTTTTATCCACGTGATTGTATATTTCATCGCACGTCCATAAGGTGACGTCACGACCTTTCATTTGTAACGCGAAATGTGTTATTGCATTTCGGTTTAAACAAGTTTGAAGTCCGAGGTGGATGTTTTGCGATGGTTTAAGTTTTATTAACATTTAGTTATAATGTTTGTCATCGCGCGAACATAAGGTTGTGTAATAGTTGACATACATAAATAGATTCCATACTCTCAAAATGTTTACAACTTAAATTTAACATTCTAACCCATTAATATAAATGAAGATCTGGCCAAAGCTTTGTAAGTAAATTCAAGATTTTATATATGAATGAATTTTTCCAGTTTTACATGTGCATTGGTCGAATCAATTTCTGTATGGGAATAGTTGAATCCCTGTGACTAACTTTGTGGATGGAACTTTGTCATAGAGCTCTAAAATAAGGCTCTGCATTTACTGGAGGAGTCAGTTTTTGAATTAATATTGTCGTACAATTGGAGATCGGGGAATCCTTGTAATAAATGTTAAAATTAACCTTTGATCTTTTGCGATGCGATGAATAAATATAAAGGCAAAATAAAAATCACATCGGAAGTCTTCAATGGTGCGCAAGATAAATAGAATATGATTCATGCCGATTTTCCGATTGCGATCATCGCATCGCAATTTGTTTGAGTGAAAACGTTTTTACCAAATCCTGATCGCATCGGAGATTTAAAATGAAGTGGATTGTTATAATATATCTCCAAAAATGCGATTGCAATTGAGCGCAATCGCATCAGAATTTTGCAATGAGAGGAATGCAATGTTTAATCTTTTTCCCGAGACACGATTGCGATAAATCGCATCGCATTGTTATAAGTAGAAAAAGTGCAATACTTAATATTATTCCGAAATGCGATTGCGATTGAGCGCGATCGCATCAGAACTTCTCAAAGTAATAAGGAATCTTTAAAAGAACTTTTCTGAATTTCCGATTGTGATTTACTATTCATTTTGACATATTTCTAAGTATAAAATTTTTCTAATATGTTCAAAATATGTTAAAAGGTCTTTTAACTCATCGATCTGAAGAGTAGGAGATCCAAGGGCGATCGCTAGTTAAGTTGCACAGAAATTAATGAGGTATGGCCCAGCGTTTATTCCATTTAAAATCATTCATCAAACTTTGATTATGTGGCCAAAAGATCAAGCGTTGGTTTCAATGGTAAATGTCAGTTTTGAAAATGTTAATGTTAAACATTGAATGCGTGGGCTCCATATTAATTGATTTAATGACATGATAAGACTAAATTCAATGAAATGCTTTTAGAGTAGTGAACATATGTATATTTAAAAACGATAGGACATATGTATTTTTAATTGTACAAAGATAATCATATAAAGGACGACGATGTAGAAATGACGGCATTGCAGGACGATCAGCAGTAACGTGGCAAGCAAAATCTGAGGTTAGTAACAAGAGCGGCGACTGCTTGATAAATGAACGGCGCAAACTACAATGCAGTTTGAAATAACATCTTAAAATTTTAAACCAATAGAATGTCAAAAAAATAATTTTAAATGATACAAATAAATAAATAATAATAAATACTAAACTCGAACTATGGCAAAAACAATTTGTTTTTGAAACAAAGCTAAATTAATGTCGCTATCAGGTAAAACCTGATGCGTAGTATCCTACCAGCGGCAGGTACAATAAGACACTTGAAAGAATGACTTTATGAGAGATCCACATTCCCATTTTTCCATCTTTTTCACAAGCCCATGTCAAAACAAAGTAATATGACATGGATGGCACTCTAAAATATTGTCAAAGCAAACTAATGGGATTTCAAAATATATGGGAGGTGGATGTAAACATAATATTTTTCTTGATAAAGTACTTCTTTTAACATTAATATTAAATATTTTTTATTAATAATAAAAAATAAAAATATTAATAATATTAAATTAGTGTTAATTTCTAACAATCAATTATTATATTAATAAAAAAATTAATATATTTAAAATGATAATTTTATTTTAAAAAATAAGAGTAATAATTGCGATGCAGTATAGGCTTTGCTTTTATCGTTAATTAATTGATCAAGGCAGTTTTTCATGCACATTTTATCGTTAACGTGGGGTATGTATTTCATCTTTGTTTGAGAATGCTTTTCACATTTGCAATATGTCCTGCACACACACACACCAAAATCCATCTTCACACATCTTCTTTCACTTCCACACAGCTAGTCGTTTTGTCATTTATTCATTATTAAGTTTGCATTTCATCCTTATTCGATAATTCTTTTTTCACTTGTAATGTCGTTATTGCTGCCATTGCACACACACAACGAAAGCTGCATTCACACACTATTATTTTGCTTCCGCACAACTAGTAACCATTTTACCTCTTTTTCATAATTATTATATGTTTTAATTCAAATAAAATAAAATAAAATTTTTTATTGCTAAAAGATAACACCTCGTTAAAAATAGATAAAATTAAAGTTTTGTATTACTAAAGTAACAATAATTCGTAATATAATTTAGAAGAAACTCATTGTGCAGAGGTGCAGAACATCTGCACTTCTCAACACAAGGAGTCATCATTTGTATTTACCTTACAAAAACAAATTTGAACTAATTTTAATCATGATAATCAACTAAGAAACTGCCAAATGCGAATAGGAAACTGACAAAGATGAATTGATTTAAAAGTTTGCAGTATTGTAGAGCTTATGTATTTCTACACTACTATTATACAACATTGAAGATACAAGCTCAACTTCAAAGACTGAAGTCTTTTATTGTTAATATTATAGTATTAAAACATAATCCATATTTGATGTTATCTGGTCGATTCTCTTTACTTGAAGCTTTGTGCACAGTGAAAAGTTACAGTCCCTGCTTATATCGCTAATTAATTGATTAAGGCACTGTGGGGTCCACATTTTGTTATTTTTTGAGAGTGCTTCATTCTCACAATCATCTTAGCAATCTCTCATTATTCTTGCCTCCACACATCCACACTCCACACAACAAAAAACCATCTTCGCACAATTTCCTCCGTACAACTTTCTTTGCACATGCTTGTCTTGCATAGCTTCTTCCAGACATGCTTCCTCTGCATAACTTTCTCCACACACGCTTATTTCATTTAACATAATTCTTGAAAGCTCCACCTAATTGATATTTAAATTGGCTTTGCAAATTAAGTGTGGTACGGTCAAAATTCCTGCGATGTATTTTGAATTACATTATAATTATTAAACAATGAGTTATAGTTGTGAGTTGCATCAAAAGCTATGCACTAAAATAACTAAATTTAATCACAAGATACCTTTTTTTTATAGTAAACGAGTATTTTGTGTTTCATGTTTAATTGTCATTGTAGATTGTTTTTAGTCGTTGTGGTAGATGTTTTTGAGTAAACCAACCTTGATCCATCTTAATTATGGATCTACCAAGCGTTGAGAGGGATCAAAAATCTTTTCACTCTAAAAAATGTTTGTATCTCAAGAGAATTGATCCCTCTCAACGCTCAGTAGATTCAGAATTAAGATGGATCTAGGTTGGTTTAATTTCCCCCTTTAAATAGGCAATATTCCACATGAATACCATGGGTCAATACTCAATACCATGGGTCATTTTTATTTTTATTATTATATTATTTTTATAGGGTTGCTTTTATTTTGTTATTTTTATTTTTATTTTGATCGAGTTAAAATGTTTACATTACACCACATTAACCTTTTAATTTAATTTAACTACTTAATTAATTAATCAATTTATATGTAATTTGACTTAGTCAAAATGTTAAAATTACATTACAACATGTTTTCCATACTGGGTTGGAGAGCGCCTCTCAACGCAATAATGGGTATCTTCGTATTTTTGAACATTTCTTTGTTTATGTTTCCGTGTGGAAGTGCATAAGAAGTCCATTATGTGGAAAAAGTGTTTTTTTTTTTTTTTTTTTTTTTTTGGATTTCCGCACTTCGCACCAAAATATTTTATTGCTTATATTATTGGTAATATTTTAATTATAAATAATGCATATGTTTGTATTCTCTTTTTGCTTTATTTTAATTATAAATAAAACGTTCATTATGAGAATCTTTGTACTCTGCGCTAAAATGTTCTATTTATAATATTTTAGTATTAAATATTCTTTTTTTCCAAGAGAAAAATCTAACTTTTTATTAAGGTGATAAAAAATTACAGTTGTAGTTTCTTAAGAATTCCTGAGACTGTGGCTTCACATAAAGCAAAAACACAACACCACTGAGTAATAACCACAACAAAACCTAAAGGAATTGTGTTACTCGGGAAACCATGACAAAAAAACCTATAAATACATAGTTGGGCCTCCCCATCAAGGAGAAAATAGCCCCCACATAATTATTGTTATATCGAAATGTAGCCAAATATGTCCACAAAAAAAGAACGAGTGCTCATAAGTAACCAAAATTGTGTCCATCATATAGAACTACATCAAAAGATTAAAATAGTAAAGTAAAGGAACAAGAACTCTGTGAAAAAGGAACCACATAACATATGTTGTAAGGCGGCTGATCGGACACACAGATCCACCCTTCCTCTGATTCTGTTATTATCCATGAACCCTCCTTAGAAAGGAGATTTGTTGTTGTGTTCCGCTCCTTATATATGTGGCAAACATATATAGAATCAAAACCCATTTTAATATGAAAATTGTCTTCAATAATTGGAATCGAAATGTGATTTTGACATCTCTGACACTCATTAAACCAGTTTATAACATTTAAGGAGTTACCAAATATTTGCACTAAATCAATCCCTATTTCTCGAATCTAGCATCATAATAGTTTCAAATATTGGAGTTCTGTGAAATTGTTTGATTCCGCACCAAGGGAAACTGAAGCTTTTAGAATTTTGTGATCATTTAAATGTATTACCAGCCCCGCCCCACATATGTTATGTCCATCCGATGCTCCATCAAAGTAGGCCCGAGGAATGTGTGAAATGATTTGTTCCTCTCTAATGATCTGAAGGTTTCTTTTAGTTGATGGAAGAGGGAGTAAAGCAAAAATTAAAGCAAACTCAGCTGCAATTAGGGACAAAGATGAGGGGGAGTCCCTGAAGATTCCTTTATCCCTTTCCAACCATATACCCCAAGTTATTATTGGGGGAACATTTCTCAAGATATCATCATGAGCTGAGTTCCACCAATTATTCCAAGCTTCCATGATAGTTGGCCCATTCCAATTCTGCTTGATCCCCAGAGGTCTCAAAGTTGTCTCCCAAACTTTAGTAGTAAAAGGACAGTTTAAGAACACATGGCTAACAGATTCTTCCAAGTTTTTACATAAAATACACCAACCAGGCCTACATTTGTTTCTTTTGTGAAGTTTTTCCCTTGTGGGCATTTCATTCTCAAGAAGACACCAAAAGGACAACCTTGTCTTTGTTGGGCGCTTCAGTTTCCAGAGTGGTTTCCACCACCAAGACTGCACCCCCCGAACCCTCCTGTTTATCTGATAAATATATTCATATTTTGGAGATTATTTTCTAGTGGGAGCATGTACCCATCGGACTGCATTTGGGCAATCCCTTAGCCTGAAATTTGAGCAATACAATTCACTGATATATATCTGCCAAAACCCTCCCCATTGGGGCTATAAATGGAGATCTTTAGCCGATTTCCACCCCTAATTCTAGAGCATTGTTAATTATGATTCTGATATCTAATTGAGAAAGGTAATTCCTTGATTGTTGAGGAATTCAGTAACCTCCCCTGGCAGAGAAAGCCCTTCACTGCATCCCACCCATAGATCAATAGCTACTCTGAATTTTTCTCCATTCCTAACATGCCATGCTAGACCATCTTCAATTATACCAAAGGATTCCACAATTGCCTTCCATATTGCATATAAGAAAGGTGGTTCCTTGTTAATCTTGCGTATCCACTCTTCGATGGGGTCAGGATCAATATATTTCATTTTAACCACAATAGTCCAAATATTTTCCATTCATAACATGCACCACCCTGATTTTTTGCCACAAAAGATGTACAAATAGGGAGGTCCTTGATACCCCATCCCCCACAAGCCTTTGGGAGGGTTATTTTGTCCCATGCTACCTATGGAAGGACCACCGCCTCCTTTGATCCAACCCATAAAAAATGACAACACAGTTTCTTGATTCAAGACAGAATACCTTTAGGAACCCAAGTAAGGGTAATCCAGTAAACTGGTATGGAAATTAGAATTGATTTAATAAGCACAAGCCTACTGGCCCTTGAAATCCATTTGAAACTCCACTGTTTGTTTTCTTTTTTCAATTTTTGCCTATATCCAATTCCAATCATGTTTCATGTAATTGTCTGGCTTAAGGTGGAATCCCAAATATTTGAAATTTTCCATCACATGCTTTGATTCATAAGTGAGAACTAAAATAAATCTATTGATTTCAGCCACTAATAACCCCTCATGTATGATAAAAGATTTATGCTCATTGATACACATCCCGATGGCTTTAATAAAAAGGTCAAGGGAAAGTTTCAGCTGTTGGATGTTGTCTCTAGACCCGTCACTAAACAAAAGGATGTCATCAATAAACAAAAGTTGTGTAATGAACATATTGATAGCTACTTCTATCCCTTTGATCTCTCCTCTTTGTTTGGCAGCGAGGATCAACTGACTGAGCCCTTCAACAGTTAGTAAGAACAAAAGCGGACACAGAGGACAACCCTGCCTAAGCCCTCTTTGACTATGGAAAAATGGGGAAGTTGCACAATTGATAAGGACCAAAAACTAACATTTGATATACAACCCATAACCCAACTAATGAAACCAATTCCAAACCCTGTATGAGTAACAAAAGGTGCAAATATAGCCAGCTTATTCTGTCATAGCCCTTCGAGAGGCCAATTTTTACAATAAGACCTTTTCTATTGCTCCTTTTGATACTATGCATGGATTCCCGTGAAATCCCAATGGCCTCGTGGATCTGTCTACCATCCAAGAATCCAAATTGTTCTCTTGAAATA
This sequence comes from Pinus albicaulis, assembly GCA_034641835.2. Taxonomy (NCBI): domain Eukaryota; kingdom Viridiplantae; phylum Streptophyta; class Pinopsida; order Pinales; family Pinaceae; genus Pinus; species Pinus albicaulis. The sequence goes on along the minus strand of CM076574.1, from coordinate 339,968,839 downwards.
TTTCTGGAAAGAATAGGTTTCAAATAGATAAATATGATTTTTGCAATGATTTTATAGAGACAGTTGCATAACGAAATGGGTATGAAATCCTCAAATTTTTTTGGATCATCTATTTCAGGAATAAGGGTCAGAAAGGTTGAATTGAAATGCTTGTAAACATATCCTATGATTTAGGTTTCCTCCACCACCCCAGTGAGCTCATCCCCTGTAAGCTCGAAGAAGTGTTGGAAGAATTCAATCGTCCACCCATCTGACCCCAGACTCTTGTCTCTCTGCATTTTTTTAAGAAATCCCTCAACTTCTCCTTTTTAAAAAGGAGCCATAAGCATTTAATTTTCCTTCTCTTCCGAATATCTAGGGAAAAATTGGGCCACCTGGATAATTTTTTCTATTGTAGCTTCTTCTGGGGCTTTGAACAACCCTTTAAAATGGTCTCTTCCTAGGGATGAAAGCTCATCAAAAGATTTAGCAGTTCCCCCACCTACCTGTTTCTTTTCCCAGATAGTATTAATATTCTTCCTGCCTTTTGCATAGTTTTGAAAGAATTTCAAGTTTTCATTCCCAACAGATATCCAAATATCTCTGCTTTTAAGCCTCCACTGATCTTCTATATCATTCAAGATATTTCTTTTTGTGAGTTCCAGCTATTTTGTCCTCTTTTTTTTTTTCTTCTATATCATATACATCCCCCTTTGGGATTTCCAATGATTCAAGAGCTTTCTCGATGAGTTTTATCTCATCTTCCTCCCTAATCTTTTTTTCCTTTTCCCAAGATATTGTTGCCTACTTCATCCTTTTGAGGTTTTCCACAAAATGTTGAGCTAAATACTAACCCTGATCAGTGTTTAGTGGCCTCCAAGTGGCTTTAACTAATTCATTTTAGCAATGATCTTTGAGCCAGACATGATTAAATTTAAAGGAGATCCGGGCTTTTTACCGATACCTTTCATTTCCATAATGATAGGAAAATTATCCGAGTCACCACCTTATCCAACCCATTTCCTAAAAAAGGTTAATTGGTTAACTAGATCGTCTATCATCAAGAAACTATACAATATCTCAGCCACCCTAGCATCACCTAAATGCTTGTTCCTCCAGGTGGGGTTGTATTTAATCAAATTCACATCAATAAGCTTCCCCAACATCAATTTGTTCGCAAAATAGTATGCCAGGGGATCAACTTGAGCTAAAGGCCCCCAAGTCTCAGACATGCCCAACGAGAAATTTAAGTCCCCTCCCACAACCAAATTAGGGGGCCTTCATGAAATATTTAGAGAACAATGAGTTCCAAAAAGACACCCTATCATGGCACGAACCATAGATGTTGAGAAGAAATAGGTTCAAGCACAATTCAGAAGAATATATCTTGACCCCCAACACTAGATCTAAACGCCAAGAATTTAGAAGCTTAATATTACTATCTTTGAAACCTAATGTGAGGTTCCCTAATCTCCCCTTTGCATCAAAGGTCACAAATGATCATCCCGACATCAATTTACTCAGAGAGGCCATCACAATTTCTCCATTTCCAAGGGTTTCTTATAACATGATAAAATAAAGACAATTTTTTTTTGAATAACTATTTAAGAGATAACTTATTACAGGTGCTAGAAAACCCTATGCAATTGAAGGAAAGAACGATCATTTGGAAACCACCTCAGGGGTATGCACTTCTCTAAGCGTGCCTTTTAGAGAGAGTTTCTTCCCACCAGCAATGTCTAGTTTGGCTTTCAGTTGGCCTTTTGAAAGATTAGATATTATGCCTCTGGATTTTCAGGGAAAATAAGTCTCTCGAGGGCTCCCTAGCCCTCCAAAAAAATCTAAATCTAGGTGGTTCATACAGGTCCAAGTACAAGTGGCTTAAGTACAAAGGCTAAAAAATACAAGTGTCAAAAATATGGAAAACTTAGTGTCAAGTTAAAGATCTCGTCTTTCTGATTCCAACGACATAGACAACACTCAATTCTGAGTCTATAAGAAGGAGTTAGGAGCAGTCAAATTTTGAGGGTTGACTTGGTGATGTGGCAGCTTAAGGAGGTAACAAATTTGCAGAAATTTGGCCACCAGATTCTGGCCAACTCTGGGCAGATTCCAGACGAAATTGTGGGACGGTTAAATTGACTCCTTCGGTCAATTTCCAGAAAAATAAAAAATGGCAAGTTGTTTTAAAGGATAAAAAAAATTATTAAAAAAGGGCAGGGTGGGCCATGACCCTCGCCCTACCCAACGGACATAACAAAAGATAATATAATATTAGGGGCCGACGACCATGACCCCATCGGACCCCCCCTCGCCCACATTCCAACAAACCATATTAAATATGGGTGGGGCCAATAGTCGTGACCCCGCGGCCCCAACCCACACGCCTTGTATGTATGGGGTTAACAAAGATATGGGGGCAGGCCGCCCAATGCGGGCCCGACCCCCCCAACTTACCCAACATACCATTTAAATATATGCGGGGTTTTAAAAAAAAGAACATGGCACGATTTTTAAAACCGAAATCTGCCTTATTACGAAGGGGGTAGGGTTTGACCACCCGACCACCTCCCAAAAAAAAAGGATCTGAAACCAACTCAGCCAACGGACTCCTTTGGGAGTCCGCCCAGATTTTTAATATATAAAACTTAATTTCATAAGTGTGCCCAGGCAGGCCAGGAGCGGCACGAAGTACGATACGAAGTGGAACCATGAGCGCTTTGCAGGAGGGGGGCGAAACCATGAACTGAGCCATTTTCCAAAGGGGCCATATTTTCACTTTGTCAGAATCAAACAAATTTTATATGGATTCTTCACCTCTCTGCACCACGAATTGAATGGTGTTGTCCATTTCTTCATAAGAGGTCTCTAGTTTTCGGGCACTTTCATTTATGGAGGTATACGGGTGTAATTTTGCATTTAATGCTTGTAATTTCATTTTTATTTGCCACTTAATGAAAGAGGGCCTCCCCACTGATTGAGTAGGGCCCGGAGATGTATTCCCTCTTGTACGAACTCCGATATCAATTCCGTGTCTTCTTGCAAGATTTTATGTGCTTCTCTCTTCTTATGTTATGCCTTTAAAGTTTCATGGTTAAGATGCAATTTTACATGTAATTCTTTAATACATCTCAAAGAAAAGATTTTGTATCAAGTGGTATCAGAGCAGGTCTTTGTAGATGTGAATTGCATGTTTGTATGCTAACTAGAAATAGGCTACGAAGAGGCGAAGAGACACTAAAGTATTTTGATCGAGAAGCGAGACATGCACATCGAAGAATAAACATGGATGACGATGTTCGAAATGAGGAGGAGCTAAACTTCCCCAAGACCTTCTACACCATGGCAGATCAGGTCAATAAATTGTTCTCTAGACTTGAGAAACTAGAGAAAGCAGGGGAGAATGCTTCAGAAGGACAAGGTTCAGGGCATGGTGATAATGGAGGAGATCCACCTCCTTCTCCTCCAGCGAGTGAAATTTATTCCTCCTCTTCTCACCATCATCATAGGAATACAGGAAATGCATCTAATACACCTTTCTTTAAGTTAGATGTCAAATTTGATCTACCCATGTATAATGGTGTAAGTAATGCAGAGAAACTTAACAACTGGATTAGGCAGCTTGAACTTTACTCCAAGATTCAACAGATTGTGGAGGATGAGGCAAAGATCCAGTTGGCTTCTCTTCGACTGAATGACACAACTCTCATATGGTGGGAGAGAAAAATTTAAGGTAACAGTAATTTGGGTAACCTTATTTCCTCATGGTCAAATTTTATGGCTGCACTTAAAGATGAATTATATCCCTTGGGTTATAAGCAAAAAGCATGAATGGAGTGGCAGTACCTAAGGCAAGGCAAAGGACAAAACGTGCAAAGCTTTACCAAGTAATTTAGAAAACAAGCACTAATTTTGGGCATTTCATTAGATTCACCTGAAGTGGTAACTAAGTATATTGGGTCATTACATAGTTACATTAGACATTCATTGTAAATGTTTGAACCTACTACTATTGACTCGGCCAGTGTAAATGTCATTCATCTTGAAAACAGGGGCATAAATGATAAATATGATCATTCAAAGAATCCACCTTTAAACCTTCAAATGGAAAATTCAAGGGGAAAAGAAAGGGGAAGGAAAAGAAGACGACATCAACAAAGAAAGATGAAGGATAAAATCCTTATTGCACTCACTGCAAAAAGGAAGGTCATGACGACGATCATTGTTGGAAGCTGTACCCGAAAAATAAGCCAAAGAGATATGGTGGAAAGGGTAAGCAAAAGATGGTAGAAACCACATAGAAATACCTTGGATCCGACTCTGGTGATGAGGCATTTATCACAACAGTAGGAACAAAAGGTACTCTTTATCTTCATGTTAATTTTGAATCGCATGGAAGCACTAGTTCAACAGATGAGCCTCTTCCTAATGAAAGAAAAAGAATTGAGTTGTTTCATATTAGAGTTGTCATAAATCATACAAAAGTAGAAACTCTATTTGATTCAGGCTCTCAAGCAAATTTAATCTCAGAGTCCTTGGTTAAAAAGTTAGGCTTAGAAGTTAAACCTCATCCGAAACCTTATTCGCTTGGATGGATACATGACAAAGTAAAATTAAATGTAACCAAGAAATGTAAGGTTAAATTTGCAATTGCTTCTAAACTGGTGGATGAAGTAGAACTGGATGTCATACCATTGGATATATGTGGTATTGTGTTAGGGAGTCCCTATCTTTACGATAGGAAAGTAATTTTATTTCGACGTGAAAATAAATACCAAATCACAAAAGATGGGGTAGAGTATATTGTAAGAGCTCAACAAACCAAGATCAGTACTAGTCTTGTAAGTGTAGGACATATGAAGAGATTGGTGAATTCCAGTTAGGGGTGTTTGCTCATGGTTGTGAGAGCAAAAGATGCAGAAACATCTGATGCTTTCCGAGGATGTGATCCTGCTCATAAAAAGGAATTATGTGAATTTTTTTCTAACTATGATGAGTTGTTTCAGGAACCCTAAGGATTACCTCTGAAACAAGAAATCCAACATGAGATCCATTTGCATCATGATGCTTCATTTCCAAACATTGGTATGTACAGGATGTCATCTATCGAGATGGAGGAGATAAAAAAGCAAGTACAGGAATTTTTGAACCAAGGGGTCATCCGGCCAAGTACTACTCCATGCGGCTCTCCGATTATGTTAGTACCCAAGAAATATGGCACATGGAGGATGTGCGTGGATTATCGGGCGCTAAACAAAATCACGGTGAAAAATCGATACCATCTCCCTCGCATTGATGATTTGTTAGATCAATTAAAGAATGTTATCTATTTCTCCAAATTGGATTTGCATAGTAGTTATCACCAGGTCAGAATTGCAGAGCAGGACATATGGAAAACCGCCTTCAAGACCAAACAGGGGCTCTTCGAATGGATGGTGATGCCATTTGGATAGTGCAACGGTCCAACCACATTCATGAGGGTCATGAATGATATTTTTAGGCCTTTCATTGATTAATTTGTCCTTGTGTATTTAGATGATATTCTTGTCTTTAGTATGACTTGGGATGAACATGTATGCCATGTAAAGAAAGTGCTTGATGTATTAAAAAGAGAAGAATTGTATGTAAAATTTTCAAAGCGTGAGTTCGGGAAAACATCTTTAGTTTACCGAGGTCATATTGTTGGTAATGGTCAATTAAAAATAGAGCCCTCCAAAGTTGAGGTGATTGTAAAATGGCCAAGCCTACCAATGTAATAGAGATCCGTAGTTTTATAGGTGCAGTACAATATTGGAGGAGATTCATTGCCAGCTTCTTTGTTATTGCATCACCCTTACATGCACTGAAAAGTGTAAAAAAAGCCTTTCAGTGGGGAGGAAAGCAGTAGAAGTCCTTCAAAGCACTGAAAGAGAAAATAAGCACCACACCAGTCCTGGCTTTACCCGATCTCCAATAGCCTTTTGAGATCGAAACCGATGCCAGTGGGTACACCATGGGAGTTGTACTGTTACAGCAGAAGAAGCCGATATGTTACCATTTGGAGAAGTTCTCCTAGGCTGTCATCAATTACCCCACTTATGACAAGGAACTGTATGCCTTGGTCCAAAGTGTGAAAAAGTGGAAACACTGCCTAATCGGCAAGGAAACCATTATCCACACGGATCATCAGCCCTCGTAATACCTTTAGTCACAGACCAAGCTACAACAAGCTCGTCATTTCAGGTGGATGTGTTTTCTACAACAATTCCATCTGTAATAAAGTATAATAAGGGCACTAGTAACAAAGTAGCAGATATGCTCTCTCGCCCTCCTATTTATGCTTCTATTATTTTTCATAATGCTTCGTTGTCTTTTGAAAGTTATGCTGAACAATACGCTAACGATGATGACTTTAAAGCAATATATGCAAAACTAACTCATGGATCACAGGTGGAAAACTATCATTTGCAGGGGAAGTTGTTGTATCACCTTGTCAAATTGTGCATACCCACAACAGAAAGGATACATGTAATTCGAGAATTTGAGAGGCGCATACCTCTCTTGTGTCCGGTCACTTTGGTGTTGAAAAAACCTTTTGTCATTTGCAAAGGTTTTTCCTTTGGCCTCATATGAAAAACATTGTAACCCAATTTTTAAAGGGATGTGTGATGTGTTCTGTTTCAAAGCCCTCTAATAGAAAACTCAGGCTCTACACACCACTCCCTATTCCAGGTCATCCATGGGAAAGTGTGTAGATGGAATTTGTAGGAGGTTTGCCTATGTCTAGAAATTGTCACGACTATTTTTATGTTGTCGTAGACCTCTTTAGTAAAATGTGCATATTAATGCCTTGTAAAAAGTAGGTTACTGTGAGAAGACTGCTTATCTCTTCTTTCAATTTGTTTGGGTCCACTTTGGGTTGCCCACATCTATTGTGTTAGATGAAGAATCTCGATTCCTTGGATATTTTTGGACCAGCTTGTGGCGAATGATTGACACCAAGTTGAAGAGAAGTACGACATTCCATCCACTAACTGACGAACAGATAGAGGTCGTCAACTGTACCGTGGTACACTTGTTGCGGGGCTATTGCAGCAAAAATCCCAAGTTGTGGGCGATCGTCCTCTAAATTAGACATAAAATAAGGCCCATCTAACCTTTCTTAGGACCATCTACCTTCCTTTTACACATAAAAGGATATACTAAATCTCTCCTTCTACACTTAATAATGTTTTCTTATGCTTTAATATGTTCTTGGAAGGATTAAAGGTAGTTCATATTTTTTCCTAATATTGGTTATTTTTGTAGAATATTATGAGAATGTTTGGTAGATTATACAGATTAGGAGAAGGAGATGATTTACGGACTTGCTCCTTGCCACTGGAATATCAGGATTGGAGAATAAATGAGCACAACATCAGGAAATTAGGGAGAAATCTTGGAGAAATCCAAGGGGGTTTTCTGCCCTCCTTAACTCTCAAAGGAAACCAAAGGATTCTCATGAGATACCCCTCCAACAATTCGAATTTCAGAGGCAGCCAAGCAACTCAAGACCAAGTGCACTCAAGCCATACTTCACTTGGAGTCTCCAACAAATCAAATTCCAAGAGGCAGCCAAGCAACTGAAGACGAAGGGCACTCAATCTATGTTTACTTGGAGTCAAAGTGGACTCAATCACCATTTTTTCAAGGGAGCTATTGGTAGCTGCCCTGGAGAATAAATAGAGCAGAGCTAGAGCTAGGAGTTAGTTAGTTAGTCAGTGATTCGATTCCATTTAGAAATTTGTTGTTTAAGACCTTCGGGATGTAATACGATTTCATTTTTAATGCAATGAGTAGACAAACTCCATTTTACTGGTTTAATTCCAAAGATATGGGCTCATGGGTTAGGGCCCAACCCATGTGCCTCAGCTTCTCTGCTGTTTTTATTCTTTCCTTTCTTCCATTAAGCTAGTTTTCTTTCTGTCCTTCAAATTAGTTTTGCTTTTGTTAGTTTCATGGCTGCTTATTCTTTGGTTTCATTTCGTTGTTGTAGTTTTATTTTCTTATGAGTAATAGCATAGAGGAGAAAAACTCCAAAATTTGTGGTCAAGCCCCCCCCTCTCATTTTCCAATAGAGCTCGAGGAGGGAGAATCTTCCCACAAACCTAAAAAACTGATTCTATTACGCCTCCATTCCTTCCTGTTTTCTGCTTCTTTTTACTATTGCCCTTACCTTTTTCCCTAAATGCACTGAAGCCCTTCAAATTCGCCTTATTCCTTTGGTTTTTCCATTTACGGTTACCTTACCTTCTTAACGAAAAACACGTAAAAAAAACCATTCAAATCCCATTTAAATGCGACCTCCACCTTCCTCCTCGGTTCTCCCACTACCGTACTTCGCCTGTTCGTGAAATCGCACTTCACAACTCTTACCTTTTGTCTTATAGACTTACCGCTATCCTTTTCTGATTGCACGCCTTATTCCTTTGTTCCATCGATCACCGCCACCAAACTCGTTTTAACGCTAAACACTTAAAAAAACATTGAAACCTGACCTCTGCCTTCCTCCTCGAAATTCCCGACACCGTACATCGCACTGCGCAGATCGCAAAATTTACCTTTTACCTTCAACGCTTGCCGCTCACTCTTTGCAATTGCGATCTTTCGAAATCACAAATCGCACTTCGCAACATTTACCTTTCACCCTTAAACACTTACTGTTGTTCTGGCCGATTGCGATAGTGCAATCTTGCCCCGCTATCGGTCCCACCACCATGTCAATCGCACTTCGCATTCTTTAGATCTTACCCTTAACACTTACTGCTCGTTCTCGTGATTGTGGTATCACAAATCGCATCCCGCAGTTCTTACCACATCAAAAATAGCAGCCCGCAACCTTTACCGCAGCACAAATCACACGTTGCACATCTTAGTTCATTCCGTTAAGTCCTTACTGCTATCCATTTAAACTTGCGAAGTTGCGATTGCGACATCTCACATCGCAACTTTTACCTCCATTGCATTCCACCATGTCGCTCTTGAGTTTTTTCCGCTTCCAAGCCATTTCTTGCATTATAATAAGGTTTTATAAGGTTTTAAACCCTCTCTTCCCGCTTCTAAGCCTTTTTCAATTTTCTCCGCTCCAAAGTCATTTCTCACGTTTTAATCAAGTTTTTTAAGGTTTTTACCCTCTTATTCCACTTCCAAACCTTGTTTCATGTTCTAAGCCCTCCATTAACCACTTTTCCGTTTTCTTTCCTCCAAGATGCAAATCAACACTTTTTCAATTAGAATTAAGTCATGGATAGCTTAGTTGCATGGATAGGAGCATGATAGATAGACCATATGATAATTAGAGTGCATTTAGCTATTTGGCCATGTTAAGTATGGTTTAGAATTAGTTTCATTTCTGTCATTTCTCTTCAGCAAGTTAAATTAGTTTCCCTTTTGCCAGTTCTTTTCAGCAAGTTAAATTAGTTTCCTTTTTGTCATTTCTTTTCAGCAATTTAATTTAGTTTCATTTCTATCATTTCCTTTCTGCAATTTAGTTTAGTTTCATTGTAGTGTGACAAACTTCACTGAGAACCCCTAGAAGTAGCACCCTTTTGTAGAGCGGAAGAGGATGACATGGACATAATTCATCTGTTGTGTATATAGCACTGTCACCTCCAAGTTTGTACGAACCCCGTGTTGATAAAGTAAAGTAGGGAAATCCCTGGGAGTTGTAGCACTCTTGGTGCAATACCAGGGCTCACCACTTTTTGGAGTCGTTTTCGATGAGGTGTCTAGTAGATGCTTTGATTCTGTTCTAGAATTATTTTCTTCTTTCCTTTTCATGTTGTTTCCGAAATATTAAAAAATACAAAAAAAATCTGATTTTCATGCCTCATAGGAGTAGGGATACTCAGAATTTTTTTTTCTCCAATACCAACCCCCCTACTTGACCACGTGGTGCAGTAAGAACCACATCACCATACACTTTTGAAGGAAGAAGAGCTAGATGGATATGATGACAATGAAGAATATCTTATTGGGCTTCCCATTCGAGATATGGACATCAATGTACTTATGAAGAACATCCCTCCATCTTTCCTTCCCAACTTCCACGGTATGAGGATAGAGGATCCAGAAACATTTCTCTTTGAATTTGAGATACTTTGTAGGTCTTATGGCTACTTATCACACACTCAAAAACTGAGATTATTTCCTGCAACATTGAAGGATAAAGCTCTTAAATGGTTCATGAGTCTAGGTAACAATTCAATAAGATCATGGAATGATATGCAAAAGATATTTGTAGAAAGATACAAAGATCGTGATCTTAGAGAATAAATTTTTAGAATGAACCAAGAAGAGGATGAGAGCATGGAGGATTTAATAGAGAGGTTCATGTATAATGTTAAGAGGGAAAAATTTCATCATCTTGGATTTTACACACTAAAAACTCTCTTCCTTAGAACGATTAGGGATGAGTGGATTGATCTCCTTAATCTCATGAGCAAAGGAGATGTATATCAATTGTCATTTGAAGAAATTTGTGAAACATGCAAGCGCATATCAAGAGGAAGGGAAAGAGTAAGTAAGCTAGCATCAAATTTGGTAAGGCAAGATGAAATTGGAGATTTAATTTATAACTTTAAAACAGAAATTCTTAGCAATCTAAGTGAACAAGTAGAAATGTTAAGAATGCAAAATGAGCAAAAATAAGATGCTGATATTTTTGCTATCCATGCAGAATCACATGCTACTAATTGCTGTTCATCATTCCCCGGGTTTAAAGAAGTTTACCAGGAGGACGGTGGAGCAAGGAAATCACCAAAGAAGCAATGTTATGTAGCTCCAAGGATACCCTGACATCCTATTCAATTTGATATGATGCAAGGACCCACTTCACAATTTCAAGCTTATTCACATCCATCTCAAACTAATTGGGACACACTCCCTCCTTGGCAACCTTGGCCATCTCAACCCCAAAACCAATCTTGGAAACATGGTTGGCAAGGTCCTTATTGGGAAAATCCACAATATCCTCAATATTTACCTCCATATCCTCCATACCCAACTCCATGCTATCCTTACCATCCACCTCCACCACAACCACAGCCTCAACCACATCCATATCATATATCCACCCCCACTCAACTACTTGTACCGCCATTTAGAAACCCACACCATGAAGTATCTCAGTCCACTTACAATGCTGAGGTACAACACTACCCAACATATCCTCTTGATCTAAATGGTCTGCATATTAGTTCAATAAAGGTATTGCAAAGAAGAGACCTTCTTAATGTCATTGTAGGACAACCTCAAGAATAAATAGATTTGAATGAGGAGATCAAAGAATCAAGTGTTGCACTTGATGAAGAGCAGATATCAGAATTAGATGTTGAGAGAGTTCCCTCATGTTTACTAGCATTTCTGTCATGTTTTCAAGAGAACAATCAGGAAAAAGAGGAATATTTGACTGTCATAATAGAAGAGGACATCCAAGGTGATCCGAGTTAGCAAGTGAACCAGGGGCATCAAAAATATATTGACATATGGTTCCAAACAGTCATTAAGTTGCAGCAACACACTCTTCTCCAACAGTACTTGATACAATCCCAGTCAAAGCAATTCATCTCTTATATTTAGGTACATGTCTAAACATGTATTCCAAGTGTTGAAGAAAAACCTCCATGAGGCGGTCATCGGGTTGAAGAAAAAATAGGAAAATAAAAGATCCTGGGTGAAAACCTCCTTTGAGGCGCCTAGGCAGACCTTCTAGTTGAAAATCTCATTGAGGCAGCTAGTATTAAAAAAAAAAAGTACTTCTCCATGTATCCCTCTCTAATGAATGCAGGTGGTCTCCAACCTTTACAAGCATAAAACAACAAGTTGACACAAAAAGAAAACTTGGTCAACACTTTCAAAGGTAGTCAAACTTGGACTTCCTCCCCCTGTGCTCAGAAGCTCCAAAAGGACCTCAAGCAGATTATCATATGCAGCTTCAAAACAACTTCAACATCCATATCAACAGATTCAATATCACATGCAAAAACAAACCAACGATAAGGCTTAGGTATGCAATCATCTAACCATTTCTTCGAATCTATTTTAGCTTAATAAAACATTAAAAAGTGTGAGAAGGAAAGTTTTTATATAGCCAAAATCAGCAGTAGAGCAACCTCAACCTTATCTAGCAACTAGCCTCACTTTTTCCACCAAGAAAAGGAATAAGGAAAAAATTAAAAGACTTGAGAAAGTGGGCAGTAAGCAGTTCATTGTAATAAAAGATAAGGAGTGCCAAAGGGATAACCAAGGGTGAATTCAGTTAACAGGGAAAAAAAAACAAAAACAAAAAACAAAAAGCAAAAAACCTCTGAGTTTATTTTGCATACAATAAAAAAGGTTGGAAAACATAAGGAAAAGAAGAAGAAAAAAAAAGAGAAAAAGAAAAACAAAAAAAATAGAATAAAAGGTGGACCCACCACCTCTTGGCATGCAAAACAAATTTTCTTAAGGCACCTAAGGACCTCCATGCAACACCTACAAAAAGAACTGCAAGTAGAATAGCAAGAAGATTAGCAGGGGGAGCAGCGCATGGCCCAAGAAACAAAAAATGAAATAAGCCAGCATGCAGGAAGAACCATAAGGCAGGGAGGATGAATATGTTGCTCAGAGGATGAGCAACAGTTTCAGTCGGGGGGTGATGATGGGCCTCTAAATTAGACATAAAATAAGGTCCATCTAACCTTTCTTAGGCCCATCTATTTTCCTTATGCACATAAAAGGATATATTAAATCTCTCCTTCTGCACTTAATAATGTTTTCTTATGCTTTAATATGTTCTTAGGAAGGATTAAAGGTAGTTGCATATTTTTGCCTAATATTTGTTATTTTTGTAGAATATTGTGAGAATATTTGGAAGATTATACAGATTAGGAGAAGGAGATGATTTAGGGACTTTCTCCCTGCCACTGGAATATTAGGATTGGAGAATAAATGAGACAACATCAGGAAATTAGGGAGAAATCTTGGTGAAATTCAAGGGGGTTGTCCGCCCTCCTTAACTCTCAAAGGTAGCCAAAGGATCCTTGTGAGATCCCCCTCCAACAATTCGAATTTCAGAGGTAGCCAAGCAACTCAAGACCAAGTGCACTCAAGCCATACTTCACTTAGATTCTCCAACAAATCAAATTCTAAGAGGCAGCCAAGCAACTGAAGACGAAGGGCACTCAATCTATGTTTACTTGGAGTAAAAGTGGACTCAATCACCATTTTTTCAAGGGAACTGTTGGTAGCTGCCCTGGAGAATAAATAAAGTAGAGCTAGAGCTAGGAGTTAGTTAGTTAGTCAGTGATTCGATTCCATTCAGAACTTTTGCTCCAAGCTATTAGGATTTTTTTGTTTAAGATCTTCAGGAAGTAATAAGATTTCATTTTTAATGCAATGAGTAGAAAAATTACATTTTAATGATTTAATTCTAGAGAGCTGGGTTCGTGGGTTAGGGCCCAACCCATGTGCCTCAGCTTCTTTGCTATTTTTATTCTTTCCTTTCTGCCATTAAGCTAGTTTTCTTTCTGTCCTTCAAATTAGTTTTGCTTCTGTTAATTTCATGGCTGCTTAGTCTTTGCTTTTAGTTCGTTTTGTAGTTTTATTTTCTTATGAGTAATAGAGTAGAGGAGAAAAAATCCAAAAGCTGTGGTCAAGCCCCCTCCCCTCTCATCTTTGTCAATAGAGCTCGAGGAGGGCAAATCTTCCCACAGACCCAAAAAACTGATTCTGTTACACCTCCATTCCTTCCTGTTTTCCGCTTCTTTTTACTGCTGCACTTACCTTTTTCCATAAACACACTGAAGCCCTTCAACTTCGACTTATTCCTTTGGTTTTTCCATTCATGGTTACCTTACCTTCTTAACACAAAACATGTAAAAAAACCATTCAAAACCCATTTAAATGTGACCTCCGCCTTCCTCCTCGGCTCTCCCACTACTGTACTTCACTTGTTCGCGAAATCATACTTCGTAGCTCTTACCTTTTGTCTTACAAACATACCACTCTCCTTTGTCGATTTCCTGCCTTATTCCTTTGTTCCATCGATCACCGTCGCCAAACTCATTTTAATGCTAAACACTTGAAAAACCATTGAAACCTAACCTCCACCTTCCTCCTCGAAATTCCCGCGACCGTACATCACACTGCGCAGATCGTAACATTTACCTTTTACCTTCAACGCTCACCGCTCTCTCTTTGCAATTGCGATCTTGTGAAATCGCAAATCGCACTTCGGAACATTTACCTTTCACCCTTAAACACTTACCATTGTTCTGGCCAATTGCGATAATGCGATCTTGCCCCACTTTCGGTGCCACCTCCACGTCAATCACTTCGCATCCTTTAGATATTACCCTTAATGCTTACCACTTGTTCTTGCGATTGTGGTATCACAAATTGCATCCCGCAGTTCTTACCACATCGCAAATTGCAGCCTGCAACCTTTACCACAATGCAAATTGCACATCTCACATCTTAGTTCATTCCGTTAAGTCCTTACTGCTCTCCATTTAAACTTGCGAAGTTGCGGTTGTGACATCGCACATCACAACTTTTACCTCCATCGCATTTTTCCACGTCGCTCTTGAGTTCTTTCTGCTCCAAATCCATTTCTTGCGCTATAATAAGGTTTTATAATGTTTTAAACCCTCTCTTCCCGCTTCCAAGCCTCTTTCAATTATCTCCACTCCAAAGTCATTTCTCACATTATAATCAAGTTTTCTAAGGTTTTAACCCTCTCATTCCACTTCCAAACCCTGTTTCATGTGCTAAGCCCTCTATTAACCACTTTTTCTGTTTTCTTTCCTCCAAGCTACAAATCAACACTTTTTCAATTATAATTAAGTCATGGATAGCTTAGTTGCATGGATAGGAGCATGATAGATAGACCATAGGATAAGTAGAGTGCATTTAGCCATTTGGCCAAGTTAAGTATGGTTTAGAATTAGTTTCCTTTCTGCCATTTCTCTTCAGGAAGTTAAATTAGTTTCCTTTCAGCCAATTCTTTTCAACAAGTTAAATTAGTTTCCTTTCGGCCAATTCTTTTCAACAAGTTAAATTAGTTTCCTTTTTGTCATTTCCTTTCAACAATTTAATTTAGTTTCATTTATGTCATTTCCTTTTTTTCAATTTAGTTTAGTTTCATTGAAGTGTGACAGACTTCACTGAGAACCCCTAGAAGTACCACCCTTTCGTAGAGCGGAAGAGGATGACATGATCAGAATGAATCTGCTGTGTATATAGCACTGTCACCTCCAAGTTTGTATGAACCCTGGGTTGATAATGTAAAGTAGGGAAGCCCCTGGGAGTTGCAACACTCTTGGTGAAATACCAGGGCTCACCAATGGGATTAGCATCTTCCATATGTGTAGCACGCCTACAACTGAGCAGTGCATTCCTCTACGCAACATTCACCATTTGAGACATGTTTTGGTTACTTACCAAAGGACTCTTTTGACATGATCTATGGAAGGGATGAAGATGCCAATGGATGTGATGATATGGACAAAGCACAACGGTTAATCCAGGGGATACAAACAATTCACCAAGCAGTGCAAGAGCAGTTGGAAAAGAGTCAGGCTCGATATTAGGCCCGACATGATAAGCACTGAGTCGACCATCAATTTCAAGTTGGTGACAAGGTGTGGTTCCATATTAGCAAGGATCAAATGAAGGGGGGAGGCAAGAAATTGTGACCAATCCGGTATGGTCCATTTACCATATTGGAGAAGATTAGAAATAATGCTTTCCAACTCGATTTTCTTGTATACATGCAAATGTACTTGGTCGAGAATGTCGAAATTATAAAACTTTATGAACCATCATTGATTATGGACTCCAAGGAGGTAGGATCAGTTCCTACAATGGATGAATTTGCACCAGAGTATCTCGATGAATTTCTAGAAGACATCATTGTCGATCGACGAACCGGAACTTCACGACGAGGAGATGTGGAATATCTCTGTGTTGGTTTCAAAGGGATGCACCCAAGTAAAGCTAAATGGCCTGAAAGGAGAAGGCGAGCGATAAATTCCCTTGCTTTCATGTTGATTGATAAGGATTTTGGGGGTCCAGAAGCTCTTTAGTGGAGAGGAATGATCTAGGTGGATCGTACAGGTCCAAGTACAAGTGGATTAAGTACAAAGGCTCAAAAATCAAAGTGTCAGAAATATGGAAAACTTACTGTCAAGTTAAAGATCTCGTCTTTCTGATTCCAACGACACAGACGACACTCAATTGTGAGTCCATATGAAGGAGTTAGGAGTAGTTAAAGTTTGAGGTTTCACTTGGTGATGTGGCAACTTAAGGAGGCAACACATTTGCAGAAATACGGCCACCTGATTCCCACCAAATCCAGCCGGATTTCGGGCGAAATTGTGGGATGGTTAAATTGACTCCTTCGGTCAATTTCCATAAAAATAAAAAATGGCGGGTTGTTTTAAAGGATAAAAAAAAAAATTAGAAAAGGGCAGGGCGGGTCATGACCCCCGCCCTACCCAACGGACATAACAAAAAATCATATAATATTAGGGGTCGACGACCATGACCTTGCCGGAGCCCCCCGCCCACATTCCAACAAACCATATTAAATATGGGTGGGGCCAACGGTCATGACCCCACGGCCCCAACCCACACTCCTTGTATGTATGGTGCTGGCAGAGATATGGGGGCGGGTCGCCCAATGCGGGCCTGACCCCCCCAATGTACCCAATGTACCTTTTAAGTATATGCGGGGTTTAAAAAAAAAAAACATGGCGCGATTTTTAAAACCAAAATTTACCTTATTACGGAGGGGGAGGCATATGACCACCCGAATCCCTCCCAAAAATAAAGGATATGAAACCAACTCAGCCAGCAGAATCCTTAGGGAGTCCGCCCACCTTTTTAATACATAAACCTGCATTTCATAAGTGCGCCCAAGCAGGCCAGGAGCGGCATGAAGTGGAACCATGAGCGTTTTGCAGGAGGGGGGCGGAACCATGAACTGAGCCATTTTCCAGAGGGCCCAGATTTTCACTTTGTCAGAATCAGGCAAATTTTATATGGATTCTACACCTCTTGGTGCCACGAATCGAACAGTGCTATCCATTTCTTCATTATAGGTCTCCAATTTTCGGGTACTTCCAGAGATAGAGGTATAAGGGTGTAATTTTGCATTTAATGCTTGTACTTTCATTTTTATTTGCCACTCAATGAAAGAGGGCATCCCCACTGATTGAGTAGGGCCCGGAGACGTAGTCCCTCTTGGATGAACTCTGATATCAATTCTGTGTCTTCTTGCATGATTTTATGTGCTTATCTCTTCTTATGTTTATGCCTTAAAGTTTCATGGTTAAGATGCAATTTTATATGTAATTATTTAATACATCTCAAAGAAAATATTTTGGATGTCTGTTTAAGAGCTAGCTTCTTACAGGTGCTATAAAACCCTATGCAATTGAAGGAAAGAAAAATCATTTGGAAACCACCTCAGGGGTATGCACTGCTCTAAGCACACTTTTCAAAGATAGTTTCTTCCCACCATCAATGTCTAGTTTGGCTTTCAGTTGGGCTTTTGAAAGATGATATTTTTTGCCTCTAAATTCTCAGGGAAAAGAAGACTCTCAAGGGATCCCCAGCCCTCCAAAAAAAGCTAAGGGAGGACTTTATTATCCCTAGGACGTATGTTATAGTGGGGACCCAAGGAGGAAGAAGGATGTTTAGATAAGAAATCAGGGTCAAGCGGGGAAGACATAGATCGACTAAGAATTGGGATGGAGGTGATGATACTATCCAAGGCTTCAGATAAATTACAACGATGCAAATATTCAGATATCATCGCCCTGGAAGGACTAGGCCTCGGGAAAACATCTAATAAAGATTTTAGAGAAGCTGATAAAGAGGATAGGGGAGGAAAATAAATACTCGCAGACTTGGGAGTAGGATCGATGGATTCCACTTCATCCTGAGCCTCTAATTTCCAAGCATTTTCCAACAATTCTTGTATCCCTTGTAGTATAATTTTTTATTCTTCAACCTCCATGGGAACTGGAGCCCCCTCCCTCTGCTCCCCATCTGCACCGCCTGCGCATTTCCCACCTCCTTCACGGAAGCCCAGTCTTCATTCCTAGATTCACCCCTTTGTTACCTTATCCTATGAAAACCCAGGAGACAGTCACACACAAAATGCCCATGCTTATGACATCAGTGGCATCAGAAGGGAAACTATTCATAGTCTATTTTCTGAGAATGTGAATATACCTTAAGTTGGAGATTTAATTTTTTCTGATAAACCCTCTCTTTGATCCAATTTAATCAGATTTTAAGTCACAATTATATTGTTTGTTTCCAAAAATGACATGTCGGCTTCAAGAAACGTTCCCAACTCATTACCAATAGCCCTAAAAACATCCTCCATCCATAACTGCAGGGGAAGAGTCGAAAGCTGAACCCATACCGATATCTCCTCCAGTTTCTCCCTCTGAGCATCGAAAAGGGGAGTCCATTTCTTGAAGAGAATTGGCGCGATCCCAAAACACCTGTTCCACTCAAGAACCCATTCTAGTGTCTCCCCTTTGTTTTATCTAACCATGAACCACCCCTTTGTAATAGCCCTGGTGAAAATTATGTGGAATAAAAGTTAAAAATAATAACCACGGTTGATGGGACACTTATTCCAAGCTGAATGTTGGGCAAAAACATCCTAGTGGGTGTTCATTTGGTTTATTATGGCTAAGGAAATCGACAAAGGAAAAGGAAAAGACTCTGGAAAGGAAAAATGGGATTTTTGGCACATTTATTTATGAAAATAATGGAAATTAGGAGAAAAGGGAGATGAAAGGCAATAGGTTTCATGTGAGGAGGAAAATGAAGGAAAATAATGGAAAATGAAGAAAATAAAGGCCTCTTATATAAAAAAAAATTGAGGATCAGTTGGTACCTTTTGCAAGTGCATTTTTTGGAGCTCTCTCATTATTATCACTCTCTCTCACTCTAGGACACTTAGAGTTTTTTGGAGCATTTTGGCAATGGAGCAAGAAAGGCAAGAAAGTAAGAAAAAGGAGGAAGCAAGCAAGGAGGTGCATGAATCAAGCAGCTACACCAGGATTCTTGGCAGGTATCGATTTGCATGTGTGTTTTCCTTGCTATATTTGGCATGCATGGTATTGCATGTGGCTTCTTGTTGTCTTGGCATGGGTTTTCCAGGTGTGACTGTGTTTTCAGCCTAGCCTTCATTTCCAGATACCCATGGTGTTGTGGAGTTCTCATGTTTTGGTTTAGTTGGATTACTAGATGGATTCGAAGTTGAGTGGGGTGGATCTACAAATTGATATAACACATGGCCCAGTAACCCCTGAACCAAACTGTGGGTTGCAGTAAAGTCCGATAGTGTGTTGCCTTCGTAGGCATAGGAATCCTCGACCGGTGAATGGCGGGATATATAGTAAATCCTAGAGGTGGTTTTCTGTCCACCAAGCCTAGGAATCCTAGGTTTGGGATATATGGTAAATTTTAGAGAGTATGTCTCGGTTTAGGGCCTAGTGACCGCTGATTTATACTCTGGGTTGCGGTAAAGCCTGAGAGACTAGGAGACAGGAAAATTCCTCATGGTTTAGGCTGAGAGAATCTGGTGATATCCATGCTTGTGTTGGCCTAATGATTGGGGTAGATCACGGTAAAGCCAGTTATGACATGATTATTGTGTTGGCCTAGTGATTCGGGATAGATCACGATAATTCCTGATTTCTATTGATGAGAGTGAGGTGGTTTAGCCTCAGGATTCCATGGTTGGTTTTTCTGTTTGAGTCCCACATTCATGCTTAGAATATGGCACGAGGGTGATTGGATGAAGAGAGATTTGGCTCCGCCAATCTATAGTCGGGTGGAATGTGGAAGAACCATATTCAATTGGTTTTAACACTCATTAATGAGAAGCTCATTCCTTTGGTATTTGGTATGCAAATGTACTGGTTATTATGTGGATTATATTGTTGTTATATCCATGGTATTTATGTTGTTATTATGTTGGTTATAAGCATGTATTTTATTAGTAATGATGTATGGCTCTATCCATGTTTTTAATTGTAAATGAATGCACAATGTATCTATGGTCAAATAGATTGTATTGCAACTTATGATGCAAGGGAGAAATGCTTCTTAGTGATTCTCATATAAGTATGAGACCCCTATGTTTAAATCTGTTGTTTACACCTGTAGATGCAATGTTTGTGACATGTTTAACGAAATGATTGTCATGGATAGGACGGGTCCAGATGAGTTCATGATGATGTGATTGCTTCCATACCTTTTTTTTTAATGTTATTTATCCTCTCTTAAAGTTTCATGAAGTTATGGGCAGTGACCTGGGCTCTAGGGCTAAAAAGGTGGCACAAATCCTTGAGTTACAGGCACATAATTGGCTTTTTGGGGCCCTGGCCGCGACCTTGCCTTGGAATTCCCACGATTATAGGCTTATAGCCGCTCCCTTTCCCTTACATGCCTGTGGATAAGGCTCAAAAGGGTCAAAAACCAATTCCCCCTCAGGGTTCAATGGTCTGGCAGGTTTGGTTACCTCATGGAGGTGTTGTTGATGTTGTGTAAGGTCTATTTGTCATGTTTCCATCGGTTCCACTTCCTTAAGGTAATCTAGGAGGTTGAATCTCATATTAGTAGCCTCTCGGCGCATGTTTACCCCAGTTGGCCGGTTACTTGGGTAGATGTGGGAAGAGGGTGTTATAGAGTGGTATCAGAGCATGGTTCAACTCTCGGATTGGATGGGAGGTGTGTTGATCATGCGTTATGTTGATTGCTTATGTGTTTCTCATACCTACTTTGTATGTGGTTGTTGCGTCTGTGTTGTGTTGGCCATGGTGGCAGTGGTGTCGCCATGGAAGTGTTGATGATGTTGCTGTCGACATACTGTCATGAATGTATGACTGATTGTGTGTTGTTCTTGTTTATGTATTGTGCATGCACTCTTGCTTACATATTGTTACATATTGTTACATGTTGTATATGCATTTCTTGGTTATGTTAGGTCACATTTGGGTTATGCATGTGTATTAGTTGTGCATGTTTTATTGTGTAATTTTATATTTTGAAATTGCATTGGTCGGTCATGTTGGGTTACATGTTGCTTATGCTCATGTATCGTTTGTGATTATGGTTGTGTGTGTGGTCAACCTTGCATTGGTGTGGATTTGGTATGGTCATGCATGGATGACTAGACTCCAACTAGAACGACATTTATATGTTTATATGCCTATACATTATATGTTTATATGCTGTCATGATTATATCTATACATGTATTACGTTGATTGGTTGATCTTGTAGGATGTATTGCCCCCAAATTACACTAAGGTACGTGGGTTTATTATTATTTGTTTTAACTGACATATTATGCTTGGCAGGAGAAAGATCAACATGGATAGAAAGATGGTAGACTACAATGACTCTCCCTATGAGTCATATGAGCAACATGGTGGGCATTCTTCTAATTTGGTAGACACATTGAGAATCCTAAAGGAAGAAAAAGGAGTTGTAAGGCGGATAATGACAAGATCATACATACACAAGAGAAACAAGCAGAGGTGAATGCAATACTTATTCAGAGCTTGTCATATTTTCAGAAACAAGGGCCACTTAGGATCAGCTATGGACATGAGGAAAAAACTAATGGGGCATATGGTAGTAGGTCTCCTGGCAGACATAAGCCAGATAGATCTGATACAATGAGAGATGGCAGGTTGTTGAACATTCTAGATAGGAGGAGTGATGAGTATAGGTACCATTCAATTTATGGGTCAGATAGACATCATGATCATCATCGGTATCATCTTTACAGGAGGAGTGACAGGGGATACTTTCTAGATGAATTCAAGAAAGAAAAACCACCGAATTTTGATGGAGACTTGAAGAAATTGAAAGATGTAGAGGCTTGGATACTCGAAATGAACAAATTGTTCAAGTTGCATGAGTACACAGAAAACATGAAGGCTAGGATTGCTATCTTCAGTTTGAAAGGTAAAGAATACATATGGTGGGAATATGTGAAGCGGCTCAAAGACATCATAAGTAAGGAATTGAGTTGGCATGAGTTCAAAAGGTTCTTTAGGAAGAAGTACTTGTCAGAGAGGTACTACGACAACAAGGCCAAAGAATTTTATGAGCTAAAGGTGGGATCAATGACATATGAGGAGTACACGACAAAGTTCTTGGAGCTATTGAGGTATGTAACATATATTTGGGATGAGAAGGCTAAAGTTCAACGATTTTTCAGTGGTTTGTCATTACCATTCAGAGACCGAATTGAGTATGTTGAGCCTCGGTCAATTGAGGAAGTCATTGGGAAGATAATCATTTATATGAACAGTCAAAGCGCAAGAATGAGTCTTAGCAAGGATGGAAAATGAAAGACTAAGTTAAAAGAAAATGGAAGCCTAAGAGAGCAAGGCCTCATAATGTAGATGAGAAAGAAAATGTGGCACCAGAAAAGAATTTTAATGCAGGTGGATAGGGAGATAGGCCACAACAAAAACATAGACCACCACAACATCATGGAGTTAATGGTACATGACGGTTATAGTGCTACACATGCGGTGAAGAGCATATTAAGAGAGATTGTTTGTAGAATCAGGGTGGTAGGCCTAAGATATACAATGCGAAGAGGCACAGACTGTTGTGGATGCCGGGAAAAGCATTCCTCGCATTTATCCAGCAGTGGAAAACAAGCAGGTAGATCACCAAGATTTTATCATTGAGATGGACTGTGAGCTTTGTGATCAAGTTATTTCTATTTTGATTGAACCTGGATAAGATTATAGCTATGTTAGTCCTCACTTGGTGGATAAGTGTGGGCTGATTAAGGAAATGCATGCAGAATCTTGGTTAGTGTAGTTAGCCACAGGTATGAAGAAAAGAGTTCACCATTGGGTAAGAGCTTATGCATTTGAGTTAAACGGTATGCCTACAACAACACACTTGAACATATTTCCTTTGGGTTCCTACAATATGCTATTGTGTATGGATTGGTTATACCTTCGTAGGACTAAGGTAGATTATTATAACAAATTTATTGAATGATTGGAAAACAATGGGGAACCAAGAGTCTTACAAG
Source organism: Pinus albicaulis (assembly GCA_034641835.2). Classification (NCBI taxonomy): domain Eukaryota; kingdom Viridiplantae; phylum Streptophyta; class Pinopsida; order Pinales; family Pinaceae; genus Pinus; species Pinus albicaulis. The sequence continues at coordinate 339,945,763 of CM076574.1, read as the reverse complement.
GAAAGAAGAATGCTACATCAATTAGGATGGTGAAAACCGTGCAGGCCAAACACAATATTAGGAAAGGATGTGTGTTATTTGTAGTTCATATGTTTAGTGACAAAGGTAAAGAAGTTGAGGATGCATATGTGTTGAACAGGTATCCAATTTTGTAGTAGTTTCAGGATGTGTTTCCAACAATGATTTCTGAGTTGCCACCTCACAGGGAAGTATACTTTTCTATTGAGTTGGTACTAGGGGTAGCTTTAGCATCAAAAGCACTTTACAGGATGAGTACACTAGAGATGGTAGAGTTAAAATTGTAGTTGAAGGAAATGTTGGACAAGGGGTACATTAGACCAAGTGTTGTTCGCAAAGAAGAATGATGGAACTCTTAGAATATGCATTGACTATAGGCAACTGAACAAAGTGATCATTGAGAACAGGTACCCATTACTGAGGATTGAGGATTTGTTTGATCAACTGTAGGGAGGAGAAATGTTCTCTAAGATCGACTTGAGATCGATATATCATCAGGTACGCATCAAAGATCAGGACATCTACAAGACCGCATTCAGGACCATGTACGAGCATTATGAGTTTGTTGTAGTTCCATTCGGTTTGATTAATGCCCAAGCTACATTTATGTGTTTGATGAACAATGTGTTGCGTCCTTATTTGGACAACTTTGTGATTGTGTTTATTGATGATGTATTGGTATATTCCAAAAATGAGGAAGAACATGTCGAGAATTTGGCAGCAACGTTGAGGTTTTTGAGAGAGCATTAGTTGTATGCTAAGCTCAGAAAATGCATTTTATTTTAGACTGAGGTACACTACTTGGGACATGTTGTCTCCAAGGAAGGCATTGCAATAGATCCAAAGAAGATAAGGGCCATCATGGAGTGGGTACATCCTAAGAATGTAGACGAGGTGAGATCATTCATGGGATTGATAGGTTACTACAAGAGGTTATTAGGAACTTCTCACTGATTTCTTATCATATTTCATCATTGCAGAGGAAAGGTAAGAAATTTGATTGGACAGAGGAGTGTGAGGCTTGTTTTGAGCGGCTTAAGTAGTTGTTGACACATGCTCTAGTTCTAAGGATTACAGATCCAAACAAGGAGTTTGTAGTGTGTACAAATGCTTGCAAGAGAGGACTCGGTGGGGTCCTTATGCATGATGGATATATGGTATGCTACGAGTCACAGAAGCTAAACGAACATGAGTAGAACTACATGACACATGATCTTGAGTTAGCGACAATCATACATGCACTAAAGATGTGGAGGCATTATCTTCTTGGCAGGTGGTTTGTATTGATGAGTGACCACATTGGGTTGAGGTACCTATTTGACCAATCGAATTTGAATGCCCGACAGGCTAGATGGTTGGGCATGATCAACGAGTTTGACTTTGAGATCAAGTACATCAAGGGAAAGGAGAATATGGCCACAAATTCTCTTAGCAGGAGAGTACAGGTAAATCACTTAGCATCAATGAGCTCCTGTGGGACATACTTATAGGATAGGATCTTGCAGGCAGGTCAACAGGATCACAGGTACATGGAGATTGTACACAAATTGCAACAGAGTTCAAGTATAGGTATAAGTGTTGGTATAGAAACATGTACATGTGTTGTCACAGGTACAGGTACAAGATTTGGACTATCATCTCACAGTAGATGGATTGGTTAGATTTAGAGACATGATATATGTACCAGAAAAAAGTGAGCTTAAGAAGGTGATCTTGAGGGAGTTTTTGCGAAACCATATTTGGGTCACCTAGGCTACTAGAAAATAGTGATTGCAGTAAAGAGGTTCTATTATTGGTCGAATCTAAAAAGGGATGTGGCAGAATTTGTAGCCATATGTTTGGATTTTCATATGGTTAAGGAAGAGTATAAATATCCAGGTGGACTACTACAACCGATTGTGATATTAGAGTGGAAATAGGAGGTAATTTCCATGGAATTCATCACAGGGTTGCCCAGGAAAACTAGAAAACATGTTTCCATCATGGTTATTGTGGACAGGTTAACAAAGGTTTCACATTTCATACTGGTGAAGACTACATACTGAGCTAGCGATGTAGCATAGGTGTTTATCCGAGACATAGTCAGATTGCATGGTGTTCCAAAGAAGATTGTGTCTGACAAGGATGCAAATTTCACTTCCAAGTTTTGGAAGGGGTTGTTTTCGGGTTTGGGCACTGAGCTGGCCTTCAACACAACTTATCATCCGTAGGTAGATGGACAGGCTGAGAGGGTCAACATGATACTAGAGGATATGTTGAGGATGTATGTGATGCATCGGCAACGCAAGTGGGAAAAATATCTTCCAATGGTAGAGTTTGCCTACAACAATGGGTATCAGGAGTCATTGAGGATGAGTCCATTTGAGGCTATGTATGGGTAGAGTTGCAACATTCCTATCAGTTGGAGTGATCCAGTTAACAGGGTATTGATGGGACTAGAGATGTTGGTAGAAATGGAATAAGAAATGCAGGTGATCAAGAAGAACTTAAAAGCAATGCAGGATAAGCATAAGGGTTATGCAGATAGGAATAATTTTTCAAGGAGTTTCAGGTTGGGGATTAGGTGTACTTTCATATCAAGCCCAAGAAGAGCTCCTTGCGGATTGGATCATGTGCCAAGCTGGCACCACAGTTTTTTGGACCCTTCAGGATCATTGAGAGGATCAGATGAGTGACCTGTTGACTTGCATGGCCTTCCACAATGAAAATACATGATGTTTTTCATATATCTCTGCTTAAGAAATATATTAAAGATGTTGATCATGTGATTGACTGGTCTGTATTGTAGGTGGATCTCGATGGAGAATTCTTGCCAGAGCCTTAATGTGTATTGCAGAAAAATGTGCTTATGCTCCAGAATCAAGTAATAGAACAAGTTAAAGTGAAATGGAAGCACTTTGGGCTCAGTGAAGGTACATGGGAGATGGTGAATCAAATGCAGGCCATGTATCCTTCCTTTTTTTCTAGTTGAGGCAAAGCAGTTTTGGTGTGATGTTGGTTTTTGTTTAGCATATGTTTTGGTATATATTTTCTTGTGATGGTTGGATGTATGTACATATGTATATGGACATAAATACTGCCATGAGCTAAGTTATAAAGCTCCAATAAACGGTATGGTGTCATGTAATTTTAGTTGTGATGTTGTTATGATGTCATGTTGGTTTGCTTTTCAGCAGGGTGATCATTGTAAATACTGCATTGAGTTATGCTATAAGGCTCCATGGGTAGTATGGTTGCTTTTCAACAATTTTTTTAAGCTATATGTGTTGTTGAATATCGAGGATGGTGTCCTCCAAGGGGGAGGGTTCTGTAACAACCCTGGTGAAAATTATGTGTAATGAAAGTTAAAAATAATAACCACGGTTGATGGGACACTTATTCCAAGTTAAATGTTGGGAAAAAACATCTTAGTGGGTGTTAATTTGGTTTATTATGGCTAAGGAAATTGGCAAAGGCAAAGGATTTGGAAAGTAAAAATGGGAATTTTGGCACATTTATTTATGAAAATAATGGAAATTAGGATAAAAGGGAGATGAAAGGTCACAAGTTGCATGTGAGGAGGAAAATGAAGAAAATAGAGGCCTATTCTATAAAAAGGCTTCTGAGGATCAATTGGTACCTTTTGTCAATGAATTTTTTGTATCTCTCTCATTATTCTCTCTCTTTCTCACTCTTGGACACTTAGAGTTTTTTGGAGCATTTTGGCATTGGAGCAAGAAAGGAAAGAAAGTAGGGAAAAGGAGGAATCAAGCAAGGAGGAGCAGGAATCAAGCAACTACAATAGGATTCTTGGCAGGCATCGATTTGCATGTGTTTTTTCCTTGATAGATTTTGCATGCATGGTATTACACGTGGTTTATTTTTGTCTTGGCGTGGGGTTTTCTAGGTTTGACAGTGTTTTGAACCTAGCCTTGCCATTTTCGGATAGCCATGGTGTTATGGAGTTCTCATTTTTTGGTTTAGCTGGATTAACAGATGGATTCAAAGCTAAGTGGGTTGGATCTCCAAATTGATATAACACATGGCCTAGTAACCCTTGAACTAGGCTGTTGGTTGCGATAAAGCTAGATAGTGTGTTGCCTCAGTAGGCATAGGAATCCTAGACCGGTGAATGGAAGGATATATGGTAAATCCTGGAGGTGGTTTTCTCTCCATTAGGCCTAGTAAAACTGGGTTTGGGATATACAAAAAAGTCTGGAGAGTATGTCTCGGTTTAGGGCCTAGTGACCCCTAATTCAGATTGTGGGTTGCGGTAAATCCAGAGAGACTAGGAGACAATAAATTTCCTCATGGTTTAGGTGGAGAGAATCCAGTGATATCCATGCTTGTGTTGGTCTAGTGATCAGGCTAGATCACGATAAAGTAAGTTATGACATGTTTATTGTGATGGAATAGTGATCAGGCTAGATCATGATAAAGTAAGTTATGACATGTTTGTTGTGATGGCCTAGTGATCCGGGATGGATAACGATAAAGCCTGATTTCTATTGATGAGGGTGAGGTGGTTTAGCCTTGGGATGACCTAATTGGTTTCTTGGTTTGAGTCCCAAAATCATGCTTGGAATATGGCATGGGGGAGATTGGATGAAGAGAAATTTGACTCAGTCAATCTATGGTCGAGTGGAACGTGGAAGTCCCATATCCTGTTGGTTTTTACACTCATTAATGGGAAGCTCATTCCTTTGGCATCTGGTATGCAAATTTACTAGTTATTATGTGGATTCTATTATTGTTATATCCATGGTATTTATATTGTTATTATGTTGGTTATAAGCATGTATTTTATTAGTAATGATGTATGGCCCTATCCATGTTTTTACTTGTAAATAAATGGACAATGTATCTATGGTAAAATCGATCGTATTGTAGCTTATGATGTAAGGGAGAAATGCTTCTTAACGATTCTCAGATAAGTAAGAGACCCCTATGTTAAAATATGTTGTTTACACCTGTAGAGGCAATGTTTGTGACATGTTTGACAAAATTCCTTTGAAGAATAGGAGGGGTCTGGATGAGTTATTTATGATGTGATTGCTTCCGTACCTTTGATTTAATGTTATTTATCCTCTCCTAAAGTTTCATGAAGTTGTGGGCACTACCTAGGCTCTAGAGCTAAAAAGGTGGCACAAATTTCGGAGTTGCACACACATAACTGACTTTTTGGGGCCCTGGCCATGGCCTTGCCTTGGCATGCCCACGACTATAGGCTTCTAACCGCTCCCTTGCCCTTACATGCTTGCGACTATGGCCCAAAAGGGTCAAAAATAAGTTCCCCCTCAAGGTTTAGGGGTCTAGGAGTTTGGGTTACCTCTTGGAGTTGTTGTTGCTGCTGTGTAAGTTCTGTTTCTCAGGTTTCCTTCGGTTTCACTTCCTTAAGGTCATTTAGGAGGTTGAATCTCATATTAGTAGCCTCTCGACGCATGTTTACCCCAGTTTCCCAGTTACTTGGGTAGATGTGGGAAGAGGGTGTTACACCCTTGCCAAGTTGATCACATCTACCTGGATTTCTGGAGCCCCTCTCCATGCCTTAACAATCCATTCTAGAATGTACTTTGCCAAATAGTGCCTTCCTTCAACTCTCCCAACCAAAATTAACTTTGAGCCTTCCATAGCCTTATTAAGTTGAATATCGACCCCAGGATGAGATTTGAGCATTCTAATTTTTTTCTTTATGAGTCTCCCCTTTTTCTCTTCGCGCTTGTAGTTTGGTCATTCCTTCCCTCAACATATACAAAATTATCCTACCCTTCTTGCGCATGGTCCAGGTCCTCAAAGATCCATTTTGACCTCTCCTCCACCACCACAGAATGGAAGAAAAACTCCCCTAGATCAACTGACTTCCCCTCCACTTCAGGCCCAAAATTCAGATCCCCCTCCTCTTCCTTTGAAGGGTTGAGACCCTCAGCTTCCCCATGTGAAGAACCTTGAAATTATTTAGTACTGTCATGATCTCTATCCTTCTAAAGGTCCCTTGATAAATCATAAATATCCCCTATCTTCTGCTCACAAATTACTGGTTCAAAGCCCTCCCCTGATAATGTTGCTTGGATTTTCTGGGGTTTGAAAGCCTCAGTCTCCCTCTATCTTGGAGCTGATTTCCATGTGAGGGTTTTTTTCACCCTTTGGGATAATCCCACTTCTTCGAGTTGAGGTTACGGAACCAAACAAGACTTGAAACCTTTGTTCCCCCTTTATCCACTGCTACTTACAATATATTCGAGGCCTCCTGTGAAAATGACAGGCTCAGGGTGGAAGGAAAGGGTTTTGGACTTGCTTGAGTCTCTGCCAACATCCCAACTGCTTGGACCGCCGGTTCTTCCAAGGTCACCTTACCTTCTAGAATTCCACTGTCAGTAACCCAACCTTCCTCATATGAAATGTTGTGTTTCCCTATATCTAGAAAACCTAAACTACCTCCTAAGTTCCATTCTGCCCCCAATACTCCCATTTTGCCAGTTGTAGAACAAGTTGGAAGTTTAACCTTGTCTAGATTATGCTGAGTAGGCTCTAACCCCCAAAGTGATAGAATATCCTCTTGTTCAGGATCCTAGTCAACACAATCCCTCAGGATGGCCTAGTGGTGAAAGAAATCAAAGTAACTGCTCTTGCAGCTATTATCCTGTGAAAATAGCACATGCAATCGGAAAAAATAACCGAGGAAAATGACCATGCGTATCTCCTTGCCCTGCAACTTTGCGAGAATATATCCAACAATTTTCTCCTAACGTTAATACCCATTTTCCTCAGCCTGCTACCGTGTACGGGCCAGATGTTGACTGAGGGTTGCCAATGGGTGCCATGCGTGCACCTAGGTCCTCCCATTGATAAGCCCTTTACACATAAACCCAAAAACCCAAAACACCATCCTAAGAGCCTGTTTAGCCAATTTAATGTCTTAAATTTCTACCATAAATTATCGATCGAGGTTAGTAATCTGATGAAGTGTGGTGCACTATATATTCTTAGATGCCCTTCTTTCTTACTTCGTTGTGTATTTTTATATATTGTTTTTTTTGGGGTTTGTATTTTATGGCTAATGTTAAGAACTAAAATTGATCTAAGGAATGAAATCTAAGCTTTTAAATGAAATCTTTGAATGCTAAGAAACAACTAAATCTGAAAGAAATTTAATGATGAAAACTTAATCTTTAAGAAGGAAGAAAAGGAAATGTTATTTTTACTCTAAGAAAAGAAATTGATTTACAAATTACTCTTAATGAAATGAATGAAATATAAAATCTAAAAGAAGGAAGAAAATGAAACTAATCTATTTTGCATAAAAATAAATCAATCTTTGGATGGTTAAAATCTGAGCTATGTTAGACTATTCTGTATCGACAAAACATCTAATTGAACTTATTCTACCTTTAAACAAAGCATCATTTGAAATTCTATTGAACTCTGAATTATGTTCTATTTATTAAAAATAAATCTATATTCTACCTATCAATTGAAAATACTAATTTTATGAAAACAGAGCATTTGATCTACTTTTTAAATCAATCTAAAATGATCAAAGTATAGTTCTAATCTAACTCTGTCCTAGTTTTAAATCTATCTAAGAATGTCAAAATATAACTCTAATCTAAATCTGTTCTACATTCCATGGAACGAAAGCATAAGATATATTACTATGAAATTGAACTGACTGTACTAATTGAATTCAAATTTAACTAAGGCAAGCAAAGAATGAAAAAGCATCTATTGCGCAAAATAAATTGTCTAATCTAAAACCTATGGTTGCTGTGTAATCAAATGCATGAATCAATTTCAATTGGAAGCTGACAGAGTCACGATCATGAAATAATTCAGGAGAGCATAAGATCTAACAATCAACTATGCATAAATGTAAACAACTGATTCAGAAAACATTTAGGAACTAATTGACATGAAATTAAACTATGAAACGATGAGAAATTAAATTACTAATCGGCAAGAATTTAAACTACGAAATGATGAGAATTTAAGCTATGAAATGAAAATAAATTAAACTACGAAATGACTATAAAAACCTCCTTTCCATGTAGGGGCCCTCTACAACAGAATGAGTGTGAATATACTTAATCTATCTACCCATCAATGGTCTGGAATTGGTCTTCTTCATTAACAAAATGAAGTTCAAAAACGTATCACAGGATTATCACAAAATCAAGCTTATTCCCGGTTTTAACATTTATACAAGTTTTTAAATTAACTGTCTGATACAATTTTGCCTATGGAAAGAAAAATAAATCTAAGACTAGAAGTCTATTCAAAAGCAAAGTCTTCATGGCTCTTTCTCGATTTTTTACGTAAGAGAAAATCGAGAATCTTCGTCTGCTGATTTCGTTCCTTCTCTTGACTGATCTATGACTGTGAGTGTAGGCACGATCCTTCTCAAAATTGAACAGGTAAGTAGGATACAATCCCTATATGGACCATTTCAAAGCTACCCATATGACTCACTTCTTCATTTTCTTCTTGAAACCTGTCAAAAAATAACTGTGGCTGCAGAAACAAAGGTTAGCTACAAAATTGCACGAATTCTGTAGCTAATTACAGAAATTCATCTAAATATTAAGAAACATTATAATATAAAATAGAGATCTTCTAAATTCCTTCTCAGATGTAAAATATGTCAATTATCACTGATTGAGTTTATGGTTTTTGCGAAAAGGAAGAAAAGATGGTAGAAAAAGATGTCAAAATAGGAACAAATTTGAGGTTCAACATATCCCCACTAAGAGAGCATTGCATATCCTCATGCAATTTCCAAAATTGTGAGCCTTCACCTTTTACTGCATTTGTTCTGATACCTCTGCCAGTACATCCAACTTCCTATTCTTTCCTTTCTTTGAGATGATTTCCATTCTTGGTTTCTTCATGAGGAGTTTGTACTTTAAACTGATAACTTTTTTGTTCAGGTAGCCATTCATTTTCTTCATTTTCTTGTCCTTTTTATACCATAGCCCCAGATGTAGAATATTATTGTCACCGATGACCTTTTCTAAGTGGTTTTGTTCCTTCATAGATTAATTTTCTTGCTTGATGTGCATGTTCAATATCTTTAGTTCATAGATTTCTTGTTTCAAAGTGTTCACTAGAGGTTCTTGTGGAATGGTAGGCTGCTTTTCAACACTTGGATTTCCTTCTGCATGTCTCTTTTCTAAGGACTCAATGTAGTCATAAATCTCTTGCTGTGCCGGGTCAATTTCTGGGGTCCTTTTGCATGGATTGTGTATAGGAGAGACAATAATAGGTGATGATGCTTGAGGCTCTTCATCTAAATCAAGAAACTCTGATTCCTGTGGGGGAGTATTCTTCAAGGGTTTACGAAGTTTTGAACTTCTCCTTATCCGTGGAGGGCTTAAGATTTATGAGTTGATAACTTTTCCCTTTTCTTTTACATTACCTCTCTTTTGGTAACCACTTTGTTTCTTATTCTTCAGTAATTTGACAATGGTGATTTCTTCTTCTTCTTGCTGTGTTTGAGGTGAGGATTTGTCTTCAATTCAGGTATCAATGTTTCTCCTCCTGCTTCTTTTGGTCTTATAATTTTTAGGCTCTTCTTGTGCTTCTTCTTGAAAATTATTCCTGATTAGGAAACTTTCCCAGGAGTCTCCTATACTCTTTAAATGAAATTCAATGAGTATCATTATCAGTCCATGATGATACATGATATTGTCTATGAATTAGATTCTTTTTCTACATAATTCATGACATTTTATTTAAGCTGTTCAATAGGAAGTATGGGAGGTTTATTTCTTCATCCTCTAGGAAATTCATTAACAGTGTGGCATGGTAGACAAACATACAACCAAATATACCCTCGCATGTAACAAATTTTTGAATGATTAACAACATGTTCCTCCATTTATTTTTAAGTGCCGTATTGGGAATTCCATTCTTAAAAATAGTAGTGTCCATGCCTAGTTTTTATAGAAAAATCTTCCATTCTTCTCCATGAATTTCCCTGTTCTTGAACCATCTTTCACCGGTTTTAGGAATTTCGGTGGCTTCTGGTATGAAGGAATTTATCATCAAAAACTTTATGTCTGCAATTTCTACCTCTGGCCCGTCCAAGGCCCTTGCGAAGGATTTGGTGACCTCTTTGTGGAACCCATCGAACTTCTCTATGAACTGGAGCCATCGTACCTTCTATAGCATTTCCTTCATCTGTGGATAACCTTCGATAAATTTTCCTCCCACAAGCTTGGTTCTTACTATTAAACCCATGTCTCCATTATAAGGAGTTTTCACCTTCAAAACTGTTCCTCTTCGACCAGGTGGATTGAGGGTTTGGATCTGAGTTAAGAATGTCAAAAGGAGATTGTAGAGATGTGTAGGTAAAATAGATATTCGGATGAGGGTTTAGGAACATGAGTAAACAGGTTACAGAATGAGATATGAATGTTAATCATTAATGGATGAAATCAGCCTTGATCATTATGGGATATGATACAGATGAAGTGGCGAGTTATCGAATTGTGGTGTGAACTAAGTACAATCAGTTTTAATAATGACAATTTGAGGTGGCAACATATGATCATCTAAATTATATACACTAATGTTTTTGAAGCTTATTATTTAAAAAATAATTGGAACATACCTTGGAACTAACCTTTGTTGATATTTTTTCTGTCTTGATTCCTCAGGTGTCTTTTCAGCACGATCTTCAATGGAGTCTTCAATTGCTTCTGTTTAGTATGTCCTGCTTCAATAGGCTGCAAAAGTGTATCAGAGTTGTAGAATGCGATGATAATTGCAGATTATTCCGAAAGCTGCAAAAATGTAGAAATTCTGTAGCTAATATTTTATTGCTTCTGAAAAAGAAAGGGAACAAACAATTTGAGATTTTTAGAATGGGAGAGAATATAAGATCTCAGAAATGAGCTTTGATTTTCACCTTGTATTTTCTGTATAAGGTTGCCAATCATTGATTGTTTTCATACTTATATATATATATATATATATATATATATATATATATATATTATTAGATATTAAAAGTAAAAATAAGACTAAATTGGGGAAGAAGAAGGATTCTTCTTCACCAACTTCATATCAGCATTGTCTTGAAATGTTTTGATAAATTCCTCCTTTGTAATTGGTTTATGATAGACCTTTAGTCGATGTCCATTCACAAGAAGAGGTCCCTTTTCCTCATCAATTTTTATTATTTTTACTGCCCCATCGTCAAAGAAATTTTCGATCTCATAAGGCCTAAGCTAATGAGTTTGAAAGTTTCCTTGGAAGTCCTTGAACTTTGAATCGAACAAAAGTGATCAATCTCCTGCTTGAAATTTTATTTCTTTTATGTATTTATCACGCCATCTGAACCTTTGTTGCTGAACTAGGCAGGTCTTTTGAACTTCATCTTGCATGATCTCATCAAGCTCACTAAGTTGCTCCATTATGTGCTTTTGGGCTTATGATAAATCAAGTCCCAATCTGACTATTGTCTTGAAGGTTTTGATCTGGAATTCTATTGGAAACAAGAATTTCTTCCCATAAACAAGTTTATAGGGAGTATGTCCTATTTTATTCCTCCGTGTAGTCCGATAGGCACATAAGGCTTCAGGAAGCATATCTTCCCAATCCTTTCTATGTAGATGTACAATCTTTGTGTGGATTGCTTCGATCACTTTATTGGTGGACTCCACTTGTCCATTTTCCTGTAGATGATATGGATTAGACTTTCTATGTTTGATCTTATATTCCTCCACAATCTTCTGCACCATCCTGGATGTAAACTGAGATCACTGATCTGTCACAATTTCTCTTGGGACACCAAAAAGAGTGAAAATATCCTAAAAAATAAATGAAACTACAACATTTTCATTAGCAAAATAAAGTGCTTTAGCCTATACCCATTTAGTGACATAATCAGTGCAAACCAAAATATACCTCTTTTGTTTTGATGGTGTATTGATTGGTCCAAAAAAATCTAGGGCCCATTTTTCAAAGGATTCAATGACTACTTGAGGTTGTAAAGGCATTTCATCTGTAGGAACAGGTTTCCCCATTCTTTGACAACTGTCACACCTTTTGACATATTCCCTAGCATATTTAAATATGGATGGCCAATAATATCCTAAATGAAGGATTTTATAAGCAGTCCTCTCAATAATCAACAAAGTGTCCACCACAAGGTTCATCGTGGCATGCCTTCATAATTTCAAGTATTTCATCTTCTCGTACACATCTTCTGATGATGAGATCTGTACCTGTTTTATACAATTCATCATTTACCCATGAATATAATGCACTTGTTTGAATTATTTTTCTCTTTTCCCTAGGAAACAAGTATGCTGGTAATTTTCCTATAGCTAAGTAGTTAGCAATGTCTACAAACAATGGAGATTTAGTAGATATTGAAAAAATATATTCATAGGAAAATTATCTTCGACTGGAGTATCATTATTTTTGTTTTGAATTCTAGACAAGAAATCTGCAACTGTGTTTTGTTTTCCAGGTCGGTCTAGAAAGGTGATGTTAAATTCTTGCAGAAGTAATAACAATCTTGTGATTCTGCCATTAGTAATTGATTTATTCATTAAATACCCAATTGCAAAATGATATGTGTGAATAAAGGTTTCATAGCCAGTGATTTAATATCTAAACTTGTTAATAGCATGGACAACAACTAGAAACTATTTTTCAGTAACAATGTAATTTAACTCAGCAAGAGTTAAAGTTTTGCTTGTGTAGTAGATGGCATAGGGGGTCAAATCTTTTTCTCCCAACACAACTCCCAGAGCTGTATCTGAAGCATCTATTGAGATATGAAAAGGTATTTTCCAATTTGGTCCTCTTAAGATGGGTGCCTAAGATATTTTTGCTTTTAAAGTTTCAAATGCCAATTGGCATTTAGGATTCCAATTAAATTCACAATCTTTGGTAAGAAAATTGAAGAGTGGAGATGTAATTTTCATGAAGTTTTCTATAAATCTTCTATAATACCTTGTAAAACCAAGAAAACTTCTAACATCCTTTTTAAAATTTGGAATTGATAATTTGGAGATGACTTCAACTTTGGATGATTCTACTTTAATTCCATCCCCTGAAATGTGATGTCCTAGAACAATTCCTTCAATAAACATCATAAAGCATTTTTCATGACTTAGTGAAAGATTTTCTTCTTTACATCTTTTAAGAACCTTTTCCAAATATTCAAGAGCCTCTTCAAAATAATTTCCATAAACTGTAAAATCATCCATATACACTTCCAAAGAATCATGTATTAGATTAGAGAAAATTCCTAGTACTGATCTTTGGAATGTTACAAGTGCATTGCACAATCCAAAAGGAAGTACTCGGTAAGCATAGGTTCCCCATGGACAGGTGAATGTGGTTTTGTCTTGTTCATGTTACTTGAATTTGATTGTAACCACTAAAATCGTCCAAGAATGAGAAATATTTCTTCCCTGCTAATGTATCCAAAACTTGATCTATGAAAGGCAATGGGAAATGATATTTTAGAGTAGCCTTATTCAATTCTCAATAATCAATGCATACCCTCCATTTACCATTCTTTTTAGGTACAATCACGAAGGGAGAAACCCACTGACTGTATGAAATTGGATAAATGAATTTTACATTGAACAATTTTTGCAATTCTTCTTTTACAATTTCCCTAATATTTGGATTCATCCTTCTTTGAGGTTTTCTGGTAGGCCTAGAGTTTTCCTCAATATAAAAATGATGTATGCAAGTCTTAGGATTAATTCCCTTCATGTCAGTGTACTCCCATGCATATGTAGAAGAATGTTTTTGCAATGTTTTGATTAACTCTTCTTGCTGGAATTTCTCCAAGTTTTTGTTTATGTTTAAATATTTTCCTGGAAAGATTTCAACTACAAAGTTACCAAATTCTTCCATAGAATATAAAGACATCTGTGTGGATGAAAAGTAATCAGTATTACATTATTATTTAAAATTATTATCATCTTCACATTGTGAATATGTTTCAAAATTTTCTATTGAATTTAAAATTTGAATTTCTTCACTAATATGAGAAATAGTAAAGAGAGGTTGTATATCATTGTCATCATCCATCCATTCTTCATTTTCTATTTCTGTAATTTTTTTTGCTGGAGGATATAGAGAAAATTTATTTGTTGAATTACCATCAGAAATAAACATATCACCCGATCTACAACTAATGAAAGCATCAGCTGTAGCTAACCAAGGTCTTCCTAATATCAATGGATGTCCCCCTAGGTTGTTCTTGGGAGTTAATATCATAAAAACAACTAGATATTCCCAAGAGTCTAACGACACATAAATGTCTTCTAATACACCATCTGGCTTGATTACTGATTTGTTTGCTAATTGCAGTAATGTTGGTGTATACTGAAGGTTTGGAAGCCTAAGTTGTTCCATGGTTTGTTTGCTCACGATGTTTATGGTTGCTCCTAAGTCAATCAATGTATTTGAAATCTCAATACCATTGATGTGTGTTTTTACAACTGGACTTCCTGGATCCAAATATTTTTGTATGGCTATTTTTCCCATCATAATGTCTGTAATTTTTCCTACTAACTGAATCCTTTTTACTTCTTTTGTTTTTCTTCTTGATTTTTTTATGCTCAACTCTCTTAATTTTTTAGCTAGGATAGGAATCTCTTTAATGGCTTGTAACAAAGGGACTTTGATACAATTTTTTTTCAATTCATCTAGAAAATCATAGTTAGGCAACAAATTTTTTTTCTACCCCTCTATTGATTTGTAATCTTTCAGGGAAAGGAGGGTTAGAAACAGATACTGAAGGTTTCTCTATGATAGGAGTTGAGTTTATTGGATTTTCTTATTTTTGATTTTGAAAATTTTGATTCTGTTGAAGTGATGTCCATTCTCTAGAATTTTTATTTTGCTGTAGATAAATTTCTTCATCAAGATCATATTTTTCTTAAATAACAACAAAGGGCTTTTTCCTTTCTAATATCCTACCAGATCAAAGTTGGAAATTGTTAATATCTAGAGGAGTAATCATATAAGTTGGAAAATTCTGTCCTTCTATGTGATAAGCATATTGAGAATTTTTATTATTTGGGTTTGGTAATGGCTGGGCAGGTAGTTGATTTGGAATTTGTGGAAATGGTAATGAAAGTTGTGGGTTATGATTTTGGAATTGAGGTTGTTGATTATGTCATGGAAATTGTTGGGGAGGATAGTTTGGATAGGATTGTGGATATTGGTGATATTGAGAATATTTGCCATAAGGATTTTGCATTCCTTGTGTCTGAGGTTGCTGCCATGGCATTGATGAATTCCAATTGTTTTGTGGGGGCTGAGCATACATTTGATTGATAAAACCTTGAGTTTGTGGCCCTTGCCATGGTCTTCTAGAGACAAAACAAAGAGGTTCTACTGGATGTGGAGCTACTTCTTCTTGGAAAACAGCCTTAAGACATGGTATAGAGGGACATATTTTTGTTTCATTTTTTTCCGCACAAATAACACATGTCTCTATGACTTTTAAATCAAGAGGACATTCTCTTAAGGCATGTTTATTTCTGCATTTAGGACATAAAATAGTTAAGGCATCATTTTCAGCTTTCTGCTTGTTTTGTAATTTCAGGGTGTCTATTTGTTCACTAAGAATCCCTAAGATATCTGTTTTAAATTCATCAAGCACATTTCCAATTTATACCCTACTTATTGTTCTAGTTGCAGATTTATTCACTCTGGAGAGAATAAGATCTCTTGCATTTTTCCTGGTTCTTCATTTTCCTCTTGAAAGATGAATGCACAGTTTAGCAATTTCAGGTAATTGTTTGTGCTCAACCTAGTCTCCTAAATTGAGTTCATTAATTGTCAACCAGGGTTGGTAAACTGCTGAAGTGTGGTGCACTATATGTGCCTAGGTATTTGTTTCTCACTACGTTGTGTCTAGTGCTTTTATGATGTTTTTGGTTTTTTTTTTTATGGTTTTATGTTCACAAGGGAAAGAAATAAATGCTGGTGAGAAGAAGCTATTGGTTAAAAACAGAGTGAAGCATAAATTATGGATGGAAAATGACAAATGAAAATACTGAAACAAAGCAAAGCCTAACTATGGCTAGCAAACAACAAATACAAAGCTTGATAATGACTTCAAGGAAATAAATCACAACATGAGCTTAAACTTGTCCAATTCATTCATTAACGATATTTTGGAAGAGCTTGAGAAATGGGCAAATTAAGTGTAAATGAAGTTCTCCTAACTAAACAATCAAACAATCAACTTACAATGTTACAACATCTCATCCATGTTTAAAGATCTATTGGAATATATTTGGAAAAGAACAATTGTAGCATCATAATATTTCTATTCTAAACTAGCTTCTAATTCTGTTCTGCAACTCAATTTAACACCACTAGGCCTCACTCAGAAGTTATAGATTTCCTTTTTAGAATGGTCTTTTGAGAAAAGGCTTGTTTGTGAAATGGTAAAAAGGTTGCAAAATACTCTAGGTCTTAGACTGATACTAACTCCTGTCCAAATGATTGTGTATTAATATAAGGTTGGAACAAAAGAAGTTTTGTAAATAATGAAGACCGTGGTATTTAAATTTAACAACTAATATAATTTAAAAATGCAATGGATGACAACTAGACTGGAGTGCTAATACAGTGAGCTAAAACTAAACTAGAGTGCCACTAGTCTATTTGAAGTACAGTGAACAATGTTAGACTGAAAAGCCATTATCAAACTGGGAATGAAATGACAGAGCTGAACCACATGCATTCTACCTCCGGAGTGCTATAACTAAATTAACATGCAACTAACCTAAGGAATTCCACAGCCCATCTCGTTCAGTATGAATGATCTTTTGGAAGAGTTTGTGAGAACAAGTATGGTTGTATCATTCAGTGCAATTTGAACATAAACACAAGACTGAAAGCAAATACAACTAAAATCTAAGACACCACAGCTACCTCTTACTCATTGTTATGATATTTTGGAAGAGATTTGTAAGAGTAGGACTGGCTATGCCACTTAGTGTAAACTAGCAACTAAAATCTACAATATCATAGTTATGCCTTATTCATCATAATGATATTTTGGAAGAGCTTATTAGAGTAAGTCCAATTGTGATAATTAACGAAAGAAAATGCAATAAAAACCTACAATACCACAGCTATGCCTTATTCATCATAATGATATTTTGGAAGAGCTTATTAGAGTAAGTCCAACTGTGATAATTAACGAAAACAAGTATGAACATAAACTTCAGAAACTTGCCTAAACTAGAAATAAAAACAAGACTAAAATACTTATCTATTGTATAAACAAGGCCACTCAGGAGGCAGGGGCCCTCTACCACCAGAGTAGCACGAAATCTAGTTCAAGATCGACTCAACGCGTCTAAGGAAATGCTGCTTCTTTCATTAAAGAGGAATCACTTCATAATAGAGTATTCTCGGACTTCAAAGATCTAGCAGTCAACCATAAAATCTAACAAACATCTAACCTTGTCTCTCGGTTTCCCAAGTTACATTTATATAAATTTACATAACAGAACTTGAGATAATACATGGATATTGTCTTTCCATATTAAAATCGAACTAGAACTCTAAAGGTGGCATCGTAATATGACAAAGGACATCTGGACTGTCCTTGTCCTATTAGGAGTCTATCTCCTATTTTGAGTTCCCGCGTGCATAACCACGTACAGAATTCCGTTCAATCTTCATGGAGAGCAACAAATGCTAAAGGCGTGATGTGGAATATGACCATGTGTGGTTTTCTCTGAGAAGACATCTGGAACCTGCTTAAACATGAAGACGGCTGCAGAATTGGCAACTAGCTACAGAATGTCTGCATTCTGTAGCTAGTCCTAGTTCAAAAAGCACTACAATGACGGAATCATAAAAACATAGCAAGTTAGTCATAATATTCATTCTTAAAGCAATTTTAACTAATTTAATTGATCATTTGAGCCTGGGATTAATAGTGGACAAAAGAAATGGAGTGGAATGTGGTGGAAGAAGGAACATTCTTGGAGCTCAACAGTAATGATAGTTGAGAGATGTCTCCCTTTCCCATCATGTTAATAATATACGTCCATTCATCTATGATGGCTTTCAAAAAGAGAGATTTTAAAGTATCTTGATCTAAGTTTTCCATTTTAGCTCTTTTTATATTGTAATTGAATCTATCAATTAAGTCTTCCAAGTTTTCATCCTCCCTTTGCATCATTTTAAATACTTCATCCTTCCGATTAATTGGTGTGCGATAATATAGATACCTTTGTAAAAATGCACTTTTCATCTCATCCCATGTCCTAATAGATTGTGTCATCAAGCCCATGAACCATTTCAAAGATGCACCCTTGAGTGTTGTAGAAATAGCTTCAATTTTTTAGAGTCTTGTAAGTATTCATATGATCTACATAAAACCTCAAATTCAAATAAAAATGATTCAGAACCTTCATTCCTTAATCAATGGAAATTTGGAAGGATGGAAGGTGAAATATTGTTCATTGTGGCATTTGTATCCTCATCAACTATAGGAAATCCAACAGAGTTATGGTCCTCCTTATTGTCTCTTCTTCTATTCTCTTCACCTCTTCCTCTACCTCGTCCTCCAATTGTTCTTCCTCCTCCTATTCTTAGGGCTTCTCCATTCATAACTTCTCCTTCTCCTTCTCCTTCTCTGACCATTGTAGATTCCTCAGAACTAATGTAGGGTTCTAACTATAGAGTTATTTGTTCTTCCTCTAGTTCTTCTATCAATGAGATACTGAAGAAAGTTTCTTCTTCTAATTCCTCACTAGGGATTTCTAATTCTTGAGCTATAATTTGTTCTCCTGTAGAGGTAAAAAAGGTTACTCATTATGTTGGAGATCTAGGATCTTCCTCTTCTAAGACTGCCCCAGTAGATGAAGTTGGAGAGTCTCCTGGTTGGATTTATGACCTTAAGACTTCAGGGAGTATATGTCTTGTAGTGAAAAATGGAATATGAGTTTGAGATGGTGGTGTGGCACTTCGTGGTCTTGGTGGAGTGAGTGGTGTTGCTGGAATCAAAATTCCACCTCTAGCTATGAATCTACCCCTAGAGTCTCTTCATCTACGCATATCATTTTTTTTAAAATGTAAGAAATAAGGCTTCCTAATTATACTTCCCTGACAACGACGCCAAAATGTTTAGTCAATTTAATGTCTTAAATTGCTATCATAATTTTCGACCGAGGTTATTAATATGATGAAGTGTTGTGCACTATATATTCTTAGATGCCCTTCTTTCTTACTTCGTTGTGTATTTTTATATATTGTTTTTTTTGGGTTTTGTATTTTATGCCTAATTTCAAGAACTAAAATTGATCTAAGGAATGAAATCTAAGCTTTTAAATGAAATCTTTAAATGCTAAGAAACAACTAAATCTATAAGAAATTTAATGATGAAAACTTAATCTTTAAGAAGGAAGAAAAGGAAATGTTATTTTTACTTTAAGAAAATAAATTGATTTACAAATTACTCTTAATGAAATGAATGAAATATAGAATCTAAAAGAAGGAAGAAAAGGAAACTAATCTATTTTTCATAAAAATAAATCAATCTTTGGATGGTTAAAATCTGAGCTATTTTAGACTATTCTATGCCAGCAAAACATCTATGGAAAACATATAATTGAACTTATTCTACCTTTAAACAAAGCATCATTCTAAATTCAATTGAACTCCGAATTATGTTCTATTTATCAAAATTAAATCTATATTCTATTTATCAATTGAATACTAATTTTATGAAAACAAAGCATTTGATCTACTTTTAAAATCAATCTAAAATGATCAAAGTATAATTCTAATCTAAATATGTCCTAGTTTTAAATCTATCTAAGAATGATGAAAATATAACTCTAATCTAAATCTGTTCTACATTCCATGGAACGAAAGCATAAAATCTATTACTATGAAAATGAACTGACTTTACTAATTTAATTCAAATTTAACTAAGGAAAGCAATGAATGACATAGTATCTATTACGCAAAATAAAATTTCTAATCTAAACCCTATGGTTGCTGTGTAATCAAATGTAAGAATCAATTTCAATTAGAATCTGACAAAGTCACGAACATGAAATAATTTAGGAGAACATAATATCTAACAATCAACTGTGTGTAAATGTAAACAAATAATTCAGAAAACATTTAGGAACTAATTGACATGAAATTAAACTATGAAATGATGAGAAATTAAATTACGAATCTACGAGAATTTAAACTATGAAATGATGAGAATTTAAGCTATGAAATGACAATAAACTAAACTACGAAATGATGATAAAAACCTCCTTTCCGTGCAGGGGCCCTCTGCAACAGAACAAGTGTGAATCTACTTAAGCTATATGTGCATCAATGGTCTATAACTGGTCTTCTTCATTAACAAAACAGAGTTTAAAAACGTATCATAGGATTACCACAAAATCAAGCTTCTTCCCAGTTTTAACAAACTGGTATTTATACAAGTTTTTAAATTAACCATTTGAGACAATTTCGCCTATGGAAAGCAAAATAGAGCTAAGACTAGAAGTCTATTCAGAAGTAAAGTCTTCATGGCTCTTTCTCGATTTGCTACGTAAGAAAAAATTGAGAATCTTCGTCCGCTGATCTCATGCCTTCTCTTGAATGATCTTTGACCACGAGTGTAGGCAGGATCCTTCTCAAAATTGAACATGTAAGTAGGATACAATCCATACATGGACCATTTCAAAGCTACCCATATGACTCATTTCTTCATTTTCTTCTCGAAACCTGTCAAACAATAACGGTGGCTGCAGAAACAAAGGTTAGCTACAGAATTGCACGAATTCTGTAGCTAATTACAGAAATCCATCTAAATAATAAGAAACATTGTAATATAATATAGAGATCATCTAAATGCCTTCTCAGATGTAAAATATGTCAATTATCACTGATTGAGTTTATGGATTTTGTGAAAAGGAAGAAAAGATGGTGGAAAAAGATGTCAAAATAGAAAACTTTTTGAGGTTCAACAAAGCCATCGCATCATCAACGCTCTCCAACTTCATTAAATGATACTTTTAAAATAATCTTATTCTTGTATCATTGAAAAAAAGCTTTTTTTGTGCATATGTTTCTGAGAATATGCAAGGGAAGCTTTGAAGCCTTTAGTATGCAGATGTTTGTAATTTGCTCGAAACAGTTTGTTTGAATGCAGAGCTTTGTTTAAGTGCGGAGACCTAGTGGGAAAAAGTTCAAAGGAAATATACAATGTCGCAAAAACACTTCATAGCCAATGTAAAATATCAATTTCCATTCATCAAATTTAATATTTTATATATGCTTGCGCACTAAAGACTTTATATGCTAGTTTTTCCCATGGTTTCAACTTCTTGTGCATTTTCTTCAGGAAAAGTTGTTGACTTTCTTTGATGTTTGTTTTCATATTGTAGCCTCATGGCAATGTTATCCATGGTTACATCTCTTTTTTTTCTAAGGCCGTAACTTCTCGAGAATTTTCTTCAAGCAGGATTTTGAATGATGTTTCTTTCCATATTTCCAATCATTTGAGATGCAATGTTGGCTATAGTTTCGTACACATAGACTAAACTAATTCTTATTCTCGAATAAATACAATGGTATGTTCGCCATGGAAGACAACGATTGCTAGAGAATGGTATCATATACTTTTGCACTCAATAATGCCATTCGATCAGTCATTGAAATTCGAAACTCCACACAAACTACCTACAAACAGCGAGCTCCGCACAATCACCTTCGCACAACTCCTTCCACAAAAATAGTTTCTTACTTGCAAAAAATGTTCCTAAATAATAGTTAAAAAAGAGACTTGTATATTTATTATTTTAATAAACCTTGCACAAATCCTTCAACACATTTATTTTATCTTACAACACTTCTTCTTCACATAGATTGAAAAGACAATTTATTTAACACCCTTGTTTATGCAAAAGAGCCTCAGTTCTTACGCACATACTCCTTACTAATTTTAATTGCATATTTATAACAGTGCCCCGCAACTGCATGTCACATGGATTGAAAACACAGTTTATTTAATATTTCATAATAAGAGTAGCTTTTATATTCCAACGATTACGATAATTATTAAAACAAAAACGATACTAGCTGCCTCTGAAACAACCCTGGTTAGAAATCCACGTAATAAAGTTAATAAAGGCAAAACGAGACCAAGGTCATGGGACACATATTCTAAGTTGAATGTTTGGTAAAGCGTCTTAATGGATGTTCATTTGGTTTATTATGGATAAGAGGAAATTGACAAAGGTAATGGAAAAGGATTTGGAAAGGCAAAGTGGAATTTTTTTGCATTTTATTTATGAAAATAATAGAAATTAGGAGAAAGGGAAGGTGGAAGGTCACATGTTACATGTGAGGAGGAAAATGAAGGAAAATAATGGAAAATGAAGAAAATAGAGGCCTCATTGATAAAAAGGCTTCTGAGGATAAGTTCACAGCTTTTGTCAGTGTTTGCTTTTGACAATTCAGTCTTGGAGCTCTCTTCTCTCTCTCATAATCTTGGACACTTAGAGTTTTCCTAGAGCACTCTTGGAGGAGTGTGGCATACTTGGGATTGGAGAAATAAGGCAAAGGAAAATAAGGAAAGTGCAAGATGACATTGGGATCAACAACTACAATGGGTTTTTCTTGTAGGTACCGAGTTGCATGTATGATTTCCTTGCTAGTTTTGGCATGCATGTGGTTTCTTGGTTGTGATCTGTCATTGGCATTGATTGCGATCTGTCATTGGTTTTTTTTTTTTTTTTGGGTTGAGTTACTAATTCTTGGAGCCTTGGTTGGAAAAACGCTATATAAGCCCTACAACAGCTTGTGTTGAGTTACTAGTCCTGGAAACCTTGGTTGGAAAAACACTCTGGAGCCCTTAGTGGGTTGAGTTACTAGTCCTAGAAGCCTTGGTTGGACAAACACTTTGGAGCTTGACAACATTT
Source organism: Pinus albicaulis (assembly GCA_034641835.2). Classification (NCBI taxonomy): domain Eukaryota; kingdom Viridiplantae; phylum Streptophyta; class Pinopsida; order Pinales; family Pinaceae; genus Pinus; species Pinus albicaulis. The sequence continues at coordinate 339,922,826 of CM076574.1, read as the reverse complement.
GTGGGTTGAGTTACTAGTCCTAGAAGCCTTGGTTGGAGCAAATTCTCTAGAGCCTTGGACAACTTGGGTAGAGATTGATCTAGTGATGGTTAGTGATGTCCGACCGTGAGGTGGAATAAATGGTTGAGGGTTGAGGTGGTTTTGCCTCTGGAAGCCCTGGTTTGGTTTGTTTGGTTTATTCAATGAGATCCCACATTCATGCTTTGAATATGGCACGAGGGTGATTGGATGAAAGAAAGATTTGGTTCAACCCAATCTATGGTTGAGTGGTTCATGGAAGTCCCTAACTTGGTTGGCTTATGCATTCATTAATAAGAGCTCCTTATCCTTTGGTATTTCATATGTAAATGTACTTGTTCATATGTGGTTTCTATGGCTATTTCGTCATTGTATTTCTATTGGTTATATGTTGGTTATAAGCATGGTTTATGACAGACTTTAATCATGGCTCTCATGATGATTTGATTAGCATATGAAATGTGAATGATTACATGACCTAATAGATGATAGTGTCGCTATTGTGATAAGGCATCAATGCTTCCTTACGAATCTCAGATAATTATGAGACCCCTATGCTTAGATATGTTGTTATGACGTGTAGATTACAAATTTGTGACATGCTTAACGAAATTCCTATCATGGATAACAAGGGTTCTGTTAGGTCCTTGGTCAAATGATTGCATTAGTAGGATTATTCCATTGTTGTTTATAATTTCTGAATGTTTCATGAATTTCTGGGTAGTGGCCTAAGTCCTGGCCCTGAAAGAGTGGCACAAAATCTGGGGTCGCTGGCTTATAAATACTTGAAAAAGGCCACAAATTTTGGCTCAGAACTGCCTGAAAAATGCCATAGTCGTTGGCATGCCTTGATGTGGGAGAAAATGGAAGGCTTAAATCGCATGCATGGCTTTTCATTGGAGCGAGTGAGGGTCCAGATCAATAAAATGATAAGTTGTCTCAGGGGTTAAGCACCTGGAATGGTTGGTTGCCTCCCAAAGGGTCTGTAGCTCTTGAGGAAGGTCAGATTGGTTTTGTTTTGTCAGTTCCACTTCCTTAACTATACATGGGGAGTTGAATCACATAATATTTGCCTCTCATCAAATGTTTACCCCAGTGGACCAGTTATCTTGGGTAAACGTGGGAGGAGGGTGTTACAGGGTGGCAGCAGAGCGAGGTTTCATTCTCTTTTGGTGATGTCAGGTTTCATTCTCTTTGGGTAATAATTGATACCACATAGTGGTATTAGAGCATGGTTCAAACCTTGGTTTGGATGGGCGTAATGTGATTGTCATGCATGCATGTAGGTTGTATATGTGATTGTTATGTATGCATGGTTGTGGTCATTGTTACAATTGCGTTGACACATGGAAGTTGATGATGTTGTGGTTGGGATGTTTGTCATGAATGCATGTCGGTTGTATATGCATTTTTTTATGCATGTGAGTTTCTATATGTTGTTATGCATGCACTGTCATGGTCATGGTTATGCATGTATAGTAGGTAAGCGATGCATTGTGATGGTCATTTTTGGGGTCTTGTGTCATCATGATACTATTGGTATGTTATGATGCTGATGTGCTAGCTAAGATGAAGCAAGAGACACAGATCATCAAAGTGAGGTTGCAGCATTGGACCTCAGGGTAAGAGAATTCCATCATTTAGGTTTGTATGTTTGGCATGCATGTATGTGGTTAATGGTTGTTATAAGAATTAGGGTTACTTATATGCTTGTCATTCTGTTGTTGTTATGGTTACATGTATGATAAATGCTAGTTGATTAATGTAGTCATATGCACATGTGTCAGATAGTCATGAATGTTATTAACCTATTATTGTATGCATTGTGGTAATATGCCTGATGATTATGGTCATTGCAGCCGAGGCCTTGATGCTATTATGTTTTGTGCTAATTTGTATTGACCTATGCAGATGATTATGGTTATGACGTTCAAGTATGAGTTAATATATTTGTGATATTATGTCATACTAATATGGTCTGATTTGTGCAGATTTGATATCCTCCCTTGAGATACATTAAGGTATGAGTTTGATTATGTCATCTATTTGGTGTTTGAGTGTTGATTATGTCGTTTATTTGTTGTTTGAGTGTTTGATTATGTCGTCTATTTAGTGTTTGAGAGTTTGGTGTCTATTATGTCGTCTATATGTTGTTTGAATGTTTGATTAATTACATGATATGAGTATGTATTTATAAGATTTCCTGAAGGAATGATATTGTTTCAAGACGGTTGTACTAACACATTATGTGCTGAGACAATTGATATGTACTTGAGTGTAAGTGAGTGCTAGTTGTAGTATTGTGATTAATGACTATGAGTTGACTATTGATTAGGACATGGTTGTTAGTCTTGGTAAATGTTGATTTCAAGTTAATATACATGATGTCTTGATATTTGGAACATGTGAATGACATGTGTGAGTAGTTACAGGGTAACATGTTTGGTATTAGCATGACAAGGTAATAATTGATGTGTTTATATAACTAACATTTGGGTGGTGTGACATTACATAGTAAGACTGTTAGGTACCTATATTACTAGTTTAGTCCCTTATTGTTATTAGTGTAGCCCCCTTATTTTTATTGCTGTACCCACGTAACCCTAATATTGTTATTATTGTGCCCTTACATTGTTGTTGTTAGGTTGGCTAGGATTATATTGTGGGCCCATGGACTCCTATATATAGAAGGAGGTTTTGGTCATTTGTATCATCCAAGAATTGTTCATTTATATAATGTATTGGAGGTTTCCCCCTCATAGTCGCTGATTTCTAAGGCATTGATCTCTCTTTTCTTCTATTTTGGAGCTGGTTTCACAACATTTGGTATGAGAGCTTTGGATTCTAGGATTTTGTTGCTCCAAACAAGTCATCATGGAATGTTCGCTATAATTTTTTTTCGATAAAGATTTAGAAGCTGAAATTTTTAGTGTGTGAAGTTGAAATCCTGAGGGACATCGTCACAAAATTTCAGAGCTTTTTTTGCAAAATTTTCAGAGATATGATCTGGGGAAGTTAGGATTTTTTCAGGTTCTCGAATTTCAACTAAAATAGGTCAACGTGGAATTTTCGCTATAAATTTTCATATAAAAAGTTTTAGAAGCTAAAATATTTATAGTACGAAGCTGAAATCCTGAGGAACCTCATGTAAAAAGTTCAGATCTTGGTTTGCAAATTTTTTGGAGATATGATATGTGGAAGTTAGGATTGTTTCAGGCTCCCGAATTTCATCTCAAAGAGGTGACCGTGGGAAAACGTCTTAACTCTCTCTCTAGCGTTGGTTGGATTACGTAAACGTGTCTGCAAGTACCTGAGACTGTAGTTTTCGGTATATCAATTTCAGAGCTGAAGGAGGAAACAATGACACGTGGCAAGTCGTACAAGTTCGCTCTATTGAACTAGTCCATAATTAGGTCATCGTGGGAGATTGGGCATAACTTTGCCTTGAAGAATCCAAATCGGGTCAGACTCGTGGAATTCGAAAGAAGATTCAAAGGGCTACTTCAGGACTGAATTTCAGATATTGAAGATCCGAAAACATAGATATAATTTAGTTTCAATATCGAGCTCCTCAAAATCAAGAAAAATGTGTGTATTTTTTTCGAATTACATAAGTCTCGTTTGAAAAAAAAAATTAGTTGGAATTTATTCCAAGGGCATATTGAAGAATAGATATAAGCATTGGGTTCTAAAATGCCCCTTAAAAAAAATTCAACACAAGCCTTCAGAAGGCTCTACTATGACTCATGAAGACGAAGAAACACAACATGAGATATCAAAATTACAAGAGCAAGTGCACCAAATTTCGCTATCGCAAAGAGAAACAAAAAATGAAATGGAAGTTTTGAAGAAAGGCATGGAAAATAAGATGGATGGTTTGAAGAAAGGTGTGGAAGCTAAGATGAACAATTTGGAAGCTGAGATGCATGGCATGAAAGTGGGTATGGAAGCTAAGATGGATGACATGGAAGCTAAGATCGATGAAAAATGAAAGTCAACATGGAAAACATGAAGAATAATCTAAAAGTAGACATCAAAGGTTTGGAAAAGTTGATACAAGAAATGTTTCCTAATGGCAAAAAGATAGTAGAGGAAACTCATGATGAGAAAAAAATAAAAGTTAATCATGATTTCATAAACTCTAATGTTGGATGGAAGAACCACCATATTCCAAAGATGGATATGAGGAAGTTTGATGGCAAGGATCCCGTAACATGGATACTACAGATGGAGCAATATTTTGATCTCAATAATGTGAAAAACACACAAAAGGTATGCATTGCAACTTTACATTAGAACAAAATACATTGTATGGTATCGATGGCTTTTCTCCCATAAAAAAATTGTCACCTGGTCAATTTTTACGGAGGAAATGATAGCACATTATATGGATACAAAAAGAAACACCTTCTTTAGCCAATTGATAAATCTCAAACAAAAGGGTCCAGTGGTGGAGCACATTGAGGACTTCCAAAAATTGAATATAAGCATAACTGATATTCCAGAGGATCACAGGATTGATGTCTTCATAGGGAATTTAAAGGATAACATCCAACATGAAGTTTGCGTTTGGGAACCTGATTCATTGGAAAAGGCATTCAGGTTGGCAAGAAAAATTGAATGTAAAATTATGGCAATAAGGAAGCCTACCTCTCACATATATAAATATGGAAGTGTTTCTACTCCTAGACTTCTACAACCTACAAGGTTGACAACACAACAATTGGAAGAAAAAAGAGAAAAAGGGCTTTGCTACAGTTGTGATAGAAAATACACTAAAGGTCATAAGTGTGCTGAGAAGAAATTATTTTACATAGATTGTGAAGAGGAAGAAGAAAATGAACAAGAATCTTCAAAAGAAGAGGATATACACCAGGAACCAACCCTAGAAGAGGAAGAAATGAATCCGACCATATTGTGTAATGCATTGGAAGGGATTATCACTCCTCAAACTCTCAAGATAGAAGGACATATCTAGAAGAAAAAGATAATAATGTTGATTGATTCGGGTAGTACCCATAATTTTATTCATTGTAAGGTAGCCAAGGAATTGAATTATTTCCTATCCCCATCACCAGAATGTCAAGTGATGGTTGCAAATGGAGGAACTATAAATTGATCTGGAAAATGGCATAATATCAAGCTAACCATGGGGGAATATGTATTGAATATTCCAATGCTTTCCATTCCTATGGGAGGTGCTGATGTTGTACTAAGGGTACAATGGTTACAATCTTTGGGGATGATAGCTTTTAATTTTCAAGAACTTTTTTTTTCTTCTTCAGAAGGACAGGAAGTCGAATTACGAGGTGTCGCAGGGAAGCTGGGAAAGATAATAAGCTCTAATGTCATGACAAAGCTTCTGAAGAAAGAAAAATGAGGCATAATTGCACAATTATGCTCACTAGAAGTTCCAACATCAAAATCATCTATTTCTGCAGATCTCCAAAAAGTCTTGGACAATCATTCCAAGGTTTTTGAAACTCCCAAAGGACTCCCACATATTCGTGATCATGATCATGCTATTCATTTGATTCCAGGAAGTGTTCCTCCAAACATCAGGCCTTATAGATATCCTTACTTCCAAAAGAGCGAAATTGAACGTATGATTGCAGAAATGTTAGAGGTGGGCATAATTCAACCTAGTCAAAGTTCTTTCTCTGCTCCTGTAGTATTGGTACACAAGAAGGATGGATCATGGCGAATGTGTCTGGATTATAGGGAGCTCAATAAGCTCACCATTAAAGATAAATTTCCCATTTCTGTGATTGATGAATTATTGGATGAATTACATGGAGCAATTTATTTTACCAAGTTGGATCTTCGTTCAGGATATCATCAAATTAGAATGAAGACTGAAGATATTCTGAAAACAACATTTCAAACTCATGAGGGTCATTATGAATTTTTGGTCATGCTTTTTGGCCTTACCAATGCACCTTCTACATTTCAAGGGTTGATGAATTCCATTTTCAAACCCTTAGAAAATTTGTGCTAGTATTTTTTGTTGATATAATAATCTACAACAGGTCTTGGAAGGATCATGTTCAACATGTTGACAGGGTGCTCAAACTATTGCAAGAGAAATAATTATATGAAAAAACATCCAAATGTTTCTTTGGAGTACAAAAGGTGGAATATTTGGGTCATATTGTATCTCACGAGGGTGCTAAGGTAGACCCTAACAAAATTAAAGCCATTAAGGAATGGAAAGTCCCCACAACCATAAAGCAGTTGCGAGGATTTCTCGGGTTAACAGGGTATTATCACAAGTTTGTTAAGAATTATGGGAGAATAGCAGCACCTCTAACCACATTATTGAAGAAAGATGCATTTTCATGGACTCCTGAAGCAACTAAGGCCTTTGAACGTCTTAAAGAGGCAATGTGCCTAGCACCGGTCTTAGCTACACCAGACTTCACAAAACCTTTATTGTGGAATGTGATGCCTCAGGAAATGGAATTGGTGCAGTTTTAATGCAGGAAGGAAGACCCATTGCTTTTGAAAGTCGTCCAATCAAAGGAAAGTATTTACAAAAACCTATTTATGAGAAGGAAATGATAGCAATACTGCATGCACTAAAGAAATGGTGAACTTACCTAATGGGAAGACACTTCAAGGTAAAAACTGATCATGATAGTCTTAAACACTTTTTGGAACAAAGACTATCTTGAGAAGAGCAGCAAAAATGGGTCACAAAGATGTTGGGTTATGACTTTGAAATAATCTACAAAAAAGGAAAGCTTAATGTTGTTGCAGATGCACTCTCAAGAAAGAATGAAGAGGTGGAAGCATTGCTTTGTGCCATTTCCATTATCCAACCAGATTGGATAACCGAAGCAAGAGATGAATGGAAGAAGGACAAAGATGTATGGACACTCATTCAAAAGTTGCAGCAAGATCCTAGTACATATGATACATTTAGTTGGAAAAATGATTCCTTATGGTACAAAAATCGCTTATATCTTTGTAAGAATTCCCAACTAAAACAAAAGATTATTTTGGAATTGCACACTTCTCCTTTAGGAGGACACTCAGGATTTTTAAAAACTTACCACAGGGTGAAGAAAGATTTTTTTTGGGATGGCCTTAAATCTGATATTCAAAATTTTGTGGCAGAATGTTTGGTTTTCCAGCAGAATAAAGTTGAGACAATTAAGACCCCGCGTCTTCTACAACCTTTATCCATTCTAAGTCAACGTTGGGAGGAGATTTCAATGGATTTTATCACAGGTTTACCTAAGTCCGAAGGAAAGAGTGTCATCATGGTGGTAGTTGATAGACTTACCAAGTATGTACACTTTTGTGCATTATCTCATCCATTTAAAGCAAGTACAGTTGCTACTACATTTATGGACACAATTCAAAAGCTACATGGAAACCCAAAGGTTATTGTGAGCGACAGAGATCCCATTTTTACTGGAAATTTTTGGATGGAGTTATTTTATTGTTTGGGTACTCAATTAACTCATAGCTCATCTTATCATCCTCAATCTGATGGTCAAACTGAGATAGTGAATAAATGTTTGGAAGTATATCTTTGTTTTTTTGTATATGATAAACAAACACAATGGGTCAAGTGGTTACCTCTCGCTGAATGGTGGTATAACACTATTTTCCATAATCGCAAAAAAAATGACCCCATTTGTGGCACTTTATGGATATCATTAAAAATCCATGAAATCATCTTTAAGAGACAATTCTAAGGTTCAAGCAGTGGAAAATCACATCAAGCATAAAAAACAAGTTCTCCAACTCTTAAATGATAACCTTTGGCACATAATCGAATGAAACAACAGGCATATCAACATCGCAGTGAAAAAAGTTTTGATGTAGGCGACTGGGTATTTTTACGGCTACAACCATACAAAAAAATGTCCCTCAAGCAAGTTAAGAAGGATAATAAATTATCACCAAATTATTATGGTCCTTACAAGGTGTTGCAAAATATTGGCACTGTGGCATAAAAATTGGAGCTTCTTGCATCTTCCCAAGTGCACCCAGCTTTCCATGTTTCATGCTTAAAGAAGGTTATAGATGACAAGCTCCCAGTTCAAAGAATATTGCCATAACTTGAGGAGGAAGGAAAAATCATATTGGAACCCTGAAGCGGTCACGGAAACAAGAACTCGACAGCTACGAAATTGATCAATTTCAGAGTATCTCATCAAGTGGAAGAACTTACCCACTGAAGATTCTACATGGGAGGATGAGAAATTTATACAAAAGCACCCAGAGCTACTCAAGCGTTAAGGACAACACTTTTTTGAAGGAGAGGGGCATGTTAGGTCCCTATATTACTAGTTTAGTCCCTTATTGTTATTAGTGTAGCCCTCTTATTTTTATTGTTGTACCCTTGTAACCCCAATATTGTTATTATTGTGCCCTTACATTGTTATTATTAGGTCGGCTAGGATTATATTGTGGGACTATGGACTCCTATATATAGAATGAGGTTTTGGTCATTTGTATCATCCAAGAATTGTTCATTTATGTAATGTATTGGAGGTTGCCCCCTCGAAGTGGTTGATTTATAAGGTGTTGATCTCTCTTTTATTCTATTTTTGGAGCTGGTTTGATAACAAAGACTCGATTGCAACAAGGTAAAAAGGTAAAAGAAATGAATTGGGTGAGAATTCCTTTGGCTATGTTTGGAAACCGCAATTCCGAATGAATGAACTCTTTGAATACATGAAGTTTTCTTAACCTTGATTTTTTCTGACACTATGTGTATATGTATTATATTCACGAACATGTATTTGACAGGTATAATAGTTGGTTTCCACTTATGGTAGGATTTGTTAAGGAATTGAAGTTCCTTGAGAGATGATATGTGTACATGTTTAGTTACAAGGAAGTGTGGTTGGCACAATGAGGTAAGATAACTGGTATATTGTATGTTTATTTATGCACTAATACTTGTGTAGTTATTGTAGGGATTGCATGGAAAAAGAGATTGCCATGAAATATTGAATAAGGCTCGGGTTGAGCTTTCCCTTGGAAGCATTGGGACCAATGGGAATTGATTCATGCTATTTTTTGTTAGTCTTGTGATTTTTTTCCCTTGGTTTTCGTTTTTTCTTATGTCTGGTGCATGGCCATGCCACTTTGTTTGTGGCGTCGTATTGTTATTGGACTTCACGGTTTTCTTCTTGTTGTCTCTTAGTCTTGCCTTTTATGTTTTGAGGGTCTTGAGAATTGGTTGGGAAAGAGAAAATTTAATTGAGCTTAGGGAGAGTTTTGTCATACCCAACAAGTAACGTATGACTTGGATGGAGCCTGGTGCATGAGTAAAAGGCATTTGAAGGAAAGAGTATGACAGTCGGTTAAGTTGGTTGGGTCCATTAGGATAAATGGATGGTGGTAGGATAGTCATGAGAAAGGTAACATGAAAGGTAAAGTGAATGAATTTGAGGCATTGGATGCCTTGGCTATATTGAAAACTGTTGTTCTCAATGTTTTGAATGTTATACACGGATACAGGGAGTTCTCTTAACATTGACCTTATGATATCTGGAAATTATGTTGTGATTACGATTGTGATGATTTCTATATATGTATACATGTATCTATGTATGTCGTTATCTGACAGGGTCATCATGGATCATGATTGTTTTATGTTGATGTTTATATGCATATATGTATGCACGATGTTGTTGTTTGACAAAGTCGTTGGGGATCATTCTTGTGGAGGAATGATTGCTTATGCAGGTGAATGGCATGAAGGGGTTGCTGGTCTTATGAGGAATTAAGTGGGAAGAGTATCCTTAACAGATCTAAGAGGTTAACATCATGTGGAAATGAATTAATATTATGTGATTATATTATGTCTATGTTTATGTTATGAATAGGTAATGCTGAGGGATACACCAAAGGAATAAAAGAAATGTGATATGTGGCATGTTGGGACAAGCACATATAATGGAGAAACACTATAAGCAAAGTTGCTTGGTAGAGGTAGTGTGTGGTCTCCGGATGTGTAGTAATAATATAGTGTATATGTTGTAAATGTTGTACCTTTGATGTTGTGCCAACATGTAGTGTTGTGTACATGTTGTCTATGCAGTGTTGTGTACAAATGATGTTGTGTGCATGTTGGATATGCGGTGATGTGTAATTATGGTGTTGTGCACATGTTGGATATGCAGTGTTGTGTACATATGGTGTTGTGCGCATGTTGGGTATGTGGTGTTGTGTACATATGGTGCTTTGTGCATGTTGCATACACGATGTTGTGTACATATGGCGTGGTGTGCATGTTGTACATATGATGCTATGTACATGTGGTGTTGTGTGTATGATTCTACATGTGGTGTTGTGTACATGTTCTACATGGGGTGTTGTGTACATGTTGTGCATGTGGTGTTGGGTACATGTGGTGCTATGTACATGTCATGCATGTGGTTTTGTGTACATGTGGTGCTGTGTACATGTTGTGCATGTGGCGTTGTGTACATGTTGTGTAGGTGGTGTTGTGTACATGCTTTGCAGGTGATGTTGTGTAAGGTGGTACCATGTACATGTTGTACACGTGATATTGTGTGCATGTTGTACATGTTGTGTTGTATACATATGGCATTATATTATGTGTATTGTGTAGTCATTGTATCATGACATGTGTATTCATTGGGTTGTACTATGTTTAGGTGTATGTCTTGTGTCGTACACTAGATGTAGGTGTATGTATTATATTGTGTCGTACACTAGATGCAAGTGTATGTGTATTGTTGTACACCAGGTGTCGTTGTATGTGTCATATGTCAGGTGTAGGTGCACGTACTGTATGACATTTTATGTCATGTATGGTTTTATGTGTGTGATGCACACTATGTGTATCTGTATGTGGTTGAAGAGAAGGCACTGGGTGCTTGCTGGATGTGGTAACCAATTCAGTGTGTGCATGACAAGGAAAAAGGATAAAGGTAGAAGCTAAGGATCAATGAAAGAATAAGTATCAGTATTTTATTTCCAGTTTTGTTATGCATGTGATATATGACTCTGATTTATGATGCTTACATGTGATCTATGATTTTGATTTATGATGGGTGAGTTTTGAACTAACTAGATGAGATATGATTATACATGATGATTTGGTCGAAGAGCTAGTTTGACTTTTTGTAACAGGAAGTGAAAAAAATTGCAAGTGTACCTTATTGACGGGCCACCGATGAGGTATGATGTGAATTTATTTCAATTGATTTTGGATCTAATATACTTTATGTGCTTGGTACAGGAAATCATGAAAATGCCCGGTTTGGGGTGTTTGTAATTGATTGCAAGAATTAGCAACAATGAAAGGAATTGGAACAAGAAATAGTATGTTGGTAAAGTACTTTAGGAGCAGGGAAATTGTGGGGCACTGGTACCCTATAGTTTCCATTGATTTCCATGAGAATTATATGGCTGGTATGATGGTTTTGAGGTAGGGATATTCCTTGGTTTCTGGACCTTACGATGTGAGGAAACCTTGCCAAGAGAGGGGTCGCCCGAGGCACTGTGTAGCAAAGAAGGGGATGCCAAAAGAACTTGGAAGGTGTGTGACTACATAGAATGAGGTGATAGTATTTCCCGAGAGACTGTGTAGTAGAGAAGGGAAGTTCGAGGAATGTATTTGTTTTGGTCATTAGCATTGGCAGATGGAATCATAAGCACATTGGGAGTGTGCCCTGGAAAAATGAGTCAATAACTGTTCACTGAGAGGAAAAGTGGCGCAAGATCATAGCGTTGGACATTAGATGTAGCTTTGAATTTGGTAGTGGATTCTGGACTTCCTGGGAAGGAGGTGAATCCTGGTACTACTTTTAAGGGTGAAGGTGTGAGCCTTTGGATTCCCTTGTTGCAGATACAACCATCGTATCCTTTTATTTTTTGGTTGAGCAAATGTGCATATGTACATGTGTATCTTAATGTAAATACAATATCGAGCTGGATTTATAAAGCTCCATAGACAATATGGTTATTTTCTAGTTGAAGAAAATGTGCATGAGTATATATGTGGGTGTTATTGTAAATATCGTAATGAGTTGTGTTATAAAGCTCCAGTAAACGGTATGTTTTTTCTATTTTCAACAGTGGCCATTGTAAATACTGCAACGAGTAGTGTTATAAATCTCCATAGTCAATATGTTTTGTTTTTGGCGGTTTTTTTGGTTGTAGGTGTCATAGAACACTGAGGACGATGTTCCCCCAAGGGGAAGGGTTCTGTAACATCCCTGGTTAAAAATCCATGTAATAAAGTTAATAAAGGCAAAACAAGACCAAGGTCATGGGCCACGTATTCCAAGCTAAATGTTGGGAAAAATATCCTATCGAGTGTTCATTTGGTTTATTATGGCTAAAGGGAAATTGGAAAAAACATTGGCAAATGAATTTGAAAAAGAAAAGAGGCATTATTTGGCATTTATTTATGAAAAATAATGGAAAATAGGAGAAAAGGAATATGAAAGTCACCCAGGTTGCATCTGAGGAGGAAAATGAAGTAAAATAATGGAAAATGAAGAAAATGCAGGTCTGATTAATAAAAAGGCTTATGAGGATTAGTTCATGGCTTTTGTTAGTTCAGTCTTTGGCACTCTCTTCTATTTTCTCTCTGTCATACTCTTGGACGCTTATAGTTTTCTTGGAGCACTCTTGGAGGGGTGTGGCATGCTTCGGATTTGGAGAAAGAAGGAAAATGAAAAGGAAAAAAGTGCAAGAGGACAACATGATCAACAAATACAATGGGTTTTTCTTGCAAGTATCGAGTTTCATGTATGATTTCCTTTCTAGTTTTGGTATGCATGGCACATGCATGTGGTTTCTTGGTTATGATCTATCATTGGCATGGAGGATTTCCTGGATTGATAGTGGTTTTTCCTAGCATTTCCATTTCCTAGATAGCCATGATGTTGTGGGTTTCTTTCCTTTTTTTTTTCTGGTTGGTTCTCATGTCCCTTATGGCCGTGGGTTGAGTCACTAGTTCCTAGAAGACTTGGTTGGACGAATGCTATGGAAGCCTTGAAACAACTTGGTTTGAGTTACTAGTATTGGAAGCCTTGGTTGGAAAAACACTTTGGAGCCCTTGGTGGGTTGAGTTACTAGTCCTGTAATCCCTAGTTGGACAAACGCTCTCGAGTGCAACAACAATTGTGGGTTGAGTTACTAGTCCTGGAATCCTTGGCTGGAAAAAATGCCTTGGAGCCCTAGAAAACTTTGGTAGAGACCGATATGGTGATGGTTAGTGATGTCTGACTGTGAGGTGGAATCATTGGTTGAGGGCTGAAGTGGTTTGGCCTCTGGAAGCCCTGGTTTGGTTTGTTTGGTTTATTCCAGGAGATCCCACATTCATGATTAGAATATGGCACGAGGGTGATTGGTTGAAAGAAGGAATTGGTTCATCCAAATCTATGGTCAGGTGGTTCGTTGAAGTCCCAAACTTAGTTGGCTAATGCATTCATTAATAAGAGTTTTTTCTCATTGGTATTTAATGTGTAAATGTATTGGTTTATATGTGGTTTTTATGGTTGTTATATCCTTATTATTTATGTTGGTTATATGTTGGTTATGAACATGTTTTATGACAACTATGATGTATGAATCTCATCATGATTTGATTGGTATATGAAATGTGAATGATAATATGACCTAATAGATGGTAATGCAACTATTGTGACAAGACATCAATGTTTCTTTACAAATCTGAGATAAGTATGAGACCCCTATGCTCAGATCTGTTGTTATGACTTATAGATTACATATTTGTGAAATGTTTGACGAAATTTCTATCATGATTTAGCGGGGGTACGGATTTAGGTCCTTGGTAAAATGATTGCATTAGTAGCCTTATTCCAGCATTTTTATCATTTCTGAAAAGTTTCATGAAGTTCTAGCGTTAGCACCGAGTCCAAGCCACGAAAAAGTGGCACAAATTCTATGGTCGTTGGCTCAGAACTGCCTGAAAAAGGCCATAGTCTTTGGCATGTCTTGCTGTGGGAGAAATTGGAAGGCCTTAGTCGCATGCATGGCTTGTCATTGGAGCACTTGACGTTCCATATCAACAAAATGACAATTTGTCTCAGGGGTTAAGCACTTGTAAGGGTTGGTTGCCTCCTGAAGGGTTTGTAGTTCCCGAGGAAGGTCAAATTGGTTTTGTTTTGTCGGTTCCACTTCCTTCATTGTACATGGCGAGTTGAATCACATCATAGTAACCTATCGTCACATGTTTACCCCAGTGGACCGGTTATCTTGGGGAAATGTGGGAGGAGGGTGTTACAACCTCTACACCCCGACCCCATTTATGCAAACGAGCCCAAGTTCTTGCGCATATATTCATTAATAATATCAATTGCAGATTTATAATAGTGCTCTGCAAATGCATGTCACACGGATTGAAAAAATGGTTTATTTAATATTGCATAATATTATTATATTTTATAGTCCATCTATTAAGATAATTATTTTAAAAAAATGATACTAGCTCCCTTTTCACCCCCGTCGATGTCAAAGCACCCACATTTATGTAGAAGTCCCTATTTCTCCCACACATACTTTTCCCTCTGCACAATAAAAGTTCTACATAATGAAACCATACTTTAATAAAAAAAAACATAATCAAAGCATAATACTAATGATGTAACCCATGCGGCGAGATGCTAGATGCGAGGATTTTTTCTTGTAGCATCTGCACAATAAAACCTTCGCACAAGCAAAATGCTCGATTGGAGACCTATAGAGGAGCTTCGACATTTTCGGTTCATGAGTTGTCATGATATCACACTTAATACAAGTGAGTAAAATTTCGGCAAGAATGGAAGCTGGTTATTCTATACGATAATCAATTGAATAAAGGTTGTGCATACCGCGAACAAAAAGTTGTACAATTGGAGTAGCACACCACATGTTGCTTTGCTTACATTTGGTTCTAGTTATCCAAAAAGCAATTTCTTATCAATGTTTCAAGGGTGTTGTATAGGGTAAGGAGCATATCAAATTGAATTCTTTCACTTAATATTTTGTTGTGTGAAGATACTTTTACAAATTTCCATATCATATATCGTATGAATGTTTACAGAAGATGGGGTATGTGTGGGAGGACGGGGTATGTTCATTCTGTGGTCGTTCGCAGCATGTACTAAAGTCTTTTATCGATAATATTTTAGTATTAGAACATAATTCATATTTTCTATCCGGAATAACATTTTTTTGCTTATATTATTGATAGAATTTTATTTGTAAATAATGCATATGACATTTATTTAATTGATTATTTTTGCATGAAGCTTTCCACATAGTCAAAAGCCCTAGCCATTTCCGCATTCACATTGGAAGTTGTTATTAATTGATAAATAGATTACGCTGACATATACAATATTATTGGTATTATTTTATTTGTAAATAATGCTTATTTTCGTATTTCTGAAGATCTCTTTGTTTATGCTCTTGTGCAGAAGTGCCGAGGAAGTCCATTGTATGGAGAAAAAAAACGTGGGAAACTCCGTACTTTGCACTAAAAGCTTTTATTGCTAATATTACTCGTAATATTTTGGTTCCAAATAGTCTATATTTTCATATTCTTTTTATGTTGTATTTTAATTATAAATAAAATGTTCATTGTGCGCTTATGCTCTTGTGCAGAAGTGCGGATGAAGTCCATTGTACAGAGAGTTTTTTTTTTGGGTGCAGAATTCCACACTTCACACTAAAAGAGTTTATTGCTAATATTTCAGTTATAAACAATGCATATATTTGTATTCTCTCTCCGTTCTATTTTATTTATAAATAAAGCGTTCATTGTGCACATCTCTGTAACTACGTACTAAAGGATTATATTAACATTATTGAACAAAATTTTTGTTTCTGAAATTAGGCAAAGAAAGCTTGTTTATGAGATTAGGCACTAGAGGCTTGTTCACATCATTGAAGAAAATTTTTTTGTTTTTTGTTTTTTGTTTTTTTTGTTTTTTTTTGTTTTTGTTTTTGTTTTTTTTTTTTTGTTTTGTTTTGTTTTGTTTTTTGTTTTGTTTTGTTTTTTTGTTTTGTTTTGTTTTTTTTTGTTTTGTTTTTTTTTTTGTTTTTTTTTTTTGTTTTTTTTTTTTTTTTTTTTTTTTTTTTTTTTTTTTTTCTGAAATCAGGCAAAGAAAGTATTTAAGCTTTTGTTATGCGAATGTTCATAGTAGGAACCAAACAATTTGTTTGAGTGTGGAGATCGAGCACAAAAAAGTTAAAAGTTAATATACCATGTACCGCAAAAAGTTCTTCATTATGAAAATTTTCTCATATTATATAAAATATATCAAATATTTAGAACGTCAAAACATAAACACAAGTAACAATTAATAATAAATAACTATTATTTTGGTAGTCAATTTGCATAGAGATGTGAAAAGAACTCATCATTAAATAAGTTTGATTTTTCGATAAAGCCAAATTAATTTAACTTATCATTCTATGATTTTTATATTATAGTTTTTTAAGTAGTGAATTCCTTGTGCAGAGGTTTTACTGTCCAAAAAATCTTGTTCTGCACATTGAAAAATTTCATTGTAACCATTGGAAAATGACAACTATGTATAAGGAATTGATTATAAGTTGTAATGGAAGAATCAAATCTTAACTCAGATGAATTGAAGTTAGAAATTATATTCTTAAGAGGTCTATATATCATATCCAAAACATTGTTAAATTTTAGTTTTTATTTTAATCACTAACGTAGTATGAGATATAAAGAAAAGTGTAAGGCCTCCTCCCACATTTACCCACTTTTACAAGATATCTAGAGTAAACATGAACTAAGTGTCACTATGATATGACCCAACCTCCAAGTTTCAATGATTTAAGTGGGGCCAATAAATCGACAACAAAATAACATCCCTCAGGAACTACATACCACTCAGAATATTGCGAACTACCCCAAGTGTTCAATCCCTGAGCTGGAACTCTTTTTTCACACAGTTTACCCCAAAACTACACCCTTTACACTCTGTGCATGTTTTTGGAAGGCTATAACCACACACACAAGCTTGGCTTCCAGCGGTTATGACCCTAAAACTCCAGTTTTGTGCCAAAGGTTTCAGGATGTGAGCCACTTTTTCAGGCTAGCCTCTAGAACATTTCCTAGAACTGCTTGTAACTTTCTAGAAACATAAACAAGATGATGTCAATTCCAACCAATCAAATCTCAAGCAAGAACTTGACCTAGACATGCCTAATCCATGATAGACTGTAATTTCCCCCGTTTCTCTGCTTTTATTAGACATTTGAACAAGTCCTAAAGGGTAAAGTGAACCCCAAAGGAAGACAATTATTGTGGATTTATTTTATTATTTTAATTTAATAAAAAAAAATGGAATTAATTGTGCAAAGACTAGATTATGATTAGAGATCTGGAAACCAAATCCATGAGGATGGATAAGGTTCATAATACTTTCCCAGTTCTCCAAAATTCCTTCGAGGAAATAAGTTAAGTATTAAAAAATTAGATTGGAGATAAAAATCTAAAAAGCTACCCCAGTAAAGAGGAAATTTACTGGGAAGAGGTGGAATAAAACTAGAAAGAGGAAAAGATAGTTTTAAAGTACTTTTGTGGAAGAAACAAAAGGAAAGCCTAGGCAAAAAGGAACACAACATCCTGATTAACTGTACACAGTTAAGGAAATAAGTTGATGGGAAAGCATGCTTAAATAAGAAGATTCAGAATAGACAAGGGGTTGTCTATTGCTGGAGGATTTGATCTTTTCTCGGGGGGAGCTGTGGAGAAAGAGCTCAAAGGTTGGGTGGAACACAATCTACCTTAAGTGGTATGCACCAGTTAATTCAATTTAACTTAGAATTTTAGTATTTTTATGCTTATTATGGTGAAGTAAGATGGTATATATGAACTTGTTTAAATCTGTGCATGAGTAGATGTTGTATAATAAAGACTAAGTATAAATCAATGGGTAGGTTTATACATTTAATGGAGTAGTCTATAATAAATATAGTCTGTTTCTGTATTGTTGCACAAACATTAATCTGAAGAGTACCAACTCTTAGAATATCTAAACCTTAATGAAGGTTTCAATATGAGGTTAGGTGACTCTCATGAATTTAATTCTGAATAATATTACTCTCTTAGCATTATCAGGAAATTCTATAAACCAACTACCGTAGAAGGAAAATAAATATGTATGAAAGTGCATATTAAATTTAGCCCATTCAAATAAATCACAGACAATAATAGAATTGAGGAATGAAATATTAGCGTTGAGACATCATAGTAACAAGTTGCAAGGAGGAACTTAGCCATTATTTTAAAAACTGAAATACAACCTTTAATAAAAGTATGAATTCGGAACTATAAACATAAATTCATTAAAGAGGAAAGAAGTTCTTCAAACATACTACATAGTTATGAAATTTAGGGATATAAATCCCAATAATTACACAATTCAAAATCCAACTTGGTATAATTAAATTAGATAAAATGAGAACTCTGTCTCATAGAATATAAACTGTACAACATCTCTGTAAACTATACTGAGATAGTATATCAGAAAACTCCAAGGTGGGTTGCTGGACCAACTTGAAGATAAAAAGGTCCACCATTATGATTGAGCAGAAAAGTTAACAGCTGTATGCAAACCTAGTGTTATGTAAATAGTACCTGCATCATATAGAAACTGTAAATTAGTCAAAGAATGTAAGTATAAGAGGAAATAAGAATAGAATTAAAACCCATAAGGTTAATTAATTACCTTAGGGTTAGATGTAGGATATCCACTTGCAATAATGAGAAGAGAATTGGTTATTGCAGGGAAGGGTGTACTGTATATCCTAAATAGAGAACTATTAAGTTATAATTTTTAAATCCAAATCTCAGAGTATTATTATTCGACATTCAAATTAAGGATAATAGCATTGTTCCTGTACAAGGTAAGGAAAACTAAAAACATTAAACTAGCCTGACAGGAATGGAAACGTAGCTCGAAAATGAATACCATTATTGACCAAAGGGTAAAATGATGCGAAGAAATCCATCGTAGAAGGCAATCAATACGAATAAGAACAAAAGAGTAATATAAAGAACTAGTTGGGTCCTAAAAAAGGGAAAAGAGATTTCCTCTGGAGGGAGAGAGTAAAATCTACAACCTCGAAAATCCAAGTGTGGATTCTAAACCGAGACACAGCTAACTTAAAAATAATTTAAGAT
The DNA here is from genome assembly GCA_034641835.2 of Pinus albicaulis. Taxonomy (NCBI): domain Eukaryota; kingdom Viridiplantae; phylum Streptophyta; class Pinopsida; order Pinales; family Pinaceae; genus Pinus; species Pinus albicaulis. The sequence continues at coordinate 339,903,643 of CM076574.1, read as the reverse complement.
AAAACGGTATCTGGAGCCGGCAAAGAAAACCTACTGCTAATAAATCCATCAGAGAACAAGTGACTGTAAAATAAATCAACAATTTAAAGGAGAGAAGGTCATGGTAAGAAATTACCTATAGAATGATCATGGCTCTCGAATAGAAACTAAGGGACGAGATGGAAGCATTCTATCCAGACATCTGCGTTCACAAAAACGCTGTTAGACCATAGTTAAGTAACAATGGTCAAAATATAAATTAATTGAATAAAAATAAATCTCTGTGAAAATGAAGAGAGTACAGTGAACACATAACAAAATTTCGAATCCTTGAATGAACACAGATAGGAGAATCCAAGATGTAATTCCATATTCATTCATAGGGATCTCCTCAATAAATTAAGTGGAAATCCGAATCATGTAAACAACTCACGAAAATTCTGGGAATGAAATCAAAACCCAAAGAAGGTAAAATGATTGTGTCAGTTAACTCTAGTTACCAGAAACAATTGGACGCTCACCAATAGCTACAACCAACCCTCCATAGTGAAAATCGTATCTTACAGTTAACAAATAGTTGCGTAAATTGTGTAAAGGAAAGCATATACCGAACATGTTAACTGTAATGCAAATGAGTTATCAAAACGAGAGTTTCCTAGGATTGTAAAGCTTTGATAAACCCCACATACCAGAACTCCATATTGTGGACTAATAACACCATCGTTCGTAATCTAGTCAGAGCAATGGATAGATTGGTAGAAAACTCAATTACCATAATAGGGAATTCAAAAACAACGAATACAAGTCTCAATAAAAAACGCAGCAAGACAGATGTCTTACCACGACATGGTGAGGAGGTAGTCTCTGTGTGCAAAACAAATCACTCCCCATCAGTTTGCCGGAACTAGTCTCATTTCCCAGGTAAACAAAAGAAGAGACGAGAATGAAGTTGATTAAAAATAAGTGAATGACGAAGCTAAAGCAGAGAAAAGGATGTTCAATAGAGACGTGGAGTGAAAAATAGGTTCAAGTAAAAAACGAAACCATTTATTGAGCCTCAAACCCTAACCTTGATTTTATCCTAACCATCCACGTGTACGAGACTGGTGTTGGATGAGTTTCCCGCAGATTGAAGGGTTTAATCAATAACTAGATGAGCCATGTGACATTGTACCATCAAATGAATGCCAAGATATCCTGAGGGAAACTACGCATAGAGATTTGGTATACACTCATATGGAGAAACTTCTCGAATTTAAATCATAGAAATTATCACGCCTCAAAGTTCCACAATGTAATTAATTCTGACAACGTAGTTAATGCATAATACAAATTAATACCGGTGAAATCAATAAAATGATTCAATCTCATAAGGTATACATTTGATTTTTGTCATATATATAACCAAGGTTCAACTCAACTTTGGAAAGATTAATTGAATGGGTGGAATAAACATAAGGTTGATTAAAATATATCTAGTCGATGGAAGTATAATCGGCTTTGGTGATCTGGATTAAATATATGATGCTGATATATATAGGAACACGATGAGAACCTTAATAAAGGTTTCATATAAATGTTCTAAAGTTACGAGACAATTAATTTCCCTTAGAACGAAGCTATACTAAAGTCCTTTCTCTTATGATGAAAAATATATGCCAAAAGGTAGTGATGGGTTGTAACTTTTAAGGTAAAATTAGATCAAGGTGTATGTGGTTGAGGATGAATTAGGCTTAGAATATGTATAGTTAGTTAATATGGAAAGGAAAGTGTGTTAATAGTTAAGGAAGGGAAATGTAACTATTACCTTACGACCTTCCATATAAAATAAAATGGGTTGGTTTCATAGGACACATGGTCTTATTGGTAGTGTAAGACTGGAATTTTCGTATCAACAAAGTATATTACTAAGTTTTGAAAGATTTAAAATTTCAACAAAGTAAATTGTTGATGGTGGAAATACGTCAGAATGTGACGAACAATAATAAGTCCAGGAGATGTAATTAGTAGTAGTACTTATATATATATATATATGATTTCGAAATGAAGATGTTACAAATGGTATCAAAGCCCATGTTAAAACACTGGGCCAAAAATGTGTGCTCAGACCAGAGAAAATTTTTTGTTGCTGTAAATTGTTTATTAAAATAAATTTTCACTAATGTTTACTTTTGTGTACAGTGAATTAGTGTACACACATACAACCGCAAACCATGAGTGAAGGAGATGAGCTATATGTGGATCTGGGTGGTGCAGAAAATCCATCAGATGCTAATGCTCCATTGATGTCTATGATGCATAAGATGCAAAGAGAAATGATGCAACTGAAAAACCACAATTAAAGGCTATCATTAGCCAACGAATAGAAATAAAGTTTAATCAGAGAATTGACCTCCCTGAATAGTTACGAAGGTGAAGGTTCTGGGAAAAAGAGAAAGGGAACTACAAACCACTCAGAAGAGTCTGAGGAGGATGAAATATTTAGACAACAGTCTAGAAGGAACAAGGAATTATAGGGTGAATTCCAAAAAATCAAGCCTCCCTCCTATGATGGAGAGAAGGAGGAAGATGCAGAAGCTTGGCTTCTAAATATGATAAAGTAATTTCAAGTTTATGAGTATGAAAGTAACTTGAAAGCCAAATTGACTATTTACCAATTACAAGGAAAGACTACCTTGTGGTGGGAGGAAACCAAAATGGTGCATGTGATAGATGAGCAAACTGTCACTTGGGAAGATTTCCAAATCAAATTTAAACATAGATATCTGAATGAATGATATTATGATGATAAAGCCAAAGAGTTTCATTAGTTTTAGGTTGGGACAACTTACCATTGATTATTTTGTTACCAAATTTACCAACCTACTCCGCTATGTACCTTATATAAGGGAAGAGAAGGCAAAGGTGCAACACTTTTTAAACTAGAATTTGATAATCACAAGACAATGGATGAAGTGGTGCGCAAGGAAAGACTGTGTTATCAACAGTTCAAAGGCAGAAATGAATAAGTGAAAAAATGGCAGAACAAAAAAAGGGTGACTCTAGTGGAAAAAGAAAAAACCAGCATACTTAAAGAACTTCGGGAGAAATCACCAAAGGAATGAGTTTACAAAAACTGGAGAAAATCAACCAGCCCAATCACAAACAGGGTCTAAACACATAGATGGAAACAGTGAGAGAAAAGGAACTGTTAAAATGAGGGAACCTCTAAAGTGCTGGGGTTGTGGAGAACCTCATATGATGAGAGATTGTCCACACAGAACTATTCAGAGAACACAAGTGCTGAGAGAGGAAACTACTGAAAATGATGTGGCAAGAAACATCCCCAAAATCAGTGCTGCCCTAGAAGATCGTCAAGCTGAACACCAATCCACTATGGTCGAAATAAAAGGCATGATTGATGAACAACCTGTTTCTGTTTTAATAGATCCAGGTGCATCTTTAAGTTATATAAGTCCTCAAATTGTGGAAAAATTAAATTTGAAGTCAGAGAAATTTCAGCAAGCATGGTTAGTTCGGTTAGCTACCGGAACCAAAAGAAAAGTGACCCATAAATTACCCAAGACAATTATAAATTTTAATGGGTATGAAACTGAACTGAATTTGAATATTTTACCCCTAGGTTCCTATGATGTGTTGGTAGGAATGGACTTGTTAGAAAAACAGAAAGCTATGTTAAATTGTTTAGACAAAACAATACACTATATAGATGGTGAGGGGAAACCGGTGATAGTGAAAGGGAAAATGAAACCTATATCAGTGAGACAAATTTCAGCACTGCAATTGAAAATAACAACAAGAAAACACTGCCAAGTGTATGGTGTACATGTGGAGGAATTGGGACAACAACCTGAAAATGATCTTGTAGAAAACTTACTAGTCATCTGAGAGTTCAAGGATGTGTTTCCAGATGAAATTCCTCATTCCCCCCCTAAAATAGAAATTGAATTCTCAATTGAATTATTACTAGGAGCTACACCAACCTCTAGAGCCCCATACAGAATGAGTACCCTAGAATTGATGGAGTTAAAACTGCAACTACAAGAGTTGTTGGATAGAGGCTATATAAGACCAAGTGTATCCCCATGGGAAGCACTGATACTGTGTTTCAAAAAGAAAGATGGTACATTTAGAATGTGAATAGACTACCAAAAACTGAATAAACTAACAATCAAGAATAGATATCCTCTACCCAGGATAGATGATCTATTTGATCAAGTGAGAGGAGACACAGTCTTTTCCAAAATTGATTTAAGGACATGCTATCATCAACTGAGAATTAAAGATGAAGACATAAGTAAAACTGCATTCAGAACAAGATACAAACACTATGAGTTTGTAGTCCTACCTTTTGGGTTGACTAATGCACCTGCTTCCTTTATGTGTTTAATGAACAATGTCTTAAATAAATATTTGGACAAATTTGTCCTAGTATTTATTGATGACATTCTGGTATATTCTAAGAATGGATCTGAACATAAATAACATCTCAGAATAGTCTTACAAACAATGAAAGAACATAAGTTGTATGCTAAACTTAGAAAATGTGAATTTTATAAGGATAAAATTCAATACTTGGGCCATATAATTTCAGAGAAAGGATTAGCAGTGGACCCAGAAAAGATACAAGCTATAATGGATTGGCCTGTACCTACTGATGTTTCCTCTATAAGATCTTTCATGGGAATTGCAGGATACTATAGGATATTTGTAGAGAGATTTTCAGCTTTAGCATACCCTATCTCATCTCTACAGAGGAAAGGAGTGAAGTTTGAATGGACAGAAAAATGTCAACATAGTTTTGAACAGTTAAAACTTAAACTTACAACTGCTCATTTTCTAAATATTGCTGATCCAAATCAGGAATTTGTAGTATGTACAAATGCTTGTGGAGAGGGATTAGGAGGAGTATTACTACAATAAAACTCAGTCATATCATATGAGTCAAGGAAACTAAAGAAACATGAATAGAATTATAATGTGTATGACTTAGAGTTAGCTGCTGTAATGCATGCTTTAAATATGTGCAGACATTATCTGTTAGGGAAATTTTTTATATTAATGATAGATCACATCAGTTTAAAGTATTTCTTCACACAACTTGATTTAATTGCTAGACAAGCTAGATGGTTGTCCTTCCTTAGTGAGTTTGACATGGAGATCAACCATATTAGGGGGAAGGAAAATAAGATTGCAGATGCTTTAAGTAGAAATGCTGGTCAAAGGGTTAATAGTGTTGGGAGTAGTGAAAACGTTGATGTTGAAGGATTGATCCAAGAAGTAAGGAGACAAGACCCAAATTATGAAAAAATTCAGGGAAAATTGTAGAAACAAGAGGTAGTGGGGTATACTCAAAACTAGAGGGGACTGATTTTTTATAAAGACAGATTATACATTCCTGATGTGAACTCATTGAAAAGTGAAAATTTAGATGAGTATCATAAAATACCCTATGCAGGACATCTAGGGTATCAGAAATTAATTTTAGCCTTAAGAAAGAACATGTTCTGGCCAAGTATGAAAAAACATGTGGCTAATTATTTAGATATATGTTTGGAATGTCAATAGGTAAATGTAGAGCATCAGAATCCAACAAAATTGCTGAATCCTTTACCCATTCTAGAATGGAAGTGGGAACAGTTTCCATAGAATTTATCACTGGTTTACCAAGAACTATATACCAATATGACTCTATCATAGTAGTGGTTGACACCTTGACTAAGGTTGCACACTTCTTACCAGTACAATATACTTTTGGTACAACTCAAGTAGCTAATGTATTTATGAAAGAGATTGTAAAATTGCATGGTATTCCTAAAATGATCATATCAGACAGAGATGAAAAGTTTATTGCAGCTTTTTGGAGGAGTTTGTTTGGGAGAATGGGTACCAAATTGAACTTTAATACCACCTACCATCCCCAAACTGATGGGAAAACTGAAAGAACAAACCAAATTTTATAAGACATGTTGAGAATGTAAGTGATGGACAAACCAACAAAGTGGGAGGACTTTCTACAATTAGCAGAGTTTGCCTACAACAATAGCTACCAAGCCTCAATCAAGATGAGTCCTTTCGAAGCATTATATGGTAGAAAGTGCCATACACTTCTAAGTTGGAGTCAACCAAAGGATAAGTTAATACTTGGACTTGATGCTTTGAAGGAAATGGAAAGGATTGTAAAGAAAATTCAGCAAAATATCAAGACAACACAAGATAGGCAGAAAATATATGCAGATAAAAAGAGAATTTATAGAGAATTCAATGTGGGTGATCATGTCTACTTGAGGATTAAGCCCAAGAAGAGTACTTTGTACACTGGTAGTTGTGAAAAACTAGCACCACACTACAATGGACCTTTTGAATTACTGGAGAGAGTGGGACCAGTAGCATACAAGTAGGCTTTACCAAGTCACATTAAGGTTCACGATGTTTTTCATGTTTCATTATTAAAAAAGTATGTACATGATCCTACTCATGTTATTGGTTGGAATGTGATACAGGTGGAACTAGAAGGGGAATTCCTTCCAGAGATATTTCGCATCTTGGCACGGGAAGAAATTGAGCTCCGAAACAAAATAGTGGCCAAGGTGAAAATTCAGTGGAGGCACTTTGCACCCGAAGAGGCTACTTGGGAGCGAGAGGAAGATATGAAGGAAAAATATCCATCACTATTTGAAAAGTGAATTTTATATTTTTGTCTTTACAACACCGAGGATGATGTTTTGTTTTAGAGGGGGAATATGTAATGTCCCCAGTTTCTCTACTTTTATTAGACATTTGAACAAGTACTAAAGGGTAAAGTGGACCCCAAAGGAAAACAATTATTATGGATTTATTTTGTTATTTTAATAAAATAAAATAAAAATAGAATTAATTGTGAAAAGACTAGATTATGATTAGAGATCTGGAAACCAAATCCATGATGATGGATAAGGTTCATAAGACTTTCCCAGTTCTCCAAAAATCCTTGGAGGAAATAAATTAAATATTAAAAATTAGATTGGAGATAAAAATCTAAAAAGCTACCCCAGTAAAGAGGAAAGTTACTTGGAAGAGGTGGAATAAAACTAGAAAGAGGAAAGCTAGTTTTAAAGTAATTTTGCGGAAGAAAGAAAAGGAAAGCCTAGGCAAAAATGAAAACAACATTCCGATTAACTAGACAAAGTTAAGGAAACAAGCTAATGGGAAAGCATGCTTAATAAGTAGATGCAGGATAGACAAGGGGTTGTCTATTGCTAGAATATTTGATCTCAGCTTGGGGGGAGATATGGAGAAAGAGCTCAAAGGTTGGGTGGAACCTAGTCTACCTTAAGTGGTATGCACCAGTTAATTCAATTTAACTTAAAATTTTAGTATTTTTATGCTTATTATGGTGAAGTAATATGGTATATACGAACTTGTTTAAATCTGTGCATGAGTAGATGTTGTACAATAAAGACTAAGTATAAATCAATGGGTAGGTATGTACATTTAACAGAGTAGTCTATAATAAATATAGTCTGTTTCTGTATTGTTGCATAGACATTAATCTGAAGAGTACCAACTCTTAGAATATCTAAACCTTAATGAAGGTTTAAATATGAGGTTAGGTGACTCTCAAGAATTTAATTCTGAATAATATTACTGTCTTATCATTATCAGGAAATTATATAAACCAACTAATGTAGAAGGAAAATAAATATGTATGATAGTGCACATTAAATTTAGCCCATTCAAATTAATCACATACAGTAATAGAACTGAGGAATGAAATACTGGCGTTGAGACATCATAGTAACAAGTTGCAAGGAGGAACTTAGCCATTATTACTAAAACTGAAATACAACCTTTAAGAAAAGTATGAATTCGGAACAATAAACATAAATTCATTAAAGAGGAAAGAAGTTCTTCAAACATATTACAGAGTTACGAAAGTTAGGGATATAAATCCCAGTAATTACACAGTTCAAAATCCAACTTGGTATAATTAAGTTATACAAAATGAGAACTTTGTCTCATACAATATAACCTGTACAACATCTCTGCAAACTATACTGAGATAGTATATTAGAAAACTCCAAGGTGGGTTGCTGGACCAACCTGAAGAGAAAAAGGTCCACCATTATGATTGAACAGAAAAGTTAACAGTTGTATGCAAAGCCAGTGTTATGTAAATAGTACTTGCATCATACATCAACTATAAATTAGTCAAAGAATGTAAGTATAACATGAAATAAGAATATATTTAGAACCCATAAGGGTAATTAATTACCTTAGGGTTAGATGTAGGATATCCACCTGCAATAATGAGAAGAGAATTAGTTATTGTAGGGAAGGGTGTATTGTATATCCTAAACAGAAAAAAATTAATTTATAATTGTTAAATCCAAATCTCAGAGTATTATTATTCGACATTCAACTTAAGGATAATAGCATCATTCCTGTACAAGGTAAGGAAAACTAAAAACGTTAAACTAGCCTGACAGGAATGGAAACGTAGCTTGAAAAAGAATACCATTATGGACCAAAGGGTAAAACGATGCGAAGAAATCCATCGTAGAAGGAAAATCAATACGAATAAGAACAAAAGAGTAATATACAGAACCAGTTGGGTTCTAAAAAGGGAAACCGAGATTTCCTCTAGAGGGAGAGAGTAAAATCTACATCCCGGAAAACCCAAGTATGGATTCTAAACCGAGACACAACTAACTTAAAAATCATTATATGGAGTCGGCAAAGAAAACCTACTACTAACAAAGCCACCAGAGAACAAGTGACTGTAAAATAAATCAACAATTTAAAGGAGAGATGGTCGTCGTAAGAAATTACCTGTAGACTGATCATGGCTCTCGAATAACAACTAAGGGACGTGATGGAGTCATTCTATCTAGACATCTGCGTTCATAAAAACGTTGTTAGACCATAGTTAAGTAACAATGGTCAACATATAAATTAATTGAAGAAAAATAAAACTCTGTGCAAACGAAGAGAGTATAGTGAACACAAAACAAAATTTCGAATCCTCGAATGAACATGGATAGAAGAATCCGAGAAGGACTTCCAGATTCGTTCATAGGGATCTCCTCAATAAATTAAGTGGAAATCCGAATCATGTAAACAACTAACGAAAATTCTGGGAACGAAATAAAAACCCCAAGATGGTAAAACGATTGTTCCAGTTAACTTTAGTTACCATAAATAGTTGGACGCTCACCAATAGCTACAACCAACCCTCCAGAGTGAAAATTGTATCTTACAGTTAACAAATAGTTGCATAAATTGTGTAAAGGAAACCACATATCGAACATGTTAACTGTAATGCAAATGAGTTATAAAAACAAGAGTTTACTTGGGATTGTAAAGCTTCGATAAACCCCGCTTACCAAAACTCCATATTGTGGAATAATAACACCATCGTTCGTAATATGGCTAGAGCAATGGATAAATTGGTAGAAAACTCAATTACCATAATAGGGAATTCAAAAACAATGAATACAAGTTTCAATAAAAAACGTAGCAAGTCAGATGTCTTACCTTGACATGGTGAGGAGGTAGTCTCTGCATGTAAAACAAATCCCTCCCCATCATTTTGTCGAAACTAGTCTCATTGCCCAGGTAAAAAAAAGAAGAGATGAGAACGAAGTTGATTAACAATAAGTGAACGACGGAGTCGAAGAAGAATAGAGGATGTTCAACATAGACGTGGAGTGAAAAATAGGTTCAATTAAAAAACGAAACCATTTATGGAGCCTCAAACCCTAACCTTGATTTGATCTTAACCATATATGTGTATGAGATCTGGTGTTGGATGAGTTTCCTGCGGATTGAAGGGTTTAATCAATAACCAAATGAGCCATGTGACGCTGTACCATCAAATTAATGCGAAGATATCCAGAGGGAAATTACGCACAGAGATTTGGTATACGTTCATACGGAGAAACCACTCGAATTTGAACCATAGAAATTATCACGCCTCAAAGTTCCACAATGTAATTAATTCTGACAATGTAGTTAATGCGTAATACAAATTAATAATAGTGAAATCAATAAAATGATTCAATCTCATAAGGTATAATTCGATGTTTGTCATATAGATATTCAACGTTCAACTCAACGTTGGAAAGATTAATTGAATGGGTGGAATAAACATAAGGTTGATACATCAGGTAATAGTAACTAAAATAATATATATATATATATATATATATATATATATATATTAATTATTTGTTAGAACATGCATTTATCAACCATTCAATAACTTATCAAAACATGTCAAGAGCCATAGATATAATACATCATATAACCAACATATAACTAACATATAAACAGAATGGAAGCCATGGAAAATCAACCATAAAATCACCAACATAATCACTACAAATGCTCATAGATCACAATAGGAAAATATCTCATATTAACATATGAAAATGCCAACCAAGTTAGGAACTTACATGTACCACATGACCATAGATTGGGCTGAACTAAATCTCTCTTTCAGCCAATCACCCCCACGCCATATTCCCAACATGAATGTGGGATCATAAGGGTTAAACCAAAACTAAACCAACCAGGTATGCTAGAGGCCAAACTACCTCAACCCTCAACCACACTGATCTCATATATACAGTTCATAAATAACTAACATCGACCATATCGGTCTCTACCCAAGTTGTCTAGGGCTCCGGGAACTAGTAGATCAACCCAAAACTAATCAAGGCTCTAGAGTGTTTGTTCCAGCCCATGGATTTAGAGACTAGTAACTCAACGTACAAGGCTCCAGAGCGTTTGTCCCAACCTACAGGCTCCAAGAACTAGTAACTCAACCCAAGTTGTTACAATTCTCCAAATCGTTTGTTCCAACCCACATCCATAGGGAACCTGAGAACCAATCAGAAATATGAGATGGAAAACCACTACACCATGACTATCTAGGAAATGACAAGGCAATGTTGAAACCATTGTCAATCTAGGAAAATCTCCATGCCAATGACAACACATAACCAAATAATCACATGCATATACTATGCATCTAAAAACTAGTAAGGAAATCACACATGCAACATGTTACCTTCAAAGTATCCTTGATGTAGTTGTTGATCCAGCTTTTCCCTTATGCTCCATTTCTTTCCTTTTCTTTATTTCTCCAATCCAAGTGAATGATAGAGTGCTCCAAGGATGCTCCAAAATGTTATAAGGGTGCAAGAGTATGAGAGAACAAGATAATGAAAAGAGATAGCCAAAACTAAACTGAAAAAAGCTGTAGCTGATAAAAAACTATCGATTCTTTCTCTGATGCCTTCTTATTATTAATGTCTCTTTTTTTCTTCATTTTCCTTCATGTTTCCTCTATTTTCCCTTGCATGCAAATTTGTGTCTCTTCACCTTCCTTTTCTCCTATTTTCCTTTATTTTAATAAATAAATGACATTTATTGTTTCTTTGCCTTTGTCACTTTCCAATTCCTTTTCCAATTTCCATAGTCATTAATTAATCACAAGTGATGCCCACTAAAGTGTTTTTCCTACCATTCAACTCGGAATACATGTCCCATGACCTTGGTCTTATTTTATTTACATGAAAAATCAACCAAGGGCTATTACACAACGTTTCAAAGCATGTGTTCGAATACAAATAAAAAACATTATCATAAAATCGATACAATCAAATAGTTTTAGAATGCAAAATAGTTCATGTAGTTCAATTTGTAAATAACGAATAGTTCAAAGCCTGTTTAGATTCAAGACATAGGCATTAAAAACAAATTTTCTCAACGAGATCATAACTAATTTAATTTAATGTATATCTATGATTTTTAGGTTTATAGTTTTTTAAGTATGGTATTCCTTGTGTAGAGCTTTCACTGTGGAGAAGAAACTTGTTGTGCACAACGAAACTTTTCGTTGTAACATTTGCATAATTAGAGCTTTTTATAACGAACTAAATAACATAGAATTAGTAAACGAAATTCAACATGATCATATCTGTAATATCGAGAGTTATTTTGCTATAGGCAGAAAGGGTGTGTTGGAAACATAATTAATTAATTATTCCATGGAGTGAAATCTGAGGAGGTCTGAAGACATTGTGCCAATATTCTATTATTAAGAGATATATGTCTAATATGCAAAACCATTGTCAAATGTTCAATTTTTTTTTAAAGTAACGACAGAACATTGAATATAATATAAAAGTTGAAAGCATATTTTTTGAAATTTACAAAAAACATTATTATAACATTGATACAAAATCAGATTTAGTAAGAATTGTATTTAGAATAAAATTTCAATGACTATGGATTTGTACGACATCATGTTCAAAACATAGTATTAAAATACAAAATTGCTAAACATAATCGAAATTGTGCAAAAAAAACTGTGAAATAAATGTATTTGTTGTAGCGGAAATTGGGGTTTCATTTCCTTGAACGACATTTGCAACCACAAAATAACAATTTGTATATATCAATTAGCAAAGATCAACATAGCATAATCAACAAAGCTAAATTCTCTTAAATTGGCTAATAGAAAAATCGAATGTTGAAAAATTTGAAATACTCAAATTATGCAAAATCGTTTTATGTGACTATGCTTCTGTAGGATGTATTACAACTCCATGAATCATTGAAGAAACATGTCCAACATTTTTTTAATGTAGTCCTTGTCAGGGGCAACGGTAACTTCCATTTTCACATTTTTAGTGAATTTTTTTTTTCAATTTCCCTAGTTTCTTCCTACAACTCCACAAATGATTTAGCGTTGTGCTTATTGATCTTGGAAAAAGTAATTAGCCATGTGTCAATGTGTTTTGTAGTAAAATCAATGATGCTATCAAAATCCACTGCCATTTTCTGTTTTTTCTGCTCCAATTCAGTTCGTAACATGTCGTTTGAAATTAGCTCAGAATCTAGTAGCATGCATAGACCTTCTAAGCCTTTTATAATATCCATTGCCCTGAGATCGACATCACATCTCCTATTGAATAGGTCAATAAAAGCAGAATTGATATTCTCAAGTGTACTAATTCTCTCTACCCATTAGCTTCCAATTGGTTCACTCATTCAATATCTGGTAGCTGTTGGTTTTGATTTTTGAAATCAGAGAGTAGTTCTAGCCTCCACTTAAAATTAACTAATTCATTGCTAAGGAATTTCTTGTCTTCTTTAATATTACTGCTAACCAAGTCCATAAATATCATCATTTTCTCTTGCAAACACGTTAAATAAAAAATTGCTTTCCATGCATCATCAATAACTCCTAATCCTTGGTATATGTTCTTGAGCATATATGCCTTCACTGCATTACGTAAATTCACAACCTTGTTAAATGTCTGTGGTATTGCAGTAGCAAAAATTGACAATGAAGGTGATTGTACTATCGGTGGAGTCATTAATAGAGGAATTGAATTTGCAATGTCATGTAGTTCATTTAATTTCCTTTTCAACATGTGATCTTTTGTAAGCGCGTTGGTAACATTTTGAGTAATTGCATCATTAGTAGATTGATGCAATACCATTAGCTCCATCGTGTCAACGCCAAAAAGATAAATATCCACGTGTTGTTGAAGAATAATATTTTATTTTCAACTTCTACCTTTTCAACTATCAATTTTTTGTTAGCCTTATCATATTTTTCATTTTGCAATGTCACAAGACGTTCATCGAAAATAATTTACTCTTTTTTAAATTTGCTCCAGTATCTTTTGATTCTCTGTTAAACGAGTAGCAACATAGTAAGGTGGTACATTGCTATGACTTTCTACGTCTATATCCTGTTGAATTCTTTCTCTATTTACAACAATTTTTGAATTGGCTGTTTGAACTATATGTGTTTCGTCAGGAAAGAATTTTCAAAAATGATCTTTCTCATCTCGACGACTTGCTGAGTTACCAATAACCAGTTTTCCAGAACCAAGATTTTTTCTCTTTCCTAGAGTCATGGATGATGTTGTACTAGTAACTAATGTGGAAGGTGAATATTGTTGTGTATTATTTATGGATTTTTGTTTATGTTTTTCTTTAGCTACTCTTTGGGTGTCCATGATCAATATTTGATACTGAATTATCTGCAAATTTGATAAATTATGTGTTGTGTAAACATATTTTTGAATTAGATAAAGATTTAGAGACACTATTTTCTTGCACATCATTACATGAAAAATTGCTTGGTTCTTTGTTCAGATCCAATTTAGGTTATTACAATAAAGAAAATGCAAATACTAAAGACAAAAGAGAAAGCAATAGTGAATTGATAAATTGGAATGTGTGTTGCATGTGATAGATTTGATAAGATGCAATGGATATTGCATGTGTTGAAACCTTTGATATAGTTCCAATGTTCATAAATGGTGAAATGAGAAAATACAAATCGCTAAATAATTGTACAGAAAAAGAAATATGTTGTAGATAAAATTGCAAAATATCCTAAGCAATTGAGAGAATGAACTGTTGAATAACGTTGAATTTGCTGAGCAGAAGAAACTATTGGCTAGTGAAAATGTCTGTGTTTCTCTTCTTTTGCGTTGGAAGATTCAAATCCTGCTTGATTAATTGTAGAAGTGCAAATATATTGGTTTGTTTATCTACTACTTATATTCATTTCCACTGTCACGTAAATTTGCAATTTGCTGCTCTAGTCCTAATTACCAGTTTTTGCTATTCTTCTCGTGGAAACTACCACATACGACACTCTTAATAAATAAAAATTGAAAATACCAAAGCCAACATTTATGGGAAGTAATTGAAATAAGTATCGATATTGCAAAAACATCTTGTCCACTTACTGTGTATTTTTCTCTTGCTTTAATATCATTGAAATACGTGTCATACAGACAAAAAATTATGATAGAATATAAGGTCATTGTCTATCTATACTACGTTTTGAAAGGTTTTCTAGTGCATTTTCTGGCTTAAATTGCTTAAAATTTGTTAACGATTTCTTGGATTCATGATTTTGGGTTGAAATTTCTGCACAATCTAACAGTCGTACAAGTTTTAAAAATGAATAATTGCATATATGCAGTGATAAAAAATCGCATGAAAATTAGCTTTGAAATTTCCAATGATAACTGTAAACAATTGTAAATACATATTATGTGTAGACGTGCTGGGTTATTTCTATCACAAATTGATTTATTTATTGAGTTAGCCCCCACCACTAAATTGTAGACGATTTGTTTTATTTTGATATTTTAATATGAAAAACGTTCAAGGGAACTTGATTTACGAACACTCTAATACACAATTTTCAAGATCACGGTAAAAAGCTAATTTCCATAACGCATTCCAGCTGACTGCGTATACATTTTCTCATGATTTCTGAGAAAGGTTTTAATCTACTAACTATTAATTATGATTTAATAGTGCAATGCCAATTATCATTACCACCATTTTTTCGTATCTATTACCGGATTCAGATATGATTTATAGATTTATCGACACATTTAACACTTCCAATAAATAACAATTGAAATGGTAGCTCATAAAATAAATCTTGAAATTCGAAAATTATTTCCTTTATTACTTTGATAACGATTAATTCCTTAATTTTGTCGATATACATGTAGTAAATAACAGGGATGTGCGAAATAAAATAAATACAAGTTCATTGTGATCATGTACATTATTGTACAAGTATTCAATACAACGATATAGAAATATAAGTGTATAGACACGATCACTTAAAGTTAGCACAAAATGATTCCCTGGTAATGTTCTATACGTACCACTAGTTATCTATAACTAATAATCAGATAAAAAACAATGGCTAAGTGACTACGACTAGCTCAAAAGCAAAGGTGCGAAAAATGAAATATTGATCAACCAGAAAAAATGCCAAAATGATTTACATTTAATCTTGTAATGAAGACCTTTGATTAATTGTTTTAATGACACCAAATCATGTCACTTAACTTTGGCATACAACTTCCTTCGCATAATGGTCACTTATTGGAATTTGAAACCGTTATTAATTCACGTGGGTCCGAGATGTTGTGAGGAGGAAGCAATGTTTGTGAAATACATAACTAAATAAAAATTCAAAGAGGCATATATTTGTTATTTTTATAAATAATGGACAAAGCTTTGGGCACAGTCAAAGCACTATCGCACATGCATTTGTTGTTGGATGTGCACAACCACCTTCGGATAACTACTTCTATATTTAATAACATGTTTCGGTGGATACATCCAAAGAAATCCACATCTGCATTTTTTCTCTACACACGCTTCCTCTGAACAAAACCTAGGTCATCCGGTAATCTCAGGGGAATAAAGACACCTTCGTATAGCTTCCATCGCATGTGATATTCATTAGGTTCAATGTTATTAAATAGTCGTTATTACAATTTTATGAGAAGTCGGTCTTATTTTTTTGAAATGAAAACATAACAATTTCAAATGTCCACAAAAGGATGGTATGTAGAACAAGGAACATAAGCCTCCACATTCACATATGTCTGCACTTCAAGGACGCATATCACTATGTCCATGATATTTTTGGTAGCATTCATTGATAACATAATGACATTATTTCTATATGTGTAGAAAAATCTTTGCATAAGCACATTTGTAAGCGAACACTTTCTGTAATATAGAAGAATAAATATATTTTGTCCTCAAGACTCTAGAAATTAAGTGATTAAAGAATAAAGCATATGTGAAAGGTTGTATTATTGGCAATATTTTAATAATAAATAATGCATAGAATTTGACTGTGTGGAATTGTATATTAGTTTTGAACTTTCTTACACTCAATCTTCCCACTCAAAGAAAGCTTTGCACTCACACACATCAACGTTAAATCTGTAAAAGTTCACTAATTGAAAAAGCAGTTTATTTGAATAAGACCAGCCCAATTGAACATTCGTCCTACCATCCCCCTCTCTGCATGCACAACTATGTTTGCACAACTTATTTCGTATACATATAACCACTTATACACAACTCCCTTTGCACAACCATCTTCATATAGACGCGACCAACCGCACACAATTTTTTTTGCGCAAATAGTTGAAGAATCTCTCAAGATTTTATCGTTCGAACTTTGGTACTTCACACAATTCTATGCAATTTCTCTTTCGCATATATGATAATAATGTATACTCTCCAAATAACAGAAGAAAACTCAACATTATCCTTTATTATTTGGTTGAAAAAATCTGATTATTGTCGAATAGATTTTATGGTTTATTGTATCATTGAAACATGGTTTAATGTTATAACTAACAATATCTGAATCTATGGAACTACGTAATAATGATTTCAGTGCATTCTCGCAAAATAATTTTCTTTTGCACTAAGTACTTTGGACTCTCTATTTTTAATCTGAACACGTACCGTGTACGGAAGTACAAAGCTTTGTTTGGATGCAAAGAGTAAGTGCGATAAGATCAAAGCCATATACAATATAAAATCTCATTTATCAATCTTAGTGTTGTGTATTGTAGTGGTTCTTAGTGAAATTAATATTCGTGTTTATAACATATTGTATCTCTTAATCTTCATAATGATAACAGGCAACGTAAAAACTATTGAAATAATTAATCGCATTCCCAATGCAAAAAATTAGTTTTCGCATTTAATGTGCAAGAATTAATCAATGCAAAGTACTGATATTAATATCCATCTAGTAAATCCACACACAATGACGTTATCACAACTAATTGCAATGATATTGACAAGGCCATATCTATCGATATTATAAAATACTCTTGCCGATATCTATTAGGTGAATTCAAGTATATATGTTGCTTTTAAAGGACCGATATTTTGCATTCAATTGAGTCATCCTAGGTTAGAGAAAAAGTTATGAGTTTCAATTGGAAGTGTTATCGATGGTGCTGCTAGTGTGCCACTTGCTGCTGTAGTTGCTACTGGTGTTTTTGACTAATGAGTAGCTCATATCTATATGTGAATAGTGAGATAAGTTAGTCATAAACATAGGACATGTGGATAAAGCGTAGTTAAAAAATTAGAAATTAGGTTGGAGACCAAATGGTGCTTATGCGAATGGACCTGTATCTGTTCCTTGCATCGTATATTGAGCCTATTTCCCATAAAATTTGTCGACTAGATAACTTGAGATTCATTTCTATTACACCGTGCTAATATGAGTATGCAATATGGATATGGATTGCAAATATTTTTTTGTTTGATTGTTAGTTGCGGAGTACAATTTGGTGTTAGCTTCCTCAAAAAGTTGTGCAGAGGTGGTTGTGCATGTACAAATCCAACGGTTATTTTATTATTAATAGACTTTGCGAAGTTCAGAGGTTAGTAAAATGAAAGTTCAAGAGTTTTTGCGCATTATGAATTCGCTCTACAATTCCGCATGTATGCATTTGTGTTATTATTATTGCTACTACTACTATTATTATTATTCATGAATTTATTCCACAACTACGAAAATAGCTATGCGAAGAAATTTGTGCATGAGTGGTTGTGCGAAGCTCGTTCTCTGAGGAAAGCATGCACGGAGAAGAACAAATGCATGTGCATAAACAGATATTTGCATACGCCACAATTGTAAACTTCAATAAACATACCTCAATTACAATGTTAATTATAACTACAATGTTCAGTTTCAGAATTGCTAATGTCTAAACCATTTGGAATATAAACCTTTTTCAAATTTATTTTGATACTCGTTCTTTTTTATACAAGAGCTTCATTATGCAAATCTCTCATTGTAACCTTTACATAATGAAACTAATATTATTTATCCATTTGCTTGAACGGTTTACTACAGAGCTTGAACATGGACATGTTATCGACATACAATTTTTTTTAGTTGTTGGACTAGTAGTTGAAGCTCTTATTCTCATTGAACTTATATTAGAGGACATGAGAAAAATCTACAAAAAAGAGAATAAAATAAGCTATAATTCTACAATCGTAAGTGCTTTTCTACTTTTTAAAAATCAAATTTTACAATATATATATATATATATATATATATATATATAACCATAAAGAGTATATATTTATATATTAAAACGCCCCCGATCGAGTGCAAAATGTGAGATTTTTACATAAAAATTATAGATCTTTCCCTAGTTGTAGACGATACATTGAGGCCAACTCTTATTCAAGTTTTTTTGCCAACCATTCCATAGTCAAAATTTATCGCTATCTGCCTACTGCTAAATACATTACAGAATAGAAATAACATGTATATACATGTATGTTTCTACATATAACAAAAAATAGTATAAGAAGAAGAGGTGCCTATTCCTCCATCGGGGCCAGATTGTTGAGGTCCAGGGGTTTTGGCTCCTCATCCTACTTCTTGCAACTGTCCATTAGATTGAGATTTAGCCCATCAATCTCCTGCCTGATGGCTTCGACCTCATCCTCCAGCCTTTGAATTCGCTCTCTTTTCTCCAGTTGACGCTCTTCCATCTCAATAACATCCTTATGGTCTTGATGCACACACATTTGCGGAATATCTATACCATTCCTGAATTCGCCATGTTTCGGATCACATAATTCACAATTGATCTTATTGTTACCACCTCCCCGAGCTCAATTTTCACTAGCACTCCTTGACCTAGGTCTTCGGAGACCCCAGGAACCTGATCCAGTGCTCTCAATGACAAATCTTCCTTGCCCACTCATATTGACATACACAAGATCTTCCCTTGGTAGCCTAACAGACACAAGTTGAAAAATAAAATTGAGACGCCCAATGGCCCAAAAGACTACCAGCAGACCAAATACACACACAAGCCAATAATCAGAGCCTCCCAGCAAACCAAAAACCCATAAAATAGGAAATTTACTAGGCCTTCAAGGACAAATCCCCTATTTATCTTCCTGTCTGACTGAACCCAGAGCTCACCGAGCAGAACAATGAGCCACCAGAGCACCCCTAGTAGAACAAAAGACCCACCAACACTCCTTAGAGGCAGAGAATCACCACTATGCTTAAACACCGGCCATGACCACAGGAATAGAGCCGAGGACTCTTTAGCCACCCCATCCAAAGACTTCATGCTTCTGAACATACCGTTATTCCTTTTATAACCTCCTACAGTACACCAACTTAAGTAGAATGACATCACAATACCATACCTGCTTGCATCCCAATGTTGATCCATAATTCCCCTTCCCTTCTCTGCTTATAGTAAATCCCTCTCCAAATTCTTCCCATGCTCAACTTGCAACTTCTGGATCCTGGTGAGTAAATTCATACCCCACAAACTCACCAATACCACGACCATAGTACAAATTCGTCGGCGTCTGCAAGTGAGGCTAAAGTAGGATCTCTATATACACACGACATTGAAGCTACAAGTACCAGGTGGAGGGAAATCATGGTGCATGATGCCACGCTGCAGCATGATCACATTATATGACGTGCCACGGGTGATTAGAGTGAGCATAGGGAAGAAAAATCTGATTAGACTTAGGGTGAAAAATAAATCAAGAGGCCTGTTGAGACGTGGCCGCATAGTAGAGGGCGAGAGGATGTGACAAAAAGACATACTAGGAGGGATAAGGGGAAGGAGAAGGGAGTAAGGGAGGACAAGGGGGGGGGGGGAGATAAGAGAGCGAGGGGTGAGGGAGGGGGAAGAGCGGGGGTGTTGAGCTGCATTTTTTCCCAAATTTTCACGATATTTATCACATAATTATATGCTTATACCGAGTGTTTTTATCTTTTTTAAGTTGATGATTAGAGGCATTTGGAGACAATAGCCATTAATTTATAAATTCTTGTTATTAGTTAATTTGATGAGTGTTTTGTGTAGTAACATCAATAATAAAAAGCTTCTTGGTGGCAGGTGAATAGGTCCAGTACAAGAATACGTTTGAGTACCAATTCACCCCATGCAAGGGGGAAACAATTTGGACTCTATGACAAAGATTGAGAACTATGTGTCAGACCTTTTCCTAGTTTCAAGATGAGGTTGTGCACATAACAACAACTACAAAATCTTATTTTTGTGGGCCAACAACAGTAAGCACAGTGGGCTGGAATATGCAATGGGTCAGCAGTAGGAGTCATATTTCCAGCAGACAGTGACCTTGTTCAAGAAGGTGAATTTCCAACAATTTCATGCCCCTATATTGATAACTCCAACAACCATCCAGTGATGAAAAAAAGTTTTGTAAATCCATCCAAGCTAAATGGATCTTCCCATGTAGTTGGAAATCATGTGATTTCTGCTAAAAATCACTTCCATTTTCTTCGTGTCTACCAAGGCTCGAAGCAGATCCCTGTGCAGCGCGGTGAGGGAACGGTCGGCCAAGGCATAAAAAAAACACCCTGGCGAGGCACGTTGCCTGTAGCATGTTACCACCGAATCACTGCAATATTGTCACCATGGTCTCGATGTGTGATATGCTCTGAGTATTATATAGGGTGTAGAGTGTAGTTGACCCATCATGGTCGAACTGATGTAATGCTTTGGCTCATGCATTAATAAAACTATATTGGCATTGGAGATGTGACAAACATGACAATGGTCCCGAAACAATACTGATAAAAGTTTGCATGCTGTACAACCCATTCCCACAAATAATTTTCAGACTCCACATTTGGACTTCTTGATTAATAGAGTGCATATTTTAACCACTTCTGGGTTTATCTTCATGCACTTTGGTTCGCATTTCCACGTTATCTTGGTAGTTAGAATTTTTTTTGTATGAATTGGGGATCTCTTTCAATCCAATCTCTTGATCAAGTCGGTCCAATACTTTCTGCTCTTCATGAATTGGTCGCTTCCAGTACATACACTACAACACTACAAGATGTCATTACTGGTATGGAAGCTTTTAGAAAGTCAGAAATTTCATTTTCAGATGCCATGGTCAATTTGCGAGACGGAAATAAAGGGAAAAACAAAATGTTTGAAGTTAAAAGAGTTATCAATTTCGGCTTTAACGATATAGATAGATTGCCCCGACTTGTTCAAATTTCCAAGGAAGCAATCAATGATTAGATTGATATAGTAACACCATCTATCCTCAACTACCAACATAAACACCACAGTGGTAACATCGCTCTTATCATCCACAGCCAGAATTACAACAACCACAAGCACGAATGGACATAATGCAAACCTCCCTTTTTGGCTATATGAATTGCTTATGCCATGGATTTTTCTTAAGACTCGGAATTGTAGAGGCCACCTGAAAGATCCTAGCAAGAAATCTGGTCGCTGTGATGAATTTTTCTATTGCAGAAAACACAATAAAGAACGGAGGTTCAAGTTGAGAACCAAAGAGTAAGTCGCGCAACACATAAAGGAAGATGAAGGCTGGGGTAATAGAATGAGTATTGAAATAGAAAACGATAAGGATGATGATGGAATCAGCTACACATTGCCTCTTCCAGCAAGGCGTTAGTAACAAATTCTTCCAAAAGCCGGGATCAACCCAAATCTAACTTGAATTGGAAAGAAAATATTCTTGTTCTGATTTTACTCAAATTGTATTAAATAAAAATCCTAAATTTGTATTCTACGTAACCATCGATCCATTTAATTAGATTCGCACTGCTTCTATAAATGGAGAAGTTGCACACACGTAGAGGGGAGTGCAATAGAGATAGGGACTGCTGTGTAAAAAATAGAATCGTTTGGCCTGTGATTTATGTAAATCAATTTCCAAAGGATGTTTTAAATATACATGATCACCTTCAAGTCATGAGCAGAAGATTTTGTGCCATGGTTAACTGTGAATTCCGTCTTTGATGTTTTAAATATTTCCTCCATTTTAGTAAGTTGGCTTACTCCATGCGTGGGAGGGCCCACCACCTCTAGAGCTAAGCTTGATCAATAGCATATGATAATTAGATGTGCGTGATTTTAAAGTTTCCTATTTTTGCATGAATTCGGGGTAGGTATGGTTCAATTTCAAAGCATTTTAGTCATCATTGCGTCGTGCAAATTAATGGACATTCGGATTCATTACATAATATGTGCTTGAGTTGTAATATAGAGTTATACTCTATTCCTCTTGTTAAAAGCTAATGTAATGGGAGCATTCACAATATAGGGATACAATGATTTCTGAGTTTGATCGGAATTGGAACATATTTTAATGCTTTAAATTTGAATATGTTAACACTGCCCATTTAGATTATTAATTCAAGGTTTGCATTACCTAATTTCTTTGAACATTTGCAGGATTTAATGTTCATTTGATTTGTTTATGCATCTCGGGATTTCGCTTAGTAATTATATTTCTTTTAATTAGAATTTATCTTATTTTTCATAGTATAATCATTTATTTATAAGAGCAAGTCTGAGTGCGGATTTGATTGTGTAGGTAGAGATATCAAGTCTAATGCAACATGATTTAGTTTTCATTATTGAGTTACATGATTTTGAAGAGTAAGATTGTTTTTGAATAATTCATTTCATCTAGATTAAAATATTTGAATTGAAGGTTTCTCATAGATTATTTGCAATGCGATTTTTAATAAGATATTTTAGGTGTTATTTTACATGAAGTGAAGTGGTTTTCTTCCAGTAATAGTTAGAAATTTCCTTTGTTAGTTTGATTCTTGAATCTGTTATCAAGAGTAGTTCTAGTTAGTTTAAGGTGTGAAGTTATCATTAGAATCATGTGTGTGTCCTTTTGGTTATCTCAAGCTTAGTTTCAAGTGTTAGTTTCAAGTTAGTGAAAGGAGCAAATAGATTGGGGTTTTCAAGATATCATACAAAGTAGAATTCCGAAGTTATCTAGCTACAATGCGAGAATGGCATATGATTGAGGATTTCTTTGTATTTCCTTATAGTTTCATTGCAGTTTGGAGTTTGTAGTGAATGCTAGATATAGTTTAAAGTACAAATTCTTCTTAAGTAAAAAACTATTTGACTAAATAGGAATCTTAAAATACTTTTAGAAATTGAATGCGATTATTGATTTTGCCTCGTCAACCAGTGAGATTTATTTCTCTTTCAGAAAATTGAATTTAACTATCAGGATTGCAGGAAGCTTGAATATTATGGCTTGATAAAATTGGTTAAGTAAGTCCCCTTTTCAAGACTGTTTATTTTCCACCAAATGTGCATTTCATTCCGGTACCTAGTTTATCATTACAAAGGAATATATATACTTTTACCATTAAGGTGAGCCAAGATGTAGTACAACTCGCGTTTATGACTCACAGATTGACAATTAATATTGAGAGGTTTAATTTGATAATCAAAACTTCCAACATTTTGGCGCCGTTGCCAGGGAGTTGTATTTTGGCTCAAGTAAAATTTTCTTACAGAGTTTCAAGGATATTGCAGGGTAGTTAGAGGGCAGAGAGAGTACGGTAAGACATGAGTGAAGAGCCATGCATCCATTATTGTGGGGTTGCTCCAAAGTCTGGCCATCTTGCTTATCTCTTGAAATTTTATTTCCTTTCCTATAGAAGAAGGCTTTAGAAATTTAATTTCCAAATTGCTTTGCTTTTAATAGATTAAATAGTACTTTGATTGGAATTTTCCTTTCATGCAAGTGTGGTGAGCTTTATTTTAGCCAATAGATTTTAAATCCATCTTCAGATTCCAACATTATATCATTTTTGGGGTACTGTAAGAACCCTTGCGTACTAATCCTTGTTATGAAAGAATATCCCAGTTGGCTTATTGAGAAAAAGAGAATGGTATTTTGAGGAATCATTTAATGAGGAGCTTTGATGCTGCTATAGAGACAGACAACTCATCCAATGAGGAATTAACAGGAGAAAAATTTAACATCTTGCTTGAACATAAATTCAATATTATTAAATCTTTGATTTCAAAATTGGATGATTTGCAGGAGCAAGAGAAGGATGAAGAACCACTGCTTATCCTTTGCGCCAACTGTCAAAAGAAACACTACCTTGGAAAGTGTCCACTTAGCGATCTAAAAGTTTGTGAAATTTCTGAGGATGGTCATGCAACCAAACATTTCCCATCACTGCCACAATCATGAAAGGAACTCAGGGAATCAAGTAAGTATTCAAATCAAATACCATGTATAACTCAAAAACCATTATCATTTGATACTGGAATACTGCTTATTTTCCTGAGCAGGTTCCTCAACATGGTTATAATCCTGCAACTTCATGGAAATTTTTTAATCCTCCTTCAATTGAATATCCTGTTTCATGGCCATTGGCTCTCATCCTTGAGCCATATATCTCCATGCCCTCAAGAATAGTTTGGATCCTTCTCTCTAGGGTGATCTCCCATGAAAATTAAATCATATGAGCACCAAAAACATTCACAATTTATTTCCAATGCACCATTAAATTATCCTCCTCCATGGTCCCAGCCACATTTGCAACCTTACCCTAGCCCTAATCCATACCCTAAACCTAGTTCATACCCTAATACATACCCTAGACCTAACCCTAATTCTAATTTAAAACCTAGACCTAACCCTAGTCCAAATCCTAATCCCAATCCAAATCCAAACCTTAGTCCAAGCATTAACCAAAACCCTAGTCCAAAGCACATCCTAAACCCTAATCTAAACCATCAGGTTGCACAACAGTTTGAACCACCTATCCTTCCCGTTGATTTCCCTATTGAATAAAATGTTACACCTTCCATGTGGGGAAAGGGAATGAATTTGGAAACTTTCCCCATTACCGTAGAAAAATCACCCCGGGAAGGTGTAATTCAGAGACCACCAGAGGGGGTTTCTTTCATTGGAACCTGTTCTAAATTTTTTTTTGAAACTCAAAACCCTAGAATCTCTCTCAACCATTCTTGTCAATGTAAAAATCAAATATTTGAGCCTGCACTAGAGGGATTTATCTTTTGTCTTTCACCAGATCCTTTATGCCTCCAAGATGGTGATTATCAAACTATGGAAGAATTGCATCAGTTGGAGAATCCTCAATATGTGTATTCCATTGAATCTTGGTTTCGAGAAGTCATCAAGCCATCTTATTTCCTCAACATTCAGAAACTCTTGGTACCATATCAATTCAAGAAACTAGTTTCTCATGCTTTGGTATGTCTTGAAATCTATTCTTTAAAACTAAGTGTGAGTATAATAAACATTTTTTTACACACATGGCTTCATTGGAAATACTCCTAAACTTAAAAGGGAGTCTTTCACCTCTTAGAGCAAAGTAGGGTAGGAGAATAAATGAATAAAGATGTTATAATGCTATTAGGATTTTGATTTTCCAAGTATAGCATCTAAAATTGCTTTGGATCCACATTGGTTGTTCACACACACATCTGTGATGCATCTTGTTGAGTAAGATTCACTCTATTACCTCATGATTTTGCAAAAGTAACCATGATTAGTCACTCTAATAAGTTTTCGTCTAGGATATATATTTTCAGTTTCCCTTAGAAGGTACTATTGGAAAAACCCTATGGTGGACCACTCTTGTAAAAATCATAATGAGCTATTCAGGAGAACACTAGCATTCTTAACTCAAAGAAAATTTCAGTCATTGTCTGGGATATCTTTAATAAGTAATTAGGGTAGAGAAATTAGCCATCGATGATTAGTAATTAAAAACTTTTCACACCATCCTGTACTCTTAAGGAGTAGTTTTGTCTCCCCACTTATTAAGTAACCTTTAAGGTTAATCGTAATCAGAGCTTACAAATATTTAGGGAAGGATAGGAGGTCTCGTGATGAGCCAACCTACCATGATCATGAGACCTAGCATGCATGAAATACTACTCCTGGTCACAAAGCTAGAGTAATGGATTTCAGCCCAAAAGTTGGAAGACAAGAGGCCTCATCACGAGTCGACCTGTTTGTCCATGTTACTTCTTGTGAGTGGCACTGCCATCAGCTGGTTACCAAGCCAGGACAATGGCCTTCATCTAAAAGTTAAATAAGTTAACTCTGAATCCATGCCTAGTAAGTGGGACATAGACATTTCGCTGGGTCAAAATAAATCCCTGCCGAGGTTATGGACACCTGCAAGCAACAAGGAAATGTCTGTGGTATTAAAGTTAATCGCATACTATGATTTGCTTGGTTATCCTTCTCTTTCCCTGAAAACTCATCCTTTTTCTTGGAAAATGGTTTTAAGATGATTTGAACATGGTTATTTGAGCTCTATTTTCAAAAATCAAGAATCTTTAATGATGTGGTACCCTTAGTGAAGGTTATTCATTGTACTAGATTAAGATGAAATTTAGTTTTGAATCCGAATAACAACAGAATTTAGAGTGTTCAAATAAAGAGGTTTTGATTGGTATCATAACTCACTTTAATTTTCATGGTATTCAAAGTGATGAATTACTCAATGATGACTACTCACAAGGTGTTGGTTGCCAACAATGCATATTGATTGTAGTTTCCTATAAATATGTGTTGCATGACCCAGGTACGAGATTGTTATAGTAGGTGCAGGGATATTGTGTTATTATTTTTGAAACTTCACTTTTTCAAAAAAATTGATTTTTATCATAAGACTTTGGGCATAAACAAAATAGGGAATCCATCTCGGACAAGGTAACATGTATGTGCAACACTCTTTTCCCCATAATGTCTACTTTCGGTACCTAATCTTGTTTTATCATTTCAAATGGTTTTAGCTGGTATTATAATAGTGATATTGCAGGCTAATGAATGCATTACAATATATTAGGCATGTTCATCCTTACTTGCTAAAATCTTTGTTTCATATTTTTATCGTTTAAAGGTTTGGCTTGCACGAGGCTGTGCAAGATGTTCAATGTGGGGGGATGTTGAGCTACATTTTTGCCCAAATTTTCACGATATTTATCACATAATTATATGCTTATACCGAGTGTTTTTATCCTTTTTAAGTTTATGATTAGAGGCATATAGAGACAATATCCATTAATTTATAAATTATTGTTATTAGTTATTTGATGAGTGTTTTGTATAGTAACATCATTAATAAAAAGCTTCTTGGTGGCAGGTGAATAGGTCCAATGCAGGAATGAATTTGAGTACGAATTCACCCCATGCAAGGGGGTATCAGCTTGGGCTCTATCAAATATTGAGAGCTATGTGCCAGACCTTTGCTTAGTTTCAAGATGAGGTTGTGCGCAGAACAAAAACTATACAATGTTATTTTTATGGGCTAACAACAGTAAGCATAGTGGGATAGAATATGCAATGGGTCAGTAGCAGGAGTCATATTAGCAACAGGCTATGACCTTGTTCAAGAGGGTGAATTGCCAACAATTTCAGCCCCCTATATTGACAACTCAAACAACCATCCAGTGATGAACACAAGTTTTGTAAATCCATCCAAGCTAAATGGATCTTCCCATGTAGTTGGAAATCACATGATTTCTGCTAAAAATCACTCCCATATTCTTCATGTCTACCAAGGCTCAAAGAAAATCCCTGTGCAGCGCAGTGAGGGAATGGTTAGCCAAGGCATCAAACATAAACCCTGGAGAGGCACGTGGCCTGTAGCATGTTACCATCAAATCACTGCGGTATTGTCACCATGGTCTCGATGGGTGATATTCTCTAAGTATCATATAGGGTGCAGAGTGTAGTTGACCCATCATGGTTGAACTAATGTAACGCTTCGGCTCATGCATTAATAAAATTATATTGGCCTTGGAGATGTGAAAAATAGGACAATGGCCTCGAAACAATACCGATACAAGTTTTCATGTAGTACAACCCACTGCCACAAATCATTTTTAGACTCCACATTTGGAATTCTTGATTAATAGAGTGCATCTTTTAACCACTTTTGGGTTTATCTTCACGCACTTTGGTCCGCATTTCCATGTTATCTTGGCAGTTAGAATTTGTTTCATCTGAATTGGGGATCTCTTTCAATCCAATCTCTGGATCAATTCGGTCCAATAATTTCTGCTCTTCGTGAATTGGTTGCTTCTGGTACATACAATACAACACTACAATATGCCATTGCTGGTATGGAAGCTTTTAGAAAGTTAGAAATTTCATTTTCAGCTGCCACGGCCAATTCGCCAGACGGAAATAAAGGGACAGACAAAATTTCTGAAGTTAAAAGAGTTATCGATTTCATCTTTCACGATATAGATAGATTACTCCGTCTTGTTCAAATTTCCAAGGAAGAAATCAATGATTAGATCGATATAGTAACACCAGCCCTCCTCAAATACCAGTATCAACGCCACATTGGCAACATCGCTCTTATCATCCGTAGCCACAATTACAACAACTATAAGCACGATTGGACATAATGAAAACCTCCCTTTTTGGCTATATGACTTGCTTATGCCATTGGTTTTTATTAATACTCATAACTGTAGGGGCCACCTGAAAGATCATAGGAAGAAATTTGGTCACCGTGATGAATTTTTCTATTGTAGAAAACACAATAAAGAACGAAGTTTCAGGTTGAGAACGAAAGTGTAAGGCACACAATGCATAGAGGAAGATGAAGGCTGGGGTAACAGAATGAGTATTGAAATATAAAACGATAAGGATGATGACGGACTTAGCTACAGGTTGCCTCTTCCACCAAGGCATGAGGATCAAATTCGTCCAGAAGTTGGGATCGACCCAACTCAAACTTGAATTGGGAAGAAAATGTTCTTGTTCCGATTTTACTCAAATTGTATTAACTAAAAATCCTAAATTTGTATTCTACGTAACCATTGATCCATTTAATTAGAGTTGCATCGCTGCTATAAATGGAGAAGCTTCACACTCATAGAGGAGAGTGTAATAGAGATAGGGACTGTTGTGTAATAACTAGAATCATTTGGCCTACAATTTGTGTAAATCGATTCCCAAAGGATGTTTTAAATATACATGACCACCTTTAAGTCGTGAGTAGAAGCATTTGTGCCATGGTTAACTGTGAATTCCATATTTGATGTTTTAAAGCTTTCCTCCATTGCAGTAAGTCAGCTTACTCTAGGCGTGGGAGGTCCCACCACCTCTGGAGCTAAGTTTGATCAATAGCATATGATAATTAGATGTGCGTGATTTTAAAGTTTCCTGTTTCTACGTGAATTTTTGGTCGGTATGGTTCAATTTCAAAGCATTTTAGTCATCGTTGCATCGTGAAAATTAATGGACTAAAGAAATATTATGAATTAGGATTCATTACATAATGTGTGCTTGAGTTGTAATATAGAGTTATACTCTATTCCTCTTATTAAAATAAAATGTAATGGGAGCATTCACGATATAGGAATACAACGATTTTTGAGTTTGATCGGAATTAGAACATATTTTAATGCTTTGAATTTGAATATGTTAACACTTCCCATTTAGAATATCAATTCAAGGTTTGCATTACCTAATTTCTTTGAACATTTGCAGGATTTAATGCTCATTTGATTTGTTTATGCATCCCATGACTTCGCTTAGTAATTAGATTTCTTTTAATTAGAATTTCTCTTATTTTTCATAGTATAATCATTTATTTATAAGAACAAGTCTGAGTGCGGATTTGATTGTGCAGGTAGAGATATCAAGTCTAATGCAACGTGATTTGGTTTTCATTATTGAGTTACATGATTTTGAAGGGTAAGCTTGTTTTTGAATAATTAATTTCATCTAGATTAAAATCTTTGAATTAAAGGTTTCTCATAGATTATTTGCAATGCGATTTTTAATAGGATATTTTAGGTGTTATTTTACATGAAGTGAAGTGGTTTTATTCCAGCAATAGTTAAAAATTTCCTTTGTTAGTTTGAATCTTGAATCTATTATCAAGAGTAGTTCTAGTTAGTTTTAGGTGTGAATTTATCATTGGAATAGTGTGTGTGTCCTTTTGGTTATCTCAAGCTTAGTTTCAAGTTAGTGAAAGGAGAAAATAGATTAGGGTTTTCAAGATATCATACAAAGTATAATTCCGAAGTTATCTAGCTACAATGCGAGAATGACATATGATTGAGGATTGCTTTGTATTTCCTTATAGTTTCATTGCAGTATGGAGTTTGTAGTGAATTCTAGATATAGTTTAAAGTACAAATTCTTCTTAAGTACATAACTGATTGACTAAATAGGAATCTTAAATTACTTTTATAAATTGAATGTGATTATTGATTTTTCCTCGTCAACCAGTGAGATTGCTTTCTATTTCATAAAATTGAATTTAACTATCACGATTGCAGGAAGCTTGAATATGATGGCTTGATAAAATTGGTTAAGTAGGTCCCCTTTTCAAGATTGTTTATTTGCCAACAAATGTGTGTTTCATTCAAATACCTAGTTTATCATTACAAAGGAATATATACTCTGACCATTAAGCTGAGCCAAGACGCAGTACAACTCGCGTTTACAACTCTCGGATTGACAATTAATATTGAGAGTTTTAATCCGAAAATTAAAACTCCCAACAGGGGGCCAACAGTGTGGTCAAGGGTGAGATGAAGGGGGGAAAAATCAAGTCACCAAGGGTTGGGGGAAGAGGAGAGGGGAGGGAAAGAAAAGGGGGGGGGGGGTGGGTACAAAGAATTAGGGGGGTATGGGATTAATATGCATCCTTCCACCCCCAAAATTTCTAATTTGAAAGTATTATTCCCATAATATTGGTCAGAGAATATCTCCACTTTAGGTTTCTTAGTCATGGTTATGATATACATAGGTTGCCTTCAATTAAATTCACCTTAGTTTCTTCTTCTATGATCCTGTAAGCCAGGTTGGCTTGTTTGTCAGCCTCCTTGTTGTTTCCTGTGAGAATATGGTAGAAAGTTACTTTGTCAAAGAGAGGGGTCACTCCTTGGGCCCTCTTGATGATTTGATTAAGAATAGTGTTGTGAGCTAGGGTATTATTCCTCATATGATTTATTACTATCATGGAATATCCAAGGATTTGAAGCTCCTTAATTCCTTTATTGATGGACATATTCATTCAAGGAGTAACCCATATGCCTCTACTTGATTTTTCGTTCTCCTGCCTAGATTCCAAGCATAACTGTCTTCGATGTTTCCTTCAGGATTTATGAGAATCCCTCCCCCTCTTGCCCCCGAGGATTTCCTTTTGAAGCCCCATCAAATTGTAGAGTCTAGATCCCCGAGGTTCTTAGCCACTCCTCCAATTCTTCAGAGAACAGTCTGAGGATCCACTGAGCAAAGGGCGGGGAATCTTTTGTTCTGAGCTTTGAGTGATGAGGATTAACCAAAGTTCTCATCCAAGTTGATTCATTTTGATCTAAGGGGTCATGCTCAGGCCTATGCAGCTCCATGCAATGCGCAAGGGATTTTAATTCCCCCAGATTGGCTAAAGGTCTGATCATACAGAAGATTGCCTTGCTCCTAATCATCTAGATTTGCCAACATATATACTTTGGGAGATTCGTACATATATTTTTAAAGGTCTGTTTGGCATGAAGGGAGCCCGAGTAATATTTGGGCCAAGAATTGAAAAACAAGAGGATGTCTGTCGACCAAGTGACCCTGCTAAACAGAGGCACTAGAGCCGTCGTCCAGACATTCTTTGTTATTTGGAAATGTAAAAAGAGGTGTTGGGTGGATTATTCTGCTTTCTCACACAGGGGGCATCTTGAGGGACCTATCTAGCCATGTTTTAGGATGTGTTCATCAAATTTTTTTTTTCTTTTTGTGAGCCAGAACCCAGAGAAAAAATTAACTTTTGGAATCACATTGGGCTTCAATATTTTATTCCAGAAAAAATATTTTGGAGGGAACTGAGCTAGGAAAAACAGGTGTTCATATCCTCCTTTAACTGAGTATTTTCCTTTCTTCCAACTCCAATTGTCTTATTTAGATCAATCAATTGGGGAACATCCTCTTAAGTTCTCGATGAGTTTACCACTTTGATTGACCAATTCTTTAGGGATGTTCTCTATCTTCCACATATTCCACCTTCCATTCTGATCCCACTCAGAGATTTGATCCAACTTTACTGCTTCTCTTTGCCTCAGTAGATCTTGGATATCCCTAAAATCTAGATCTAATTATAGGGGGAGCAGGCCAACAATAGAGTCACTGAAAATGTTTATTGTGTCTCCTTTACCTAGGATTTTGTTGAGGTTTCCCTTTATAATACACGAAGTGGACCTGATAAGAGCCCTAACGGGGGAGCCCATCACTTTAACTTCTCCACCTTCTCGGGTAGCTTGTTGGGAAAAGTACTTAGCTATGACCACTTGATTCCACCATAGATTTGGAAAATTTATCATGTTCCAGCAGATATTTTCTCCCAAAGCGACATTAGCCATCTCAGCTTCTCTAATTCCAAGTCCGTCATGTTTCTTAGGGGATCTAACTATTTTCCAGTTAAATAAGTGGAATTTATTGGTATCCCACAATAATTTCCTTATGGAAAACCCCAATTGATTGAAGACATATTTTGGGGTTTATAGTGTCGAGAATTGATATAGGGGATGGCCGACAAGACAAACTTCACTAGGATAATCCTACCTGTAGTGTTGAGTCATATCCCACCCCAATTCACTATTTTTGATTTTATTTTGTCCATAACGTTTTTCCAGGTGAGTGGGGCTTCTCTCCTTAATGATATTGGAATTCCTAGGTAGTTGAAGTCCTTCCAACCTCTCACTGCTTTAAGACCAAGGATCTCCTCAAATTTTTTTCCCTCTAAGATGAGATGTTCTAGCAATATATGTGGCTCTTGCTATCATTAGTAGCGCCCCACCCGAGGCATTAAGAAATATTTCTAGGTTTCTTTTGAATCTTCTATCTATCACTGAAGAAGCTCCCCCTAAGAATATGGTATCATCTGCAAATTGGCCATGGTTTATGCGTCTTATAACCTCCTTGTACCTGATGCTTGGGATATTCATTGAGATTCTTTCATGTTCTAATTTCAGACCCAAAGGTTCAACCATTATGATGTATAAGAATGGGGAGAGGGGGCACCCTTGTTGCAACCCCCTGGAGGCTTTGAAGAACCCAACTAATCTACCATTGACTAGTGGATCTGTTTGTCATCAGTAATTTTTTACAATCTGCAGATGACTAATTATTGATTCTAGATTTCTAAAAACAAAATTCCCTGAATATTGTGAGTTATAGAAATCTCACTGCCTTCATTATCCTTATACAAAATTTTTCACTATTCTACCATTTTTCCATTTCATGGTCACCCTACCACTCCCAAAAAGCTCCTTATGGGCTTGTACTACTCATCTCCATCCCTGGTTCCTACCTATGACCTCATCACTCTGTTTTTCCTTTGCTAATGATAACACTTTACAACTAGGGTTACCTATATCCTTTCCCTTCCCATGTTCACTAGGTTCCTCAAGTATAGATGGCCTCAAAACTATCTCTGTAGGCTCTTTAGATAAATCAATTACATTGATTTTGGATCTTCAATACATCACCTTGATAAAAC